>CM038675.1:222381739-222733186 GCA_021605145.1 Aegilops bicornis
ATGACATCTGAACTTCGGTGGCGCGGATGGAAAGAATCGGTGAGGCCGAGTTTGACTTTTGGTTTAGGTCATATGTGGATGTGAGAAAGTAGTTGAGGGCTTTGGAGCATATCACTAAGCATTTTGAGCAAGTAAGCCATTAAGCAACACCTCATCCCTCCTTGATAGTATTGGCTTTTCCTATAGACTCAATGTGATCTTGGATCACTAAAATATAGAATCTAGAGTCTTGTGCTTGAAGCTTGAGCCAATCCCTTTGTCCTTAGCATTTTGAGGGGTCCACTTTTCTCATCCATGCCATGCCAATCATTGAGCTTTCCTGAAATATTAGTCTTGAAATAGTGTTAGCTCAATGAGCTATATGTTGTTAGGAATTACCAAAACCACCTAGGGATAGTTGCACTTTCAATCTCCCCTTTTTGGTAATTGATGACAACATATAGATCAAAGCTTCGACAAATGATAATGAGAGTGAAAAACATTGTCGCTTTGAGAAGTATGTGAAAAGCAAGAGCCCCCCTAAATTTGTGCATAGTTTAAGATTTGCTTTGGACTGCAAATGCACAATGAGTTAGGATCATGGGTTACTCTTCCATGTCACATACATCTTGGTGGAGCGCTCAAAATGATAATAAATAAATACATGCACTCATCACCAAGCAAAGCGAATGATCATATGGGAGATAAAAGGATAAAATCATCCAACAAGCAAGTAAAGTAGCATATGATCAAACACATGATCATCCAAGTATCTCACAAACGCATAAAGTATCTCAAACAAGCAAATAAAGTTCAACCACCAAAACAAGAGAGAACAAAAGCAACTCTCTCTCTAAAGCCTATGATCTATACATTTTTCTCCCATTTGGCTACTAGTTACCAAAATGTTCATAGAAAATGCATAGCACTAAATCGACTCTCAGGCTTGGTCTTCAGGTGGTGGTGTAGACAGAACTCCAAGAATGAAGGCATCAGTCGATGTGGATGGTGCTGGAGGAGTAGATGCTGGAGCTGGTTGCACATAAGTTGTAGCTGGTGCAGATGTAGTGGCTCTGGTGTCTGTAACAGGCACTGCAGCTGATCTCTGGCTCCTGGGCACTCTGGTAAAAGCATCAGTATTAGTCTTGCCCTTCCTCTCCTGCATATCATCCTGAAGTTGCTCAACAACTGACTGTATCTCAGTGACCTTGACATCCAAGTCATAGAACTTCTGCTCCATGATCCTCTCCAAGCTCTCCTGGTTTTGAGTCAGAGTGGCCAGTCCCTTCTCAATTCTTAGAGTGGAGGCAATCAAGTAGCCAAGCTGATCTTGCTTGCTCTTCAAGAAGTACTGAGATGCCTCATCAATGGTTGGCATCTTTGCAGCCTTTTCAGCCCTTGCCTTCTCCCTCTTTGCTTGTGCTTGCACAGAAGATGGTTCATCTTCATCCATCACCACTGTGTTGCCCTCAAAATCTGGATAGATGGGCATGTGTTCCTTGTCCAAGAGGTATGTGCATGTGCCCATCTTGTAGTTGATGAGCTCCTAGATCTGTGGGGCATACCCACAAGTTCTCTTCTGATCTGCAGCAGTCCTCTTGATAGTTTCCACTATGAGGCTCATGACTTTGAACTTCTGTGGGACATCAAATATGTGCGACAAGTTGATGGAGTGTCCTCTGATCATTCTGTGATCACCTGACTTGGGAAGAAGTGTGTGCCTGAGGATCCAGTTGATTGTAGGCATTCCAGATAGCAAGTGTTTCATAGAACCAAATTGGTGAGTCTCAAGATCTGCATCTGGAATCTCCTTGTACATGCTAGTCATTGAGCTGTGATCCTTCTTCTTCTTGGCATACACATCCAAGTCATCCTCATTCTCCTTAGGAGCATTGATCAACTTTGCCCATTCTTCAACTGATGATTGGTACCTAGTACCTTCAGACATCCAGCCAATCCTTCCATCTGGGTAGAAATGAGCTATGGAGTAGAACTACATAATAAGCTCATCATTCCACTTTGTGAGCTTCTGAGCCACAAACTTATCAACTCCACAAGCCTTGAAACTATCATAGACTCCAGGATAGTGTTCTTCATTCTCCTTGATGTATTTCCAGTCTACCGATCTCATATCACAGACTATAGGCTTCTTGTCAAGCAGAATAGTCTCATAGAAGTCCTGCTGTTCATTAGTGTGGAATCTATAGTCCACAGCAGTCCTTCTCCTGGTGGCATATGGATCTGACTCTCTCCATAGTCTCAGTCCTGAATCTTTCCTGATTTTCATGTTCTCAGCTACTCGATGAGCATCATTGTGATCTGGAATTTTTTGTTTCAGCTTTCTCAAGACATGTGACTCATCATCTTCTTCTTCAATTGCAGCTTCAGGCACTGGGGCCTTGTTCTTCTCTGCAGCTGGAATGTTACTGGTGCTTTTCTTAGGTGCAGTTTTGGGTTTTGGAGCAGCTGGCTTGGGAGCTTCTTTGGGCTTAAATGGAGCAGCCCCTGATCTTATGGCATCTCCCATAAGCTTCTGTGCCTTAGGTGCTGGTGCATCAACCTCTTGCTCTTCATCTTCCATCATTGAGGGCTTCCCAATTACTCTGGCCATGGTCCTCTTGACCCTTTCTTTTCTTTTCTTGCCATGTCCTGTTTCTTCAGCAACAGTTTTTGAGGCTTCAACAGTTGAAGCTCTGACTTTGGACATTGGAACTCTTCTTGCTGCCATTTTTGTTTTCAGACCTGGCTTTAGTGGAGCCGTTGTGCCAACTCCTTTCTTGACACTTTCTTCTTTGAGGTAGCTTCTTCCTCCTCAGCCACATAGTCCTCATCCTCTGAATCTGAGGTTCTTTTCTTGTTGGCTCTCGTGGTAGCCTTTGGCAAGTTGTTGGGTGTGCTCCTGCTTCCATCATCTCAGCTGCTAGAGGGACTAGTGCCCTCACTCATGTGAACCTGCTCCTCAGACTTGTTATATTTGTCACTCACGATCGACATGATGCAAACACTGACAACTGACCCTGTGAATAGTTTATAGATGAGATAGAGTGGATGAGCATCACAAAATACAGAGGTTTTTGCAAAAGAATGACTCAAAAACTTAGTTTTAGTTTTCCACAGAAAGCATTTTGGATCTACCGATTTGTAAACTTCGGTGATACCGAAGCAGCTTTTGGAACCTCAAGCTGGTGAACTCGGTCGACCGAGTCATAGTTCAAAGGGCACCGAGACTGCTAGGGTTTCACAAAGTCCTAAACTTCGGTCACACCGATTTGCAATTCTCGGACGGTAGAGAATTAAATGTGCAATGGCCTTAGCCGAATCGGTGGTACCGAGTTCTACAACTCGGTTGGTCCGAGATGGTTTCGGCGGAAACCTAACCCTAAATTTTCAATTCACATCTAATCTACGGAGTGTTTTCGGTGGATAAGATTATCTCAATCATGGGAAGATCAAGTCCAGACCCTAGAGCGGCGATGGACTTGCTACGGTGGCAACGGCAGAGACGATTCCCGTTGACGGCGGTGGAGACCAGCGGCAGGAGGCAGCTGGCCACGAGGAGGACGATCCGGAGACCCAGGGAGGCAGAGCAGGCTGAGCGCGGGCGAAAGAGTTCGGAGAAATTTCCAAAATTTGACCTGTGGATATATATAGCCTGACCATGTCGGTGTGACCGAGTGGAACAACTCGGTGGCACCGAGATGCATAACTACAAGCAGTTACAGCAACTCAGTGTGACCGAAAAGTTCAAATTGGTTGCACCGAGATTGAAAACCTAGATCGACTTAGTGATCTCGGTATGACCGAAGTGGAAGAATCGGTCAGACCAAAATGCACAAAGAAGTTTTGGAAGTTTAAGTCTATGACGAATCGGGGACTCCGAGTGCTCCTCACAAGAGTGGTTCAAATCTGACTTGATCAAATTTTGTGATGTGGCATGAATAGAGTTTGAGACAAGAAAAACATAGATAGCTAGAGAAGGTTCTTAGGCATTCTTGTCCATCCACTTGGCAAAAGAAAAGGAATCCAAACAATCAAAACAACAAGTGGATGTCCTCGAATGAGTAAATTATGCAACCAACATGCTCACACAATAAAATGGCAAATGAAATATGTGGCAAAGCATGCACAACCAATTCTAGCATCTATCAAGCAATTGGCGATGACTAGGTCATCTATATATGAGTATATTGACTTAGGAGTCAAATGAGAAAATTTGATCATAGGTCATACTCATCGTTTAAGCACAAGTGGGGTTACCACTTTTACATAAAGCGTTGTTGTGTTCACACCATTAGAGTTGCTTTAGCTCAATTCTTAGAGTAAAGCTCCCCCTAGATGTGAGATCCCCCCTTAGAGGGATGAACTAACCTTGGGTTTTGTCGATGATGACTTCATGTAGGTGTTGAAGATGTGGGTGCTCAATGTTGATGTAGATCATTTGGAGCCATCCTTTGGAGTGAGTTGCACTTTCAATACCTACACGGGTTAGTCCCACAAGGAACAAGCAAGGATATCCATAGTCATAGAGTGATGCACACACAAGATGATGTCTATGAAAGCATTAGGTTACCTTGTCCCTTGTCTTACCAACAAGAGGGTTTGTGACTCCTTGAACTAGTGCAAGATGTGGAGGTTGATTGCACTTGTTCTTGCCAAAATTATAAGAGTGAAGTATGTTGGCGGAGTCACCCTCAAGAACTCTCTAGTTCTTCTTCTTCGGGATCCACATCATCTTGATGGGAATCCTTGGAGTTATAGTCATACTTGATGAAGTAGAACTTGATGTAGTCTTGGGAACCCACTTGACCAAGGCCTTAGGAGCTTCTTCAACTTTCTTCTTGAAGCTTGTCCTTGCCTTTTTCCTTGTGGTCTTGTGGTGGAAGATCATCTTGAGCTTGTGTCCCTTTGAAAGAAGTAGGATCATACTTCTCTTGTTGAGGAACAAACTTCATCTTGGGGTATTGATCTTCTTCCCACTCAACTCCATTGGCATTGAACTTTCGTTCAAAACCAACACCTTGGTTCTTCCGGTGCCTTCCTTGCTTGCGTACAATTTCCTTGAATTGCTTACTCCTGGCAAGGATCTTGTAAACACCTTTCTCTATAATTCCCTTCAATAAGCTATTTTCTTGCTCAAGTGTAACTTGGGTAAGAGAATCATTAGTGTAATCAAGAGAACTACTAGAAGCAACAACATTGGATTTAGCATGATTATTATTACTACTAGAGGAAGAATATTTCTTGTTCTTGTTACTAGACTTTACTTGAGGCATGTAAGTGGATAAGAGTAAACGCTTGGCAATGTAAGAAGAACTTTTCTTGCGAAGATCATCATTGATTGCTTTTAAGAACTCATGCTCTTGCTCAAGGTTGAGCTTTTCAAAGCGTAATTTCTCATGAGTCCTTAAAAGTTCTCGATGATCTCCTAAGATAGTTTCATGAGCTAACTTAAGAGTGTTTAGTTCTTTAGTTAGAGACTCAATCTTCTCCTTATCATTGTCATTCGTTTTATCTTGATTATCATGATTAATTGATGTTTCATCATAATATTCATCACTAGAGTTGTCAACAAGTAAATCATCATCACCTAACAAGTCATCTTCATCACTATTGAAATAAGCATACTCGGGGTGTGATACCTTTGGACCTTTGGCCATGAAGCATCTTCCAATTCCTTCATTTGGTGAATCAAATATGTCGTAGGAGTTGGTTGACACAAGTGCTAGACCGGCAACACCTTCATCTTGAGTATATTCGGAGTCGGAGTGATAGCTTCTCTCGGAGTGATTGTCGGAGTCGGATACCCAGTCACCAACATGAGCTTGATGTCTTTGTTTTGTGTAGCTCCTTGATGACTTGTCCTTCCTTTCCGAAACCTTGCTTCTCCGTGAGGGTCTTCGTTCATTACGATCATCCCTACTCCTTCTCTCGCTTGATGGTGATTCTTCTCTTCTACTTCTTCTTTTTGGAGAATCTTCTCTTCTTTTGTAGGGTGTCGTACACTCATTTGAATGGTGTCCGGGTCTTCCACAATTGTAGCAATTACGCTCTCGACTAGAAGACCTTTTGTCATTGTAGGACCTTGACTTGGAGCTTCTCTCTTTTCTTCTACTATTGTAGAATTTGTTGAAGTTCTTCACCATTAGGTTCAATTCTTCATTGAAGGTTTGTTTCTCACTTGATGATGTGGGGGCTTCACATGAGGCTTTTTAAGCACCACTTGACTTGTTGTGAAGTTCCTCCTTATCCTTGAGTGACATCTCATGAGCAACAATTCTTCCAATGACTTCCGTTGGCTTGAGATCTTTGTAATTTGACATCATTAAGATCAATGTGCACACACTATCATATTTTCCATCCAAGGCTCTTAGGATCTTCTTGATGATGAATCTGTCGGTCATCTCTTCACTTCCTAAGCCGGTGATCTCAGTTGTGATAAGAGCAAGCCTAGAGTACATTTCAGCGACACCTTCACCATCCTTCATTTTGAACTTGTCAAGTTGAATTTGAAGCACATCCAACTTGGATTCCTTGACGGAGTCGGTACCTTCGTGCATATCAATCAAAGTATCCCAAATTTCCTTTGCATTCTCAAGACGGCTGATTTTGTTGAATTCTTCGAGGCACAATCCGTTGAAGAGGATATCACAAGCTTAAGCGTTGTATTGCACATCTTCAACTCTTCCGCGCTAGCTTCACGGTTCGGTTCTCTCCCATCGAAGAATTCACCTTGCAAGCCAATACACACAATAGCCCAAACGGCGGGGTTATGTCCAAGAATATGCATTTTCATCTTATGCTTCCAACTAGCAAAATTAGTACCATCAAAGTAAGGACCTCTACGGTGATAATTTCCCTCGCTAGACGCCATACTCTCCTAGGTTGTGAAACAAAGGCTATGACCACCAAAAGCTATGGAAATCAAGGCAAATGGAGATCAAAGCTCTGATACCACTTGTAGGATCAAAAGTATGTCTAGAGGGGGGTGATTAGACTACTTGACCAAATAAAAATCTAGCCTTTTCCCAATTTTAGTTCTTGGCAGATTTTAGCAACTTTAGAACAAGTCAAGCAATCTTAACACAATTCAAGCAAGCATGCAAAGAGTATATGAGCAGTGGAAAGTAAAGCATGCAACTTGCAAGAATGTAATGGGAAGGGTTTGGAGGATTCAAACGCAATTGGAGACACGGATGTTTTTGTCGTGCTTCTGATAGGTGGTGCTATCATACATCCACGTTGATGGAGACTTCAACCCATGAAGGGTAACGATTCTTGTGAGTCCATGGAGGGCTCCACCCACAAAGGGTCCACGAAGAAGAAACCTTGTCTATCCTACCATGGCCATCGCCCACGAAGGACTTGCCTCACTAGCGGTAGATCTTCACGAAGTAGGCGATCTCCTTGCCCTTACAAACTCCTTGGTTCAACTCCACAATCTTGTCGGAGGCTCCCAAGTGACACCTAGCCAATCTAGGAGACACCACTCTCCAAGAAGTAACAAATGGTGTGTTGATGATGAACTCCTTGCTCTTGTGCTTCAAATGATAGTCTCCCCAACACTCAACTCTCTCTCACGGGATTTGGATTTGGTAGAAAGAATATTTGAGTGGAAAGCAACTTGGGGAAGGCTAGAGATCAAGATTGATATGGTAGGAATAGAATATCTTGGCCTCAACACATGAGTAGGTGGTTCTCTCTCAGAACTGGTAAGTTGGAAGTGTAGGTTTGTTCTGACGGCTCTCTCCATGAATGAAGCCGAGGTGGAGGGGTATATATAGCCTCCACAAAAAATCTAACCGTTACACACAACTTGCCAAACTCGGTGGGACCAAATTGAGAAATTCGGTCGGACCGATTCAGTAAATCTAGTGACCATTAGGATTTTCGGTGGGACCGACACGCAACTCGGTAGGACCGATATGGTTAGGGTTAGGGCATAACGTAATCTCGGTGAGACCGATTACACAAAGTCGGTGAGACCGATTTTGGTAATAAGCTAACCAGAGAGTTGGTCAGGTAAACTAGATGGGACCGATTCGCTCATTTCGGTGAGACCGAAATGTTACAAAAGGGAAACAGTGAGTTTACATTGCAATCTCAGTGGGTCCGATCGCTCCTCTTGGTAGGATCGAAATGTTACGAAGGGAAACAGAGAGATTACAATCCCATCTCGGTGAGACCGAGATCCCTATCGGTGAGACCGATTTGCCTAGGGTTTGTGGCAGTGGCTATGACATCTGAACTCGGTGGCGCCGGATGGAAAAGAATCGGTGAGGCCGAGTTTGACTTTTAGTTTAGGTCATATGTGGATGTGAGAAAGTAGTTGAGGGCTTTGGAGCATATCACTAAGCATTTTGAGCAAGTAAGCCATTAAGCAACACCTCATCCCTCCTTGATAGTATTGGCTTTTCCTATAGACTCAATGTGATCTTGGATCACTAAAATATAAAATCTAGAGTCTTGTGCTTGAAGCTTGAGCCAATCCCTTTGTCCTTAGCATTTTGAGGGGTCCACTTTTCTCATCCATGCCATGCCAATCATTGAGCTTTCCTGAAATATTAGTCTTGAAATAGTGTTAGCTCAATGAGCTATATGTTGTTAGGAATTACCAAAACCACCTAGGGATAGTTGCACTTTCACCTGCTCTATTGTCCAGAGCCGCTGTCTCTCTGCCTCCACGGCAAGGTGGTGCAGGTTGGTATTCGGCATAGGTGGCCGCTTTATCTCATCCACATGGTCATGCCTTGACGGTATTGGCTCGAGGGCCTCGTCATCAAATTGTGGTAGTAGCCGATGCTTCGGATAACTCTTTATTGGGCGTTGAAGGCCATACTCTTCAGCGGCTAGGACCTGGGTCCATCTATCGTTGAGTCTATCCTGTTCGGCTTGGAGCTGTTGCTGCTTCTTTTTGAGGCTTCTCGCTGTTGCGATTAGCTGGCGCTTGAAGGCCTCTTGCTCGAGGGATTCCTCTAGCACGGTGAAGTTTTTGTCGCCGAGGCTCACATTATCCTATGAGGGTGGTAGATAGTTACTATCTTTCGAGTCCTTGTTCCCGACCGGATTGTCAGGGTTAACTTGCCCATCCTTCCAATCATCCTGTTCGGATGTTGGCTTGACAGGGGCTTCGAGGTCTTCTGCGTTCTCCGGAGTGTTATTATCACCGGTGCTGGTATTGCTGTCTTTTTCACGACGTGATTTTGAGCGGCGCCGCTGACATGGACGCTTTGGGGGCGCCTCGGCAGGCTTGTCCTCAACCGGATCCTTCCTGCCATCGTCGTCATCCTCTTCGGGTGTGTCCACCATATACACGTCATATGTGGAGGTGGTCGTCCAATGTCCGGTGATCGGCGGGTCTTGGCCTTGTTGGTCTCCGGCATCGTCATCCATGCCGTCATGTCTTCGGAGGCGTAGTCCAGCATGTTGGTTAAATCTTCGACAATGGCTATGAAGTGGGTGGTGGGTGGGACGTAAAATTCCCCGCTCTCAGCGCCTAGTTCGGGCTGGGCGTAGTTCGGAAGTGACTCCTCTGTAATAGCGAGTGAGGGAGTTCCGGACTAGGGGGTGTCCGGATAGCCGAACTATCATCATCGGCCAGACTCCAAGACTATGAAGATAGAAGATTGAAGACCTCGTCCCGTGTCCGGATAGGACTTTCCTTGGCGTGGAAGGCAAGCTTGGCGATACGGATATGTAGATCTCCTACCATTGTAACCGACTCTGTGTAACCCTAACCCTATCTGGTGTCTATATAAACCGGAGGGTTTTAGTCCATAGGACGAACAACAATCATACCATAGGCTAGCTTCTAGGGTTTAGCCTCCTTGATCTCGTGGTAGATCCACTCTTGTAACACACATCATCAATATTAATCTAGCAGACGTAGGGTTTTACCTCCATCAAGAGGGCCGAACCTGGGTAAAACATCGTGTCCCTTGTCTCCTGTTAACATCCGCCTAGGCCTGCAGTTCGGGACCCCTACCCAAGATCCGCCCGGTTTTGACACGACATTGGTTCTTTCATTGAGAGTTCCTCTGTGTCATCACCGATAGGCCTGATGGCTCCTTCGATCATCAACAACGACGCGGTCCGAGGTGAGACTTTTCTCCCGGACAGATCTTTGTGTTCGGCGGCTTTACTGCGGGCCAATTCGCAGCCATCTGGAGCAGATCGAAGCTACACCTGGCCGGGTCAGATTTGGAAGATTTAAACTATACGGCCGATATCCGCGGAGACTTGATCTTCGACGGATTCGAGCCGCAGCCATAGCGTGCCGCCTTTGTCTCGATGGGCATGACCTAGCTCTGCTAACAAAGTGCCACGGAGGCCGCACCGGTATCCGCTCGACCTTTAATCCGGGCGGATTCCCCGACCGAGGACGAGTGGTTGGACACCGCCTCGGGGCTACAATCTCCACGGGGATCGAGCGAACTCCATCCCTGTCGCTGCGAAGACTTCGACTCAAGGTGCGGACTCCTATCACGGACTCCGAACCCTCCAGCGCCCTTGCCGATCGAATCCGATTGGGCGCCCGTTATGGAGTTCATGGTCATGACATCTTCGGCACTTTCGCCTTTTGGCGACATCACGAATTCACTAAAGTCTCTCTCTTTATCCGGAGAGCCCTGGCGGACTACGGTCGGGAAGATTGGGATGCGACGACGAAGAAATTCAACGCCCACCCACCACCCACTTGGTAGCGGCTGTCGGCGATCTAACCGACATGCTAGACTACGACTCGAAGACATCGACGGTATGGGCGGCGATGCGAAGGCGACCAAGACCAGGCGCCTACTGGGAGACGCTGGAAGGTCACCTCGTCATACGATATATACATGGTGGACATCCCAAAAGATGGGAGCGGCAATGGAACAACGGAGGATGACCCTCCAAGAAGCAACGAAGCGCCCGGCGTCGTGGCGCCGCTCTAAATCCGCCATAGCAAGAATGAAGACTCCGGCACCGGAGACAACAATACACCGGACAATGCGAAGACAATCCACTCCAAAGAAGATCCGGTAGCGGAAGATGGAGACGCCTTGACCCTCACGAGAGAGCAGCAGAAGAAGAGGTAGAGGATTATATGCCTCCCTCCGGAGACGAAGCAAGCCTCGACGACGACGAATTCGTTGTGCCCGACAATCCCATCGAACAAGAGCGTTTTAGACACAAGCTTATGGCCACGGCGAACAGCCCCAAGAAAAGCAACAACAGCTTAGAGCTGATCAGGATCTGCTAGCCGACAGATGGACTGAAGTCCTCGCAGCTGAAGAGCATGAGCTCGAACGCCCCTGCAAAAGCTACCCTAAACGCAAGCTGCTCCCCCGATTAGAGGAGGAGGCTTACGAACCTGCATCACCAGGAGACAATACGGCTGACCGACCACCCCGTGGTCGCTGACGAGAGGCCTCTAGGCCCTTCACTAGAACTGCACCCGGCATCGCTCAAAAGCACACGGCGAAGGGGCGCTCCGGACCTGCGAGATATATTGGAGGACAAGGCAAGACAATCAAGATCGATCTATGGATCGGCGTGGGCGTACAGATGCGTGGCGACAACCGTCGCGCCGTACACAGTAAGTCTAGCCGGACCGAACAAAACAGACCAAGCTCTTTTGAGCTCCTCGTGATATCGCCCAGTACAGAGGCGCCGCACACCCACTATGCTTCACAGACGAAGTAATGGATCATCAAATTCCCGAGGGTTTAAACCCGTCAATATTAAATCCTATGATGGCACAACAGACCCCGCAGTTTGGATCGAAGACTATCTCCTTCACATCCACATGGCCCGCGGTGACGATCTCCACGCCATCAAATACCTCCCCCACAAGCTTAAAGGACCAGCCCGACATGGGCTCACCAGCTTGCCAGCCGAGTCAATTAGGAGCTGGGAGGAACTGAAGCCGCATTCCTCGATAACTTCCAGGGGCACTTATGTGCGACCACCGGGCGATGACCTAAGCCACATAATTCAGCAGCCAGACGAATCGGCGGAACAATTACGGACACGGTTCTTAACCAAGAAAAACCAAATCGTCATTGTCCGGATCACGGAGGAGGCCCTCGCGGCCTTCAAGCATAACATCCATGACGAGTGGCTTGCCCGGCACCTAGGACAGGAAAAGCCAAAATCCATGGCAGCCCTCACATCACTCATGACCCGGCTGGCGGGTGAGGACGGTAGCTAGCATGCAGCAACAACCTCAGCAAAAATTCTGGCAGTCCGGACTTCAAGGACCGAAATGGCAGGCCGCGTCGTAACAAAAACAAACGCCGCATTAACGGTGACAATATTGAGGATACGGCAGTCAATGCCGGATTCGAAGGCTCTAAACCCGGTCAGCGGAAAAAGGCCATTCAAACAAACTACTCCGGGTCCGTCCAATTTGGTCCGAATACTCGACCGCTTGTGCCAGATACACGGCACCCCCGAAAAGCCGGCTAACCACACCAATAGGGACTGTTGGGTATTCAAGCGAGCGAGCAAGTTAATTGTCGAAAACAATGACAAGGGGCTGCATAGCGATGGCGAGGGCGAGACCCAACCGCCCGAACAATAGAGGACATAAGGGTTTCCCCCACAGTGCGGACGGTGAACATGATATCATAGCGCACATACCCAAAAGGGAGCGGAAGCGTGCACTCGAGGATGTCTACGGCGATGGAGCCAGTTGCCCGAAGTTCAATCCATGGTCCTCTGCCCGATCACTTTTGACCGAAGGACCACCCCATCGACATCCGCCATGGCGGATTCGCGCCAGACCGGTCTTAGACCCAATCGTCGATGGATTTCACCTAACGAGAGTCACGATGGGCGGAGGCGGCAACTGAACCTGCTTTACCAGGATACGGTCGCCAAAATGGGCATAGACCCCTCAAGGATTAAACCTACCAAAACGACCTTTAAAGGCGTCATACCAGGTGTAGAAGCCAATTGTACAGGCTCAATTACACTGGAAGTGGTCTTCGGATCCCCGGATAACTTCGACATAGTCCCGTTCCGCAGCGGCTATCATGCCTTGCTCGGACGTACCGTGTTTGCAAAGTTCAACGCGGTGCCGCACTATGCATACCTCAAGCTCAAGATGCCAGGCCCTCGAGGAGTCATTACGGTCAAAGGAAACGAGCGTTCTCTCCGCGCGGAGGAACATCTGGCGGCTCTCGCGGCGAAGTGCAATGCAGCCTCTTAAGGCAATTCTCGAGTCCGCCGTGAAGCGGCCGCACCTGACTAAGCGCGCCCGGAGTAACTTACAACAAGACCACAGCACGTTCGAGCCGCAGCGTAGCGATGCGGCCCCAACCCCAGCCCACGCAAAGCGTCAGCAGGTCCTTGGCGTACACCATTACGCTCACGAAGATACCATGGGCATGGGGAGAGGGGCACGACCACGATAAACCCAGACTGCGGCTCAACCACACGGGGGCTCTCACGTGTGTCGTTCCTTTTCTTTTCTTTTTTACCTTTTACTTTTTACCCAAAGGACTCCGTTTTGAAGCCTGTCCGTGGCAGACACTGCGAACTCACGATGCAACAGCCGGGGAAGGATAAAGGCTACAACGAATATCTGGTGGTCTCCATTACGAGCATTTTCATACACCAATCTACAGCCTACCCCTGGAGGGGGACATGTTTAACAGTCTCCTACCTTGCTTATCGCACTATTTGTATCGTTCTGCATTCGTAGTAGCACTTATTGAATGAAACAATGCAGCGCCCTTTTTGCTTATAATTGCATTTCTTTTTCATACATATGTTCATTCACGACATGTTGCATCCGTACACTTTTGTACGGCTAATATACACCAGGGGCTTATGTTTCCCGCATTATGGTGTGATGAGTCCGAACACTTTCACAAGTGCAGCACCCCGAACTTATAACACTATATGCATCGGCTCCGAATCATGTCTTGGGTCAATAGTTGGGTTTGCCCGGCTCCCGTGTTTTGGTACCTTACGTTCCATTATATCGGCTCAGGTAGCACGGGAGAACCATCGCGATTCCGCCCGATTCTGCTGGGTTAATGCCTCGATGGAGAAAGATAAAACTGACCGTCATGATGAGGCGAGAGACCGTCGCTGTTCGAGAGGTTTTTGCGAGTCCTTAAAGACTTATGGCGCTTAGGCGAGGAGCGGATACTTGTCCGGCCAAGGCGTGATAGCGCCCCAAATTGACCTTCCGAAGACTAGGGGCTTCGCGAAATTTAAAATTATAGAATTCTATGGCTAAGTGAGAGTGTATAAGCATTATAAGTCCGGTTGCCTTGTTACATTTGTGTTGAGCGCCTCCTAGATGGACCCAAAAATGGGAACAAGAGCACTCAAGTTTATCCGAACACCCCAGCACTCGTGGCATGAAATTTGAAGCCGACGACTTGCCATCTCTCAGATTTGATAAACAGCCGCCTGAAGGTAATATTTTAAATTAACAAGCGTTGCTTAGCGCTTATGAACTAAGTTTTCAGCGCATACGGGATAACAAAATGCGAGTCTACTCAAATATTACATCTTTGGAGCACTCACCCGCAATAGTCTGAGCGCCCTTGACACACTCTTATAATACATCTCGGGCGTGCGATGCTCCTTGCCCTCACGGTGGCGGGTCCGTCACAAGCTTACAGGCATCCATCTTGCCCAGTGCACCTTCTTGGGCAAGGGCCCGACGGGCACCCTCAATACAAGCGGAATGCTTGATCACTTCAACCCACAGACGCATCCATCGGCCGCCGCACAGGCCAAAGTAGCTCCCGGGCATGGCCTCCTTAGGCCACAGCCGAACTATGAGGCCCTTCATGGCCTGTTCGGCCGCCTTGTGGAGCTCGACCAGTTACTTCAGCTGGTCGCTAAAGAGCACGGATGTCCGGCCTCGATACATCTGAGACCAGAAGACCTTCTCCGTCGAGCTCCCTCCTCGGCCCGGTAGAATCTGGCGACGCTCCAGACGCAGCTACGAGGAAGATCTGCGAACGCATACAGAGAGCTCCAGTCGGGTAAGCAACAGGTAATTAACACTCACATGCTTACTCTGCATGAAAAATGCCTTACCGCTGCTATTTTCTTCACCGCCTCAATCTCTGGAGGGCCTTATAGGCCCGGCCTTAGCGGCTTTGGCACTCTCAAGAGCCGTTGCAACCTCGGAGTCTCGAGTCTTCGAGTCACGCTCCAAGCTCTCATGTTTTTTCACGAGATCCTGGAGCTCTTGCTGTACCTCCGCCACCCGCACCTCCTGCTTCTCTCGCTCGGTACGCTCGGCGGCCGCATTGCGTTGACGCATGACCACCGCCTCCTTCAGGTTGCCACCTCGTTAGTGGCCCCTACAATACCCACGTTATCCTTGTCATTTTTCTTGCAACCAAATCCTTTTACAGAAGGTACAATTTTCATAAGGTATTACTCACCTTCTTTTTCCTCGAGCTGCTTCTTGGCATGGCCGAGCTCGTTCTCGGGCCGCTCGAGGTTTCCCTTCAAAGTATTGACCTCCGCAGTCAGTGTGGCGGAGGTCAGCAGCACAGCCTGCAATCCCATATTGACATATCCTTTATATGACTCCTGGGTTTATCTTTCTAAAAGATCCTCAGTCCGGCTTTTCTTTCCGAACACCGAACCGAGCATCAGGGGCTACTGTCTATGCGGTACCATTTTACATATGTTGAAATTTCTTACCTCAAAGCCTGATAGAAGGCTGAGTACAGGCTTGGTCAGCCCGCTCTTGGCGAGGCTGTCCGGATCACCGCACTCATAACGATGCGGTGCTCCTCTCGATGGAGGCGCCGTTGGCGCCTCGATGCTATCCGGTGCCTCCGGTTGGGCCGAAGGACACGGCGTCTTACCCTTCTTGCGAAGGGATCGCTTACCGTACTCCGGAACCACTCAAGGTTCGGCATGGAGTCCGGACAAGGGTCGGGCTTAGAGCCCTGGGGTCTTGCCCCCACGCGCTGGAGTCCGGGAGGTTGCCTTGTGGCACCTCCCGCCACCTCCTCGTGACCAATCCCCTTTGGAGCCCTTGTGGCGTTGTCCGCAGCATGAGGCGAGGAGGCGGTTGGAAGCGAAGGACTCTCAATTTCCGACGAGCCCAGGGACCCGCTCGATGAATCGACGAGCTCGCCTTTGGGCGGGCTGCACGATTGTTCGACATTAGAGAACACTCTGCAATAATAAAAAGCCATGGGTATCTGGACACTTATGATCTCGCCAGGGGCTTGGCCCTTGTAGGCCAATCTCCCTCGTCGTAAATCGGCGTTGGTGGAGAAGTCCGGAGGAAGGGTTCTTCCCTTCTTGGACCCTCCGGCCTCCCGATTAGGCGGCCTTCCTTTTCCTCTCCTCCCCCGCTGGGGGAGAAGCTTCTTCTTCCTCCTCATCTTCAGGAGAATATTCTGCTTCAGAATCCGACAGCACCTGGCGTCGGGAGCTCCTTCGGGTTCCCGTGGCCTCCTTCTTGGCCTTCTTCTCCGGCACCACATGAGGTGCCAGAGCCAGCAGTCTCGTCAATCGGGCGTCCGCTGGGTCTTCTGGCAAAGGAGCCGGACAGTTAATCTGTCCGGACGTCTTCAGCCAGACCTGTCGAAGAATAGGGAGTTTTTAGATCCCACGTAGAGTCAATCTACGGAAAAAGAGTCCTGTAAAGGGTAAAATAACTTACCTCGCCGGCTTGACGCCGCGAGCTGTATCGCGATCTTTGTTAGCGGATGCGGGGGCTTCGGCGCCCTTGAACAGCACCTTCCAGGCATCTTCGTACGTGGTATCGAAGAGCCGTCTCAAGGTTCGGTGCTGCACCGGATCGAACTCACACAAATTGAAGTCCCATTGTTGGCATGGGAGAATCCGGCGGATGAGCATCACCTGGATTACGTTGACAAGCCTGCGATTCTTGTCCACCAGGTTCCGGACGCGTGTTTGGAGTCCGGATAGCTCGTCCGAATCCCCCCACTCAGGCCCGTCTCTTTCCATGACGAGAGCCGTGTGGGGAATCCAGATCTGAATTCGGGGGCCGCCACCCATTCAGGGTCGCGTGGCTCGGTGATGTAGAACCACCCCGATTGCCACCCCTTTATAGTCTCCACAAAGGAGCCCTCGAGCCATAGAACTTTGGCCATCTTGCCAACCATGGCGCCTCCGCACTCCGCTTGGCTGCCCTTCACAACCTTCGGCTTGACCTTTGAAAGTCTTGAGCCACAAGCGAAGTGGGGCTGGATGCAGAGGAAGGCCTCGCACACGACGATAAACGCCGAGACGTTGAGGACGAAATTCAGGGCCAGGTCGTGGAAGTCCAGGACGTAGTAGAACATGAGCCCCCGGACAAATGGGTGAAGTGGAAAACCTAGTCCGCGGAGGAAGTGGGGGAGACATACCACCCTCTCATTGGGACTGGGGGTTGGAATAAGCTGCCCCGCGTCGGGCAGCCTTTGTCTGTGATATCGCCGGGACAAGTATCCGGCCTCCCGCAGTCTTGTGATGTGCCCCTCCATGACGGAGGAGGCCATCCATCTGCCTCCCGCTCCTGACATGGTTGGAGAAGGTTGAGGAGGAAAGTACGGACTTGGGCGCTAGAGCTCGAGTGCACGGGAATGGATGAGCTAAGGAGGAAGAAGGCGTGGTGAAAGGGGTGAATCCTTATCCCTTATATGGGCGGGCAAAAACATATGTCCCCACCGGCCTGGTAAAACTCGCTTATCTCCCAAGCGTCACAATCAATGGCGCGGTTGGATTACCCACGTCCGTATTGATGGGAATCCCGGAATAAGGGGAACACGATCTCTGCTTTGATAAGACGTGCCAAGGAAACCGCTTCGCTAAATGCGCTGGGGTGGAACAATAAAAACAATTTGAATAAAGTCTTAGTAGTGGTGCGACGTCACACCACAAAATATGTCAGCAGATTGATCTTGTGTAATATTATTCTCTCTACGGTGGTATGTGGAATTTATTTTTGCAGAGCCGGACACTATCCTGGTGTTCACAATCTTCTATGAATTATTCGGAGTTGCAATGCCGAAGACAATATGCGCACCGGACTCGTCGTCACTGAAGCCTGGTTCAGGGGCTACTGAGGGAGTTCCGGACTAGGGGGTGTCCGGATAGCCGAACTATCAGCATCGGCCGGACTCCAAGACTATGAAGATAGAAGATTGAAGACTTCGTCCCGTGTCCGGATGGGACTTTCCTTGGCGTGGAAGGCAAGCTTGGCGATACGGATATGTAGATCTCCTACCATTGTAACCGACTCTGTGTAACCCTAACCCTATCCGGTGTCTATATAAACCAGAGGGTTTTAGTCCATAGGACGAACAACAATCATACCATAGGCTAGCTTCTAGGGTTTAGCCTCCTTGATCTTGTGGTAGATCCACTCTTGTAACACACATCATCAATATTAATCTAGCAGGACGTAGGGTTTTACCTCCATCAAGAGGGCCCGTACCTGGGTAAAACATCGTGTCCCTTGTCTCCTATTACCATCCGCCTAGACGCACAGTTCGGGACCCCCTACCCGAGATCCGCCAGTTTTGACACCGACAGTGAGGGATCGCATTAAGTCCACAGCCTCGTTTAAGAGCGAGGTTTGGACGGGGAAACGAGAGTCCGCGGGGTTGGCTGGGGCAAAGGCCTCCTGGCCATGCTTGTTTGGCGCGGACTTCGGGAGTTCGGATCTGGAGTCTGGGGGCGAGGCCATCCTTTCAATGATAGGGGGAACCCGGTCTGATTCTGAGTTCGCCGAGGACACAATTGCCTCCGGATCCTCGGCAATGCGGTTGGCAGCAGAGAGTCCGGTGGGCTCCAAACTCCCATCCTCGGAGCTGATGGTTTGCTCAGGATCTAAGTCCAGGGCGGTGATCGGGGCCGCGAACCCTTCGAAGATCAAGTCTCCTCGGATATTGGCGACATAGTTTAGGTTTCCAAAACTGATATGATGACCAGGGGCGTAGCTGCCAATCTGCTCAAGCCAGCCAATCGAGTTGGCCTGCAACGCGAAGCCGCCAAATACGAAAATTTGGCCGGGGAGGAAAGTCTCCCCCGAAACAACATCATTGTAGATGATCGATCGATCCATTAAACCTTCTGCCGACAACACAGTGGAACTCTCAATGAAAGCATCAATGCGGTGTCAAAACCGGCCGATCTCGGGTAGGGGGTCCCGAATTGTGCGTCTGAGGATCGAAGGTAATAGGAGGCGGGGGACGCGATGTCTACCCAGGTTCGGGCCCTCTTGATGGAGGTAATACCCTACTTCCTGCTTAATTGACTTTGTTGAGTATAGGGGTTACAAGAGTTGATCTACCTCGAGATCGTAATGGCTAAACCCTAGATGTCTAGCTTGTATGATTGTGATAGCCTCTACGGACTAAACCCTCCGGTTTATATAGACACCAGAGGGACCTAGGGTTGTACAGAGCCGGTTTACAGAGAAAGGAAACTACATATCTGAATGCCAAGCTTGCCATCCACGCACCATCCGGACACGAGGGAAAGCCTTCTATCTTGCATCTTCATGGGCCATTAGTCCGGCCCATGTCACATAACCCGGACACCCGGGGACCCCCTAATCCAGGACTCCCTCAGGTACAATTACCTCAACAAGTTCTACTTCCCTACCACTCACTTCTTTCGAAATAAACCCCTTCTCTAGAAAGGATCCATTCTTAGCAACAAATATCTTGCCGTCGGATCTGTGATAGAAGGTGTACCCAACAGTTCCTTTTGGGTATCCTATGAAGACACACTTCTCCAATTTGGGTTCGAGCTTATCAGGCTGAAGCTTTTTCACATAAGCATCACAAACCCAAACTTTAAGAAACGACAACTTAGGTTTCTTGCCAAACCACAGTTCATATGGTGTCGTCTCAACGGATTTAGATGGTGCCCTATTTAACGTGAATGCAGCTGTCGCTAATGCATAACCCCAAAACGATAGTGGTAAATCGGTAAGAGACATCATAGATTACACCATATCTAATAAAGTACGGTTACGAAATTCGGACATACCATTACGTTGTGGTGTTCCAGGTGGCGTGAGTTGTGAAACTATTCCACATTGTTTTAAACGAATGCCAAACTCGTAACTCAAATATTCGCCTCCGCAATCATATCGTAGAAACTTCATTTTCTTGTTACGACTTTTTTCCACTTCACTCTGAAATTCTTTGAACTTTTCAAATGTTTCAGACTTGTGTTTCATTAAGTAGATATACACATATCTGCTCAAATCATCTGTGAAGGTTAGAAAATAATGATACCCGCCGCGAGCCTCAACACTCATCGGACCGCATACATCGGAATGTATTATTTCCAGTAAGTCAGTGGCTCGCTCCATTGTTCCGGAGAATAGAGTTTTAGTCATCTTGCCCATGAGGCACGATCCGCAAGCATCAAATGATTCATAATCAAGTGATTCCAAAAGTCCATCCGCATGGAGTTTCTTCATGCGCTTTACACCAATATGACCTAAACGGGAGTGCCACAAATATGTTGCACTATCATTATCAACTTTGCATATTTTGGCATCAATATTATGAATATGTGTATCACCACGATCGAGATTCAACAAAAATAGACCACTCTTCAAGGGTGCATGACCATAAAAGATATTACTCATATAAATAGAACAACCATTATTCTCTGATTTAAATGAATAACCGTCTCGCATCAAACAAGATCCAGATATAATGTTCATGCTCAACATTGGCACCAAATAACAATTATTCAGGTCTAAAACTAATCCCTAAGGTAGATGTAGAGGTAGCGTGCCGACGGCGATTACATCGACCTTAGAACCATTCCTGACGCGCATCATCACCTCTTCCTTAGCCAATCTTCGTTTAATCTGTAGCCCCTGTTTCGAGTTGCAAATATGAGCAACAGAACCAGTATGAAATACCCAGGCGCTACTACGATCATTAGTAAGGTACACATCAATAACATGTATATGAAATATACCTTTGTTCACTTTGCCATCCTTCTTATCCGCCAAATACTTGGGGCATTTCCGCTTCCAGTGTCCAGTCCCTTTGCACTATAAGCACTCAGTTTCAGGCTTGGGTCCAGACTTGGGCCTCTTCCCAGGAGTGACAACTTGCTTGCCATTCTTCTTCAAGTTCCCCTTCTTTCCCTTGCCCTTTTTCTTGAAACTAGTGGTCTTGTTAACCATCAACACTTGTTGCTCTTTCTTGATTTCTTCCTCCGCAGCTTTGAGCATAGTGAAGAGCTCGGGAATTGTCTTATCCATCCCTTGCATACTAAAGTTCATCACAAAGCCTTTGTAGCTTGGTGGGAATGATTGAAGAACTCTGTCAATAAAACTATCATCCGGAAGATTAACTCCCATCTGAGTCAAGTAGTTATGGTACCCAGACATTCTGAGTATGTGTTCATTGACAGAACTGTTCTCCTCCATCTTGCAGCTATAGAACTTGTTGGAGACTTCATATCTCTCAACTCGGGCATTTGCTTGAAATACTAACTTCAACTCCTGGAACATCTCATATGGTCCATGACGTTCAAAACATCTTTGAAGTCCCGATTCTAAGCCGTAGAGCATGGCACACTGAGCTATAGAGTAGTCATCAGACCGCGTCTGCCAGACGTTCAAAGTGCCTACATTAGCGGGAGGGGGCTTTTCACCTAGCGGTGCATCAAGGACATAATTCTTCTGTGCAGCAATGAGGATAATCCAAAAGTTACGGACCCAGTCCATGTAGTTGCTACCATCATCTTTCAACTTATGTTTCTCTAGGAACGCATTAAAATTCAAGGGAACGGTAGCACGAGCCATTGATCTACAACATAGATATGCAAAAACTATCAGGACTAAGTTCATGATAAATTAAGTTCAATTAATCATATTACTTAAGAACTCCCACTTAGATAGACATCCCTCGAGTCATCTAAATGATCACGTGATCCATATCAACTAAACCATGTCCGATCATTCAATGGTGAACATCTCTATGTTGATCATATCTACTATATGATTCACATTCGACCTTTTGGTCTCCAGCGTTCCGAGGCCATGTTTGTACATGCTAGACTCATCAAGTTTAACACGAGTATTCCGCACGTGAAAAACTGTCTTGCACCCGTTGTATGTGAACGTAGAGCTTATCACACCCGATCATCACGTGGTTTCTCGGCATGAAGAACTATCACAACGGTGCATACTCAGGAAGAACACTTATACCTTGAAATTTTAGTGATGGATCGTCTTATAATGCTACCGCCGTACTAAGAAAAATAAGATGCATAAAAGATAAACATCACATGCAATCAAAATATGTGACATGATATGGCCATCATTATCTTGTGACTTTGATCTCCATCTCCAAAGCACCGTCATGATCTCCATCGTCACCGGCTTGACACCTTGATCTCCATCGTAGCATCGTTGTCGTCTTGCCAACTATTGCTTCTACATATCGCTAACGCATAGTGATAAAGTAAAGCAATTGCATGGCGTTTGCAATTCATACAATAAAGCGGCAACCATAAGGCTCCTGCCAGTTGCCGATAACTTTGACAAAACATGATCATCTTAGACACAAATGTATATCACATCATGTTTTGACCATATCACATCACAACATGCCTTGCAAAAACAAGTTAGACGTCCTATGCTTTGTTGTTGCAAGTTTTACGTGGCTGCTACGGGCTTCTAGTAAGAATCGTTCTTACCTACGCATCAAAACCACAATGATGTTTCGTCAAGTTCGTTGTTTTAACCTTCAACCAGGACCGGTCATAGTCAAATTCGATTCAGCTAAAGTTGGAGAAACAGACACCTGCCAGCCACCATTATGCAAAACAAGTTGCATGTCTGTAGGTGGAACTGGTCTCATGAACATGGTCATGTAATGTTGGTCGGGCCGCTTCATCCAACAATACCGCCGAATCAAAATAAGACATCGGTGGTAAGCTGTATGACTGTGATCGCCCACAACTCTTTGTGTTCTACTCGTGCATATCATCTACACATAAACCTGGCTCAGATGCCATTGTTGGGAACATAGCATGCAATTTCAAAAAAATCCTACAATCACGCAAGATCTATCTAGGAGGTGCATAGAAACGAGAGGGGGAGAGTGTGTCCATGTACCCTCGTAGACCGAGAGCTGAAGCGTTTACTTAACGCGATTGATGTAGTCGAACGTCTTCTCGATTCAACCGATCAAGTAGCGAACGTACGGCACCTCCGAGTTCTGCACACGTTCAGGTCGATGACGTCCCTCGAACTCATGATCTAGCAAAGTGTCGAGGGAGAGTTTCGTCAGCACGACAGCATGGTGACGGTGATGGTGAAGTGATCCTGGCAGGGCTTCACCTAAGCACTACGACAATATGATCGGAGGAGCAAACTGTGGAGGGGGCGCCGCACACAGCTTGGAACAATTGATATGGGTTAGAGGCACCCCAAACCCCCGTATATAATAGGAGGGAGAGCGAAGGAGGCCGGCCTAGGTGTGCTCCATGTTGGAGGAGTCCCACTTGGTCTCCTAGTCCAATTTGCTCCCCCCTTTCCTTTTACCGAAAGGGGAAAGGGGGAAGGAGAGAGAGGAGGAGAAGGAAAGGGGGGCGCCGCCCCTCCCCTTGTCCAATTCGGACTCCTCCCTTGGGGTGGCGCCACCCCTTGTGGGCTAGCTTGCCTCCCTCCTATGGCCCAAATGGCCCATATTTTCCCCTGGGGGGTTCCCGTAACCCCCCCCCCCCCTCGGTACTCCCGTATGTACTCGATACATTCCGAAACACTTCTGGTGTCCGAATACTATCGTCCAATATATCAATCTTTACCTTTCGACCATTTAGAGACTCCTCGTCATGTCCGTGATGTCATCCGGGACTCCTAACAATGTTCGGTCACCAAAACACATAACTCATAATACAAATCGTCATTGAACGTTAAGTGTGCGGACCCTACAGGTTCGAGAACTATGTAAACATGACCGAGACACCTCTCTAGTCAATAACCAATAGCGGAACCTGGATGCTCATATTGGTTCCTACATATTCTATGGAGATCTTTATCGGTCAAACCGTAATGACAACATACGTCATTCCCTTTGTCATCGGTATGTTACTTGCCCAAGATTCGATCGTCGGTATCTTCATACCTAGTTTAATCTCGTTACCGGCAAGTCTTTTTACTCGTTCCGTAATGCATCATCCCACAACTAACTCATTAGTCACATTGCTTGCAAGGCTTATCATGATGTGCATTACCGAGAGGGCCTAGAAATACCTCTCTGATACTCGGTGTGACAAATCCTAATCTCGATCTATGCCAACCCAACAAACACCTCCGGAGATACCTGTAGAGCATATTTATAATCACCCAGTTACATTGTGACGTTTGATATCACACAAGGTATTCCTCCGGTATTCGGGACTTGCGTAATCTCATAGTCAAAGAAATATGTATAAGTCATGAAGAAAGCAATAGCAATAAAACTTAACGATCATTATGCTAAGCTAACAGATGGGGCTTGTCCATCACATCATTCTCTAATGATGTAATCCCATTCATTAGATGACAACACATGTCTATGGTTAGGAAACTTAACCATCTTTGATTAACGAGCTAGTCTTGTAGAGGCATACTAGGGAAACTGTGCTTTGTCTATGTATGCACACATGTATCAAGTTTTCGGTAAATACAATTCTAGCATGAACAATAAACATTTATCATGATATAAGGAAATATAAATAACAACTTTATTATTGCCTCTAGGGCATATTTCCTTCACCTACCGCTTCATGAGTGGTACGGACACACAAAACGAAAAATTGCTTTGAGAAATTAGAGTTGGCACATGCAAATTTACTTGGAACGACATGGACATACCGCCTATAGGTAGGTATGGTGGACTCATTTGGCACTACTTTGGGTTTAATGAGTTGGATGCACAAGCAGCATTCCCGCTTAGCACAGATGAAGGCTAGCAAATAGATTGAGAAGCGACCAACCAAAAATCAAAAAACGTTCATAAACATGCATTGAACACAACTAACACTGAATAATGCACCATAAGTAATATGTAACTTCGTTGCATAACTATTGACTTTATGTGCATGCATAAGGAATCACAAACCTTAACACGAAAATTCTTATACTAAACCACAATTATTCACTAACATGACTCATTATCATCTCCATATTGCAAAATTATTGCAAGGAGTCAAACTTATCATATCCAATGATCTATATGAGAGTTTTTATTATATCCCTCTTGAATATTCATCACTTTGGGACCAAATTCGTATCTTGTGTAAATTACCATTACTATTATCAACTCTCAAAAAGCTATAAATGAAGCATGAGAGTGCAAATATTTCTTCAAAATTTAATCACCGCCGTGCTCAAAAAGATATAAGTGAAGCACTAGAGCAACTGCCTAGCTCAAAAGATTTAAGTGAAGCACATAGAGTATTCTAACAAATCATGATAAACATGTGGCTCTGTCAAATAAGTGTGTTCAGCAAAGATGATTGAGAAAACTTAAATAACAAAACGTAGACTCATATAATACACGACGCTCCAAGTAGTACTCGTGATACGTGATGAATAAAAATATAGCTACAAGTAAAATTACCGATAGTTATTAGAAGAAAGAGGGGATGCCTTCTGGAGCATCCCCAAGCTTAGTTGCCTGGGAGTCCTTGAATATTACCTTGGGGTGCCTCGGACATCCTCAAGATTAGGCTCTTTCCACTCCTTATTCCTTCATCCATCGTGATCTCGCCCAAAACTTAAAAACTTCAATCACACAAAATTCAATAAAACCTCGTGAGATCCGTTAGTATAAAAAAGAAAATCACTACTTTAAGTACTGTTGCAAACCCATTCATATTTTATTTTGCATTATACCTACTGTATTCTAACTTCTCCATGGCTTATACCCCTATAAGTGCATCTAGTGCCACCCCTAGTTGGTTTTGGAGTATTGACGATAAACTTGGTTGAGGGACTAATGTGTTTGTGAGAATGGCAGGATAACACTAGTAGTAGTACCTTATTGATTCAGTTTACCTACCAGAGATGACCCCTAAAAATGTGTGAAGACATTGAAGACAATGGTGGCTCATGAAGACATTCACGATGAAGATTATGACATGTGAAGGCATTCCCTTGAAGACTATGGACTGCGAAGACATAGTTGTTTCGTAGTTTCCTTTTCTTATTTCTTGAGTCATAGGAACCACCGTACTGTTAAGTGGGGTCCAAGTGAACAAAGTCAGAGTGACTGATATGATGCTCAACCAAAATCCTATGTCTTCGAGCAAAGACAATGAGAGCAAATTTTATCCAAAGCTGGATGAGTCAGCTTGGCTTGTAGCCCAAGTAAAGCTGCCGCATGTGTTTGAAATCCAACTGTTGGACACGTGTCGGTTCCTTAGTGACCCAGGATCATTTCGGTCATATCAGGTCGGGTTGCCTCCTGGTTGTAAATAGCCCACCCCCTACACCATAATTGGTGGCTGCTCAAAATTAGTGCACGGCTTTTGTCGTTTGAGAGCAACCCACCTCTGAAGCATTTGAGAGAGAGATCGTTGCGAGGACAAATCCCAAAACACCTAGAGCCAAAGAGTGTTAGGCATCACTGAAGTCTTTCTGTTCGCATGACCTGAAGACTTGTTACACATGAGGACTGTGAATCCTCCAGCCAGTTAGGCATCGCGCTCTGAGCATCCAAGAGTCATTGTGGATCGTCGGTGAACGAAGTCTGTGAAGGTTTGGAAGTCTACCTTGAAGACTTACCAGAGTGATTGGGTGAGGACTGGGTGTCCTTAGCTCAAGGGGAATAAGGTGAAGACACGGGAAGACGCAGTCTTCTGAGTTAAATCTCAGCCTCCTGATACGTCTCCAACATATCTATAATTTTTATTGTTCCATGCTATTATATATTCTGTTTTGGATGTTTAATGGGCTTATTTATACACTTTTATATTATTTTTGGGACTAACCTATTAACCGGAGGCCCAGCCCAAATTCTTTGTTTTTTGCCTATTTAGGTGTTTTGCGAGAAAAGGAATATCAAGCGGAGTCCAAGCAGTTGAAACCTTCGGGAACGTGATTTTTGGAACAAACGTGATCCAGAGGACTTGGAGTGGACGTCAAGCAACCGATGAGGAGGCCACGAGGCAGGGGGCGCGCCTACCCCCCTGGGCGTGCCCTCCACCCTCATGGGCCCCTCGTGGCTCCACCGACCTACTTCTTCCTCCTATATATACCTACGTACCCCCAAACCATCGAAGAGCACCACGAAAACCTAGTTCCATCGCCGCAACCTTCTGTACCCGTGAGATCCCATCTTGGGGCCTTTTCCGGCGTCCTGCCGGAGGGGGCATTGATTACGAGGGCTTCTACATCAACACCATAGCCTCTTCGATGATGTGTGAGTAGTTTACCACAGACCTTCGGGTCCATAGTTATTAGCTAGATGGCTTATTCTCTCTCTTTGGATCTCAATACAAAGTTCTCCTTGATTCTCTTGGAGATCTATTCGATGTAATCTTATTTTGCGGTGTGTTTGTCGAGATCCGATGAATTGTTGGTTTATGATCAAGATTATCTATGAACAATATTTGAATCTCCTATGAATTGTTTTATGTATGATTGGTTATGTTTGCAAGTATCTTAAAATTATCAGTTTAGTTTGGCCTACTAGGTTGATCTTTCTTGCAATGGGAGAAGTTCTTAGCTTTGGGTTCAATCCTGCGGTGCTCGATCCCAGTGACAGTAGGGGAAACGACACGTATTGTATTGTTGCCATCGAGGATAAAAAGATGGGGTTTATATCATATTGCATGAGTTTATCCCTCTACATCATGTTATCTTGCTTAAAGCGTTACTCTGTTCTTATGAACTTAATACTCTAGATGTATCTTTGGATAGCGGTCGATGTGTGGAGTAATAGTAGTAGATGCGAGCAAGAGTCAATCTACTTGTCGCAGACGTGATGCCTATATACATGATCATACCTAGATATTCTCATAACTATGCTCAATTCTATCAATTGCTCGACAGTAATTCGTTTACCCACCGTAATACTTATGCTCTTGAGAGAAGCCACTAGTGAAACCTATGGCCCCCGGGTCTATTTTCCATCATATTAATCTCCCGACAACTAGCTATTTTTGTCGCCGTTTATTTTGCTTTCTTTGCTTTTACTCTTTATCATAAAAATACCAAAAATATTATCTTATCATTTCTATCAGATCTCACTCTCGTAAGTGACCGTGAAGGGATTGACAACCCCTTTATCGTGTTGGTTGCGAGGTTCTTATTTGTTTGTGTAGGTGCGAGGGACTTGAGCGTGGCCTCCTACTAGATTGATACCTTGGTTCTCAAAAACTGAGGGAAATACTTATGCTACTTTACTGCATCACCCTTTCCTCTTCAAGGGAAAAACCAACACAGTGCTCAAGAGGTAGCAAGAAGGATTTCTCGCACCGTTGCCGGGGAGGCCTACACCAAGTCAAGTCAAGATTTGACTCCCGATAATGAGCCATTTCTGGCGCCGTTGCCGGGGAGTCTATGCACAAGGCAAGACATACCAAGTACCCATCACATACTCTTATCCTTCGCATTACATTATTTGCCATTTGCCTCTCGTTTTCCTCTCCCCCACTTCACCCTTGCCGTTTTATTCACCCTCTCTTTCCCTTCGCCTATTTTTCGCTTGCTTCTTGTTTGCTCGTGTGTTGGATTGCTTGCTTGTCACGATGGCTCAAGACAATACTACATTGTGTGACTTTGCCAATACCAACAACAATGGATTTCTTAGCACTACGATTGCTCCTCTTACCGATGCTAAATCTTGTGAAATTAATGCTGCCTTGCTGAATCTTGTCATGAAAGATCAATTCGCCAACCTTCCTAGTGAAGATGCCGCTACCCATCTAAATAGCTTTGTTGATTTGTGTGATATGCAAAAGAAGAAAGATGTGGAGAATGATATTGTTAAATTGAAGCTATTTCCTTTTTCGCTTAGAGATCGTGCTAAAACTTGGTTTTCATCTTTGCCTAAAAATAGTATTGACTCATGGAATAAATGCAAAGATGCTTTTATCTCTAAGTATTTTCCTCCCGCTAAGATCATCTCCCTTAGAAACGATATTATGAATTTTAAGCAACTTGATCATGAACATGTTGCACAAGCTTGGGAGAGGATGAAATTAATGATACGTAATTGCCCTACTCATGGTTTGAATTTGTGGATGATTATACAAAAAAATTATGCGGATTGAATTTTGCTTCTAGAAACCTTTTAGATTGACGGCGGGGGCACTTTTATGGAAATCACGTTAGGAGAAGCTACTAAACTCCTAGATAATATTATGGTTAATTATTCTCAATGGCACACTGAAAGATCTAGTAAAAAAGTGCATGCGATAGAAGAAATTAATGTTTTGAGTGGAAAGATGCATGAACTTATGAAATTGTTTGCTAATAAGAGTGTTTCTTCTGATCCTAATGATATGCCTTTTTCTACCTTGATTGAGAATAATAATGAATCTATGGATGTGAATTTTGTTGGTAGGAATAATTTTGGTAACAACGTGTATAGAGGAAACTTTAATCCTAGGCCGTTCCTTAGTAATTCCTCTAATAATTATGGTAATTCCTATAACAATTCTTATGGAAATTTTAATAAGATGCCCTCTGATTTTGATACTAGTGTTAAAGAATTTATGATTGCGCGAAAGAATTTCAATGCTTTGCTTGAAGAAACATTGCCTAAGATTGATGAGTTGGCTAGGAACGTGGATATAATTTCTCTTGATGTTGATTCTTTGCAACTTAGATCTATCCCACCTAAGCATGATATCAATGAGTCTCTCAAAGCCATGCGAATTTCCATTGATGAGTCCAAAGAAAGAACCGCTATGATGCGTGCCAAGAAAGATTGCTTTGTAAAAGCATGTTCTTCTAATTTTTATGATAATAAAGATGAAGATCTAAAAGTTATTGATGTTATTAAATCTTTGTTTTGCAATATGAATCTTGATAATGATGGGACTGGAGATGAGTCAACTCTAGTCAGAAGGCGTCCCAAAAATTTGGAGTTTTTAGATCTTGATGCAAAATTTGGTAAAAGTGGGATTGAAGAGGTCAAAACTTTAGATATCAATGAACCCACTATCTTGGATTTCAAGGAATTTAATTATGATAATTGCTCTTTTATAGATTGTATTTCCTTGTTGCAATCCGTGCTAAATTCTCCTCATGCTTATAGCCAAAATAAAGCTTTTACTAAACATATTGTTGATGCTTTAATGCAATCTTACGAAGAAAAGCTTGAATTGGAAGTTGTATCCCTAGAAAAATTTATGATGAGTGGGAACCTACTATTAAAATTAAAATTAAAGATCATGAATGTTATGCTTTGTGTGATTTGGGTGCTAGTGTTTCCATGATTCCAAAAACTTTGTGTGATTTGCTAGGTTTCCGCGAATTTGATGATTGTTCTCTAAACTTGCACCTTGCGGATTCCACCATTAAGAAACCTATGGGAAAAATTAATGATGTTCTTGTTGTTGAAAATAGGAACTATGTGCCCGTAGATTCATTGTTCTTGATATAGATTGCAATCCTTCATGTCCTATTATTCTTGGTAGACCTTTCCTTAGAACGATTGGTGCAATCATTGATATGAAGGAAGGAAATATTAGATTCCAATTCCTTTAAGGAAAGGCATGGAACACTTTCCTATAAATAAAATAAAATTACCTTATGAACCTATTGTGCGAGCCACTTATGGATTGCCTACCAAAGATGGCAATACCTAGATCTACCCTTGCATTTATGCCTAGCTAGGGACGCTAAACGATAGCGCTTGTTGGGAGGCAACCCAATTTTATTTTAGTTTTTTGCTTTTTGGTTCTGTTTAGGAATAAATAATCCATCTAGCTTCTGTTTAGATGTGGTTTTCTATCTTAATTAGTGTTTGTGCCAAGTTAAACCTATAGGATCTTCTTGGATGATAATTATTTGATCTTGCTGAAAATTCCAGAAAATTTCTGTTCACGAAAACAATTGTTAAAAATCACCAGAGGGTGATAAAGTAATGATTCCAATTGCAGAAGATCAATAAACAAATTATATAGGTAGTCCTATTTTGGTAGATGCTTATGAGTTCCAGAAGTTTACGTTAGTTACAGATTATTACAGACTGTTCTGTTTATGACAGATTCTCTTTTTCGTGTGTTGTTTGCTTATTCTGATGAATCTATGGCTAGTAAAAGAGTTTATAAACCATAGAGAAGTTGGAATAAATTAGGTTTCACACCAATATAAATAAAGAATGAGTTCAATACAGTACCTTGAAGTGGTGTTTTGTTTTCTTTATTCTTAGAGCTCACGAGATTTTCTGTTGAGTTTTGTGTTGTGAAGTTTTCAAGTTTTGGGTAAGGATTTGATGGATTATGGAACAAGGAGTGGCAAGGGCCTAAGCTTGGGCATGCCCAAGGCACACCAAGGTAAATCCAAGGACACCAAAAAGCCAAAGCTTGGGGATGCCCCGGTAGGCATCCCCTCTTTCGTCTTCGTCCATCAGTAACTTTACTCAGAGCTATATTTTTATTCACCACATGATATGTGTTTTTCTTGGAGCGTCTTGTATGATTTGAGTCTTTGCTTTTTAGTTTACCACAATCATCCTCGCTGTACACACCTTTTGAGAGAGAGACACATGATTCGGAATTTATTAGAATACTCTATGTGCTTCACTTATATATCTTTTGAGCTATATAGTTTTTGCTCTAGTACTTCACTTATATCTTTTAGAGCACGGCGGTGGTTTGTTTTATAGAAACTATTGTTCTATCATTCTTCACTTATATTATTTTGAGAGTCCTACAAAACAGCATGGTAATTTGCTTTAATTGAGAAATTAGTCCTAATATGATAGGCATCCAAGATTAGTAAAAACTTTCTTATAAGCGCATTGAATATTATGAGAAGTTTGATACTTGATAATTGTTTTGAGATATGAATATGGTAATATTAAAGTCATGCTATTTTAGTAGTTTTGAATTTGAGAAATACTTGTGTTAAAGTTTGTGATTCCCGTAGCATGCACGTATGGTGAACCGTTATGTGATGAAGTCATAGCATGATTTATTTATTGATTGTCTTCCTTATGGGTGGTTGTCGGGGACGAGCGATGGTATTTTCCTACCAATCTATCCCCCTAGGAGCATGCACGTAATAATTTGTTTTGATAACTAATAGATCTTTGCAACAAGTATATGAGTTCCTTATGACTAATGTTGAGTCCATGGATTATACACACTCTCACCCTTCCACCATTGCTAGCCTCTCTAATATCGCGCACCTTTCGCCGGTATCATACACCCACCATTACCTTCCTCAAAAGAGCCACCATACCTACCTATCATGGCATTTTCATAGCCATTCCAAGATATATTGCCATGCAACTTACCACCGTTCCGTTTACCATGACACGTTCATCATTGTCATATTGCTTTGCATGATCATGTAGTTGACATCGTATTTGTGGCAAAGCCACCTTCATAATTCTTTCATACATGTCACTCTTGATTCATCGCATATCCCGGTACACCGCTGGAGGCATTCATATAGATTCATATTTTGTTCTAAGTATTAAGTTGTAATTCTTGAGTTGTAAGTAAATAAAAGTGTGGTGATCATCATTATTAGAGAATTGTCCCAAGTGAGGAAAGGATGATGGAGACTATGATTCCCCCACAAGTCGGGATGAGACTCCAGACGAAAAAAAGAAAAAAAAAGAAAAAAAGAGGCCATAAAAAAAGAGAAAAGGCCCAACTAAAATAAATGAAATGAGAGAAAAGAGAGAAGGGACAATGCTACTATCTTTTTCCACACTTGTGCTTCAAAGTAGCACCATGATCTTTATGATAGAGAGTCTCTTGTTCACTTTCATATACTAGTGGGAATTCTTCGTTATAGAACTTGGCTTGTATATTTCAATGATGGGCTTCCTCAAATTGCCCTAGGTCTTCGTGAGCAAGCAAGTTGGATGCACACCCACTTAGTTTTCATTATTGAGCTTTCATACACTTATAGCTCTAGTGCATCCGTTGCATGGTAATCCCTACTCACTCACATTAATATCTATTAATGGGCATCTCCATAGCCCGTTGATACTCCTAGTTGATGTGAGACTATCTTCTCCTTTTTGTCTTCTCCACAACCACCATTCTATTCCACATATAGTGCTATGTCCATGGCTCACGCTCATGTATTGCGTGAAGATTGAAAAGTTTGAGAACATCAAAAGTATGAAACAATTGTTTGGCTTGTCATCGGGGTTTTGCATGATTAAATACTTTGTGTGATGAAGATAGAGCATAGCCAGACTATATGATTTTGTAGGGATAACTTTCTTTGGCCATGTTATTTTGAGAAGACATGATTGCTTTGTTAAGTATGCTTGAAGTATTATTATTTTTATGTCAATATTAAACTTTTATCTTGAATCTTTCGGATCTGAACATTCATGCCACAATAGAGAAAAGTACATTAAGGAATATGCTAGGTAGCATTCCACATCAAAATTTCTGTTTTTATCATTTACCTACTCGAGGACGACAGGAATTAAGCTTGGGGATGCTTGATACGTCTCCAACGTATCTATAATTTTTTATTGTTCCATGCTATTATATATTCTGTTTTGGATGTTTAATGGGCTTATTTATACACTTTTATATTATTTTTGGGACTAACCTATTAACTGGAGGCCCATCCCAAATTGCTGTTTTTTTGCCTATTTCAGTGTTACGCAGAAAAGGAATATCAAATGGAGGCCAAACGGAATGAAACCTTCGGGAACGTGATTTTTGGAACAAACGTGATCCAAAGGACTTGGAGTGGACGTCAAGCAATCGACAAGGATGCCACGAGGCAGGGGGTGCGCCTACCCCCCTGGGCGCGCCCTCCACCCTCGTGGGCCCCTCGTGGCTCCACCGACCTACTTCTTCCTCCTATATATACCTACGTACCCCCAAACCATCGAAGAGCACCACGAAAACCTAGTTCCACCGCTGCAACCTTCTGTACCCGTGAGATCCCATCTTGGGGCCTTTTCGGCGTCCTGCCGGAGGGGGCATTGATCATGGAGGGCTTCTACATCAACACCATAGCCGCTCCGATGATGTGTGAGTAGTTTACCTCAGACCTTCGGGTCCATAGTTATTAGCTAGATGGCTTATTCTCTCTCTTTGGATCTCAATACAAAGTTCTCCTCGATTCTCTTGGAGATCTATTCGATGTAATCTTCTTTTTGCGGTGTGTTTGTCGAGATCCGATGAATTGTGGGTTTATGATCAAGATTATCTATGAACAATATTTGAATCTCCTATGAATTCTTTTATGTATGATTGGTTATCTTTGCAAGTCTCTTCGAATTATCAGTTTGGTTTGGCCTACTGATTGATCTTTCTTGCAATGGGAGAAGTGCTTAGCTTTGGGTTCAATATTGCAGTGCTTGATCCCAGTGACAGTAGGGGAAATGACACGTATTTTTTTGTTGCCATCGAGGATAAAAAGATGGGGTTTATATCATATTGCATGAGTTTATCCCTCTACATCATGTCATCTTGCTTAAAGCGTTACTCTGTTCTTATGAACTTAATACTCTAGATGCATGCTGGATAGCGGTCGATGTGTAGAGTAATAGTAGTAGATGCAGGCAGGAGTCGGTCTACTTGTCACGGACATTATGCCTATATACATGATCATACCTAGATATTCTCATAACTATGCTCAATTCTATCAATTGCTCGACAGTAATTCGTTTACCCACCGTAATACTTATGCTCTTGAGAGAAGCCACTAGTGAAACCTATGGCCCCGGGGTCTATTTTCCATCATATTAATCTCCCGACGACTAGCTATTTCTGTCGCCGTTTATTTTGCTTTCTTTGCTTTTACTCTTTATCATAAAAATACCAAAAATATTATCTTATCATCTCTATCAGATCTCACTCTCGTAAGTGACCGTGAAGGGATTGACAACCCCTTTATCATGTTGGTTGCGAGGTTCTTATTTGTTTGTGTAGGTGCGAGGGACTTGAGCATGGCCTCCTACTGGATTGATACCTTGGTTCTCAAAAACTGAGGGAAATACTTACGCTACTTTACTGCATCACCCTTTCCTCTTCAAGGGAAAACCAACACAATGCTCAAGAGGTAGCACATCCCTAACCAGACGTATAGTTGTCGTAGCAACTGGAACTGGTCTACCAAATCCTTGTCTTCACCAAGCAACTGGTTCTATCCTCCACTTTGCTTTACTTTATAGTTTGTCTTCGTGAAGTCTTTGCTTGCTTGTTTGATCGGTTTGACTTCACTGAGGGAAGACTATTTACCGTTTGGCTTCATACCGCCTTCCATCCTGATCCATACTACCTAGCTGCTGATAGTCTTCGTGCTTTCACTACATTGCTTACTTGACAATGGCTTGTCTAGTGTAGTCTATCTTCCGCTGCATATCAATAGGTTCATTTTTACTGTTTGTCTTCAAAGACCTCATGTATTGAAGACTTTCATAAAAATCGCCTATTCACCCCCCCCTGTAGTCGATAACTAGCACTTTCAATTGGTATCAGTGCAAGGTGCTCCCTTGTCCTGTGTGATTCGGTTTAACCACCTGGAATTTTAGCTATGTCGACTGCAGGGATAATCAAGGTTTCCGCTGCATGCCCGGTCTTCGATGGCACTGATTACCCCTAGTGGAAGAATAAGATGCGCATGCATCTTGAAGCCATTGATGTCGACCTCTGGTATGTCGTCAAGAATGGCGTTCCCAAGGTCGGTGAAGGTGTCACCGCTGCTGATGTCAAGAGGTTCATTCAACTGGATTCGACTGCCAAGAACATCATCTGTAGTCATCTGACCAAAGGACAACATGGCCGTGTGAGTGCACTGGAAACTGCAAAGCTGGTCTGGGACTGGCTCTCCAAGGTCAATGAAGGCGTCTCAACTCAGAGATATTCAAGGATTGATATTCTTCGCAACCTCTTCAACCGCTTCAAGAGAAACAACAATGAGAATGTCCAGCTCACATTTGATCGCCTCACTGATATCACAAATGAGCTTCGCGCACTTGGCGCCACTGAGATCACCAAGCACGAAATCGTCAAGAAGCTCCTGAGATCACTCGGCAGCTCATTCGACACCCTGGCCCTAATGATACAAGAACGTCCTGACTTCAATGATCTCGATCCATCTACATACTTGAGATGCTCAACACACATGAGTTCTAGTTATCTGAGAAGAGAGACATCTATGGTCCCAACTATTGCTGAACTCGAGCTTTGAAGGCAAAAGTTGTCTCCTCACTCTGAAGAAGAATCTGACTGCAGTTATGGGGATCCTGAAGACATTGGAAAGGAGCTAGCTATGCTCGTGAAGAAGTTCCAGAAGTTCTCCAAGAAGAAACGTTTCAGAAAGTCTTCAAGATCCAGCTCAAGAAATGATGAAGCTTCCACTCGTGACCACAAGAAGAGAACATGCCACAAATGCAAGAAACCTGGTCACTACATCTCTGAGTGTCCTCAATGGGACAATGAATCTAAGTCTCTGAGCAAGGAATATGATTCTGACGATAAGAAGAAGAAGAAATCATCAAAGTCTTCTTCCAAGTCTTCATCAAAGTCTTCATCTCACAAGAAGAGCTCATCCAGCAACGCTCGTGCGTTCGTTGGCAAGGAGATGGATTCAGAGGAGGAGTCTGCTTCTGAGGAGGCGGAGGTGGAGTTTGAGGAGGAGTCAGATTCAGCTGTGGCAAGCCTGGCTCTAGCTTGGGCCTACGTCGCCAAGTCCATCTTCAATACCGAAGACAATGGCCTCGTCACCAAAGCTGATGCCGATTATGAGGATGACTCTGCTCCGACCTACTGCCTCATGGCACGTGGTGCCAAGGTAAACTCACGTGATGCTTACTTTCAAACATCCAGTGAAGATGACTCTGAATGTGAATCCAAACCTAGCTACAAAATACTTGCTAAAATTGCATCTGAACAACAAACTGCTATGGAACATATTCAAAAGTTGCTAGACAAAAGCGATGACCTGTTGGACGCGTAAATGACTCAAACTCGTTCCTTAATTGAAGACATTAAAAATCTTCACGTTAAGTACGAGGAACTTGAAAGTCGTCATGAAACTCTCTCAGCCGCTCATGAGAAGCTTTCCTATGATTATCTTCAAAGGAAGCAAGAACTTGAGAATTTGAGAGCGTCTCATGAAGATCTTCAAAAGGAGAATGATTCACTTTGCGCTCAATAGACCAGTTCCGCTCAAGAAGACTTAGAGCCACCCTGTTTAAAATGTCTTGAGTGTGATAATGTTGTCTCTATTGCTGAATGTTCTACTGCTGCTAATGTTGCAATATCTTCAACTGCTGATTTGGTAACTAACCACTCTTCTGAGCATACCACTACTATTGCTAATGAGAATGTCAGGTTGAAGACTTTGCTTGAAAAAGGGATGTACAAAGGCCTCAAAGGGCATAAAAAACTGTGTGATGTCCTTAAGAGACAGATTCTGAACCGAAACCCTAGGAAAGAGGGTGTTGGGTTCGAGAGGAAAATGAATGTTGATGGTTCATACTGGAAGCCTGAGAAGTACCCCAAAACCTCATGGGTTGCTGCAAAGGGACCTTCAGTGGATCCATCTACCTTATCTGGCTTCACTTGTGCTAAACCGATTATCATTGATGAATCCTTTGATGCAAATTATAAACTGTTCAAAAATCAGAATGGTGAAGTGTTTGCCAGGTATATTGGTACTAACTGTAGGAATGGACCACCTTTGAAGAAGATCTAGGTGCCCAAAAGTTTTCTTGAGAAACTTCCTGTGAATGTCATCATGACACCACCTGGGAAGAAGACAAACCCCAGACCAAAGGCTTCATATGGTCCAAAGGCTTCATACAGACAGAGGACCCACTAGGGTCACCCTAATGCCAATGTTTTGCAGGGAAACCATACTCAGACTTATGAATATGAGTGTGTTTCATGAAACCGCTATGTTCATAAGACCAAGAACTTTTCTGCTTATTCTTATGACTATTATTCACCACTTGCAAGGCTATTTGCTAGGGCTCCAAATCATAAATTCTCATATGCTGCACTTAGACTCATTGCTTCTAAGCCACCCCTAAAGATGTGGGTGGTTAAGAAAAAATAACTCTCTTTTGTAGGGAAAGGTCTTTAGCCGGAAATCAAAGGCTTCTGATGCTTATGCTGGGGACCTAAAACATCTTGTGGGACGCAAGATAAAATGCCAAAATGGTCTTACTATGTATTTCATCCCAGGATTTCTTGACAATCATCCTATCTACCCTAACAAGGATCTGAACTTTGATAGTATGCTTGTTCCTCAAATGTTTATGCTTCACACTTCTCTTTGTGAAGCCTATCCCTAAACTGCCTTTGTAGAGATGCGACACGAAGGCTTCTGAGTGGATTATGGACAGTGGATGCACTATCCACATGACTGGGGATCGAAGTCTTCTTATGGATTCAACCCTACGTCCGTCTGACAAGAGTCACATCACATTTGCTGACACTGGTAAGAGCAAGGACCACAGCTGGCCATATGTCTTCTAGCAAAAGCTTCAGAGTGTTGGCTCTGGCATTGGAGGCTAGGGCATGCGGCCATGAGGAACTTACACACTCTCGTGAAGAAGAATCATGTCATAGGCACCGAGGGTGTCAAGTTCAAGAAAGATCATCTATGCGGTGCCTGCGAAGCCGGAAAGATGACTAGGGCCAAGCATCCCTCGAAGACAATCATGACGACGACACGTCCCTTCGAGGTGCTTCACATGGACTTATTTGGCCCTACTCACTACTCTACCCTTACTACCACTGCATGCCTCTATGGTTTCGTCATTCTTGATGATTACTCAAGATATACATGGGTGCACATAATTATCTACAAGACTGAAGTGCATGATGTCTTCACACGATTTGCCAATCGTGTCATGACCAACTATGGAATCAAGATCAAGCACATCAGAAGTGACAACAACACAGAATTCAAGAACACCGGCCTCGACGCTTATCTTGATACATTGGGCAGCACACATGAGTTCTCTGCTCCATACACACCTCAGAAAAATGGCATCGTGGAGCGCAAGAATAGAACCCTCATTGAGATGGCACGAACGATGCTCGATGAGTACAAGACTCCAAGGAAATTCTGGCCTGAAGCTATTGATACTGCATGCCACGTGATCAACCTTGTTTATCTTCACAAGTTCCAAAAGAAGACATCATATGAGCTCCTGACTGGTAAGAAGCCAAACGTCAGCTATTTCAAAGTATGTGGTGCTAGGTGCTGGATTAAGGATCCGCATCACACTTCAAAATTTGCACTGAAAGCACATGAAGGTTTTATGCTTGGCTACAGAAAGGATTTGCACTCCTTAAGAGTCTTCAACCTCTTTCACTATAAAGTGGTTGAAACTATGGATGTGCGGTTCAATGAGACTAACGGCTCTTAAAGAGAGCACCTGCCAAATGTGCTAGATGAAGCTACACCAAGTGAATCTATCAAGCTTATGAGTACTGGAGAAATCATACCTTCAGAGGAACAGGCTGAGGAGGAAGTCATCATTTCTGCACCTAATCAGCATGAAGACCTTTGCTCGACTGAAGCCAATCTTTGAAGAGAAGACAATGATCAGCAAGGGCAAAATCTTCGTCCAGTTCATCCTCGTGTTGCAAATGAAGTCCAGATTGAAAAGATTATTGATAGCATCAATGCACCTGGTCCACTCACTCATTCAAGAGCAACACAGCTAGCAAATTTCTATGGTAACTTTGCATTTGTCTCTATATCTGAACCGAAGGAAGTTGATGAAGCTTTCATGGAACCTGAATGGATTCAAGCTATGCAAAAAGAGCTTCAACAGTTTGAGCTGAACAATGTATGGGAGCTAGTAAAGCGTCCAGATCCTCGCAAGCACAATATCATCGGCACCAAATGGATCTATAGCAACAAACAAGATGAGCATGGTCAAGTTGTCAGAAACAAGGATCGTCTCGTTACTCAAGGTTACACATAAGTTGAAGGGATTGACTTCGATGAAACCTTTGCTCCTGTGGCTAGGCTTGAAGCCATTCGCATACTGCTAGCCTATGCCAACCACAACAACATTCTTTTATACCGATTTAAAGAGTGCCTTTCTCAATAGAAAAATTGAAGAATATGTGTATGATGCACAACCACCTGGTTTTGAAGACCCAAAGCATCCTGACATGGTATACAAGCTCAACAAGGCACTGTATGGCCTCAAACAAGCCCCTCGCGCTTGGTATGACACACTCAACGACTTCCTGAAGAGCAAAGGCTTGAAACCTGGTTCCCTAGATCCCACTCTCCTCACGAAGACATATAATGGTGAACTATTTGTATGCCAAATCTATGTGGATGACATTATCTTCGGCTGCACTGTCAAGAGATACAGTGATGAGTTTGGGCATATGATGCAAGAGCAATATCAGATGTCCATGATGGCTGAGCTGAAATTCTTCCTTGGTCTTCAAATCCGTGAGCAGATAAATGGCATCTTCCTATCATAAGAAAAATACCTCAAAGATTGCCTGAAGAAGTTTGTAATGCAAGACTGCAAAGGGTACACGATGCCAATGTCAACCAAAGGCCAATTGGGCCCCGATATTAAAGAGTTTGATCAAAAGGTATACCGCTCCATGATTGGTTCTTTACTCTACTTACGTCCATCTAGGCCTGATATAATTCTTAGCGTTTGCATGTGTGCCCGATTCCAAGCGGCACCAAAGGAGTCGCATCACTTAGCAGTGAAGCGAATTCTTCGATATTTGGCTTACACCCCAACACTAGGATTATGGTATCCAAAGGGCTCAGAGTTTGATCTAGTTGGATTCTCAGATGCTGATTATGCTGGTGACAAGGTTGAACGCAAGTCCACATCAGGCACGTGTCACTTTCTTGGATGATCTCTTGTCTGTTGGTCTTCAAAGAAGCAGAACTGTGTAGCACTCTCCACTGCTGAATCCGAATACATTGCTGCTAGATCTTGCTGCGCTCAACTTCTATGGATGAAGCAAAATTTCAAGGACTATGGCGTCCACCTGAAGCATGTGCCACTCTACTACGACAATGAAAGCGCCATCAAGATTGCCAACAACCCAGTTCGGCACTCAAAGACAAAGCACATTCCGATCTGTCATCAGTTTCTCAGAGATCATGTCATGAAGGAAGACATTGATATCATTCACGTCAATACTGAAGAGCAATTGGCAGATATTTTCACAAAGCCCTTGGATGAGAAAAGGTTTTGCAAGCTGCGGTGTGAGCTAAATCTTAGAATCCTCAAATGTCCTGTGATTGGACACACATCCTAACGCTTATGCATGTTGATGACTTAGATGTGCAACACACGAAGTAACGTATATCTTCAATTAATAAAGACTTGCCCTCTAAGTGTGAATACATTAACGCATAATTTGACTTTGGAGCGCCACAATAATTGTGCGACGTGTCTGGGTCTAATAATTCCTATACGGTGGGTAACGCCACCACCAAACTTTCTCGAAGATTTTTATTTGGTGTCATGATTGCATTATCTTCGCATTTGGTTTGTCTTCAACAATGATTTGACTTCAAGGTTTATCTTCGCAATGTTGATTTGGTCTTTTCTAATATATATGTTCTGTCCTTTACAGCATTCACTTGCCATTTTCTAAACTAAGTGAATGTGATCGGACCCTAACCTCTTTTGTGCTTCTTCCTCAAATTATGTCTGTCTAGTCATATGCATTCTATTGAAACGTGTCAAATATCTTCACTGCGTCCTTGCGAGGTGAAGATACAGAGACACACATTTAAACCTGCTTTTAATGTTATATCTCTTTTGCCTGAATACTAGAGAAGCCGGAACGACCACCCGACAAACCAGGCGTGCGTGGGAATATGGAACAACTTTCAATGAGTTGCATGCATGCCACGTGTCCCTCAGATGTGAACCGCCAGGGGTACCTGCGTAATTGCGCTATGCAGCCCTTCACCTAATAAATACACATCCAGTGAGGTCATTATTCCCTCTTCCCCCTCGCCATCTCGCTCAAACCCTAGCGCCACCGCTAGCTCGCGTCGACGCCGGAGACGAAGCACTTAGCTGTCGTGACCTCTTCGACGTCGTCCTCATGCCGGCCGCGGGCCTCGTCTTCTCCGCCGCCACCGTAGGTGTCTTCCGCCGCCAAGTTAGGGCGCGGGAGATTGGACTGCTCGGCCTCCCTTCTGCCTCGTCTAGCAGTTCGTCTGTGGTAAATAAGTCTCACTTTTTACAGCCTTTTTGATCTGTCAAATCCATCCACTTCAACCAAAAGTGGTTTGTACACTTCCAAATATGGATCTGTCTCTTTCTGAATCTCATATCTTGCAAAGTATATTCACTTATGCTTCATAACTAATTAGATTCCTCACTTGTAATTATTCATGAATTCGTACAAATCTGGACCAACTCACTTCAAATAAGTGAATGTCTTCGTGGTCAATGTCTTCAAACTAATTTATCTTTAAAATCTTCTGAGAATGCATATGACCTCTTCCCCTTCCCTCGCATCTCTAATGCTGTCACGGGTACATGTCCGTGGGAGAATCCCTTGGTTCTCATAGCCTGAATTCATTTGCAGAATTCTTACAGCATCACATTGACTCCCCTGAAGCCAGTTCTTGTTTGACAAGTAGACGGAAGCCTTTCACTATTCTGAAGCCTCTTTGTCTAAATATTATGGCTTTTGAGAAATCTGCAAGGAAGGGTGGCAGGCAGCGATGTGGCAATACTGCTCTGGATCTGCCTCCCGATCTATTTGAGATGTACAAGACAGATCCTGCAGAGAACTACAATCAACGCAAGACCAGAATCCAATGGATTCGAAGATATTGGGTTGAACAGTGGTTCAAGTATAACTTCATCACACCTTAATATGCTGAGAAGAACTCCATCAAGCACCCGTGGGGCGATATTCTATACAAGAATCTGCAACCCAAGTCGAAGCCTGAAGCTATTGCCCAAGCTTCTATCCTTGCATGGTCCGAGGACCTTAGCCAGAAAATGCCGACCCATCATCTCTTCTATGGTGTCGTGATGACAATCTCTTCAAGCGCAACTTTCAGTTTGCAAAGGATTCGGCTGTCAAGAACAAAAAGGCATTCGGACTTGACTTCAACCTTGGTCCGTCTACCCCAAGGCAGGATGGCACACGCGATGCCAATCCCAATGTCATCGGCCCCTTAAATAGCTTCGATGGGCTCCTCTCCCATATTGCTGCTCAGAGGGCCACGGTGGATCAATTTACTGATGATGCAGACTCTGAAGATGCACCTGCACCACCAAAGCAGAAGAAAAAGAAGTCAAAAGCTTCAAAGCCCTCTGTTGCACCAACTGCTTCGACTATGAAGCCATTGACGACTGCACCTCCTGAACCCAGTGTGCAGCCTGAAGACTTGTCTCGTGTCTCCAAGAAGACTAAGAAGACCAAGAAGCCCAAGAAGATTTCAGGGCATGACCTGACTCCTGCTGCCATTCTGCGCAATGAAGACAACACCATTGATCTGTCCAGTGATGAAGATCTTGGTGATGAAGCTCTAGAGATGCTGATCAAGAGCAAGCAAGAGGCAGAGATCTTTCAAGATCTGCCTCTCTTTGATGCTGATATTCTGAACAACTTCATTGATGAATGGTTTGAGGACCAAAGCATCAACATTGATGATCTGCAGCTGCCAGTGGACATCAGCATCGCCTTTCATGGAGCCATTGCAAATGAACTTGCTCTGGCTCAGAGAATCGTCGAGCTCAAGAACAAGATTCATTATGAAAAGGCACACTTCAAGAAGAACGTTGAAAAGCTCAGTGTTGGTGATGTGCAAATCTTCAAGAAGATGATGAATGATCTCAAGGCAGAGTTTAACAAGAAGCGTGAAGAAGCCAAAGGCTCACGCGAGCGCATGAAGTAATATGCGCAGAAATGTGTGCAAGTGCACAATGAAGCTGAAAAGAGAAAGGCTCTTGGGCATCCTGGCATCGACCCCAGAATGGCTGCAAACAAAAGAACAAATCTGCTGAAGCCAAACCCAAAGCTCAATGGAAGGAACAACCAAGTATAGTCTTCCCTGCTAGCATGACTAGCTCGAAGCCAAAGGTCCCCTCAGCAGTTTCTGAAATGAAGAAGACATGGCAAGCCAAAGCCGAAGCCAGGAAGAGGAAGCTCAAGGACACCTCTGATGATGCTCCCTCCAAAAAGAAGCTAAAGACTAAGGCTTCAAAGTATTCAAAGAAAGAGCGTGTTGCTGCCCCAGAGCCCCTCATCGTTGAACCCATCTCTATTGCTCTCCCTGCCTCTACCAACCAAGAACGCTGCTTGGTGATTCATGAGCCTGCTTCCACAGAGGCTCAAGCAAGTGAACAAGTTCCAGCTGTTGACCCCAACGCAGCTGAAGACATTGGTCATGAAGACAATGTAAATGATGATGAAGTCCTTCCTCAGCTCGAGCCCCAGTCGGTATCATCGCCCGCTCTCACGAGCAATGAACTTATTAGCATTGGTCATCCTCTGACACCAGTTGCTCAAGATGACTCATGGGCTGAGCGGCAACAACAAGACACCCCTATGCAAGTCCACCACCTCAAGTCACCACTCTGGTGCTTGATGATGACAAATTCATGGAACAGACCACCCCTTCTCCAAAGGCGTCGCCAGCATTTCGCAGGCTTCACAAAGGCCTCAGGTCACAGGTCTCCATGTCAAGCATTCCAGAAGAGGAAGTGCAACACAGCTCAGCAGCACGTCAAGTGTTTCCTGAAGCCACCCCTTCTGCGTCTGCCTCTGAGTCTGAAGCCAAAGTTGCTGAAGACATTCCGGCTGCATCAGCCGAAGAAGAAAAATAAGAAGAGAAAGGAGAAGAAAGAGAAGCCACACCCCCTGCCAGTGATCCAGTCATTCTTCAAGAGAATGTGATTGTGCCCAACCCTCCAGTTGTCGAACAAATGGAGGTTGAAAACAATGAGGCTACCACCAACAACGCCACTGAAGCCAATGACTCTATCATGGCTGAAGATAATGTGGAGCCCGAAGCCAATGTGACTACTGACACCATTGTGACGCCAATCATCTCTGATGACGTCGTTCCTCCACCAAGGCCTCATACTATGGAATGCGCATTCAAACATGGTGAGTTGGTGACTGTCAGATGGCCCATCGTGGTTCCACCCACTGCTCCCGGGCCACAATATGATTATCATGTGGAGCAGAGGCCACAGGTTCAGAAGCCAAAGCTAAGACTGCCAAGGCTTCCAAGTGCTGCCATAACACAGGGATCATTTAGCGTGCTCAGCTTCAGAGAGCACAATACATTCTTTGACAGCGCCAAGAACCCGTACACGAAGCCCAAGATCTCCTCTGACAGGTTTTGGAGCCATCAGTAGCAAAGTTATTACTCTTGCATCCTATACAACCAAGACCGGATTTTTCCGCATAAGCGTCTGGATTGTGATGATATGGCTGGGCAGCCATGCCTTGAGGAAGCCCTTGACTTCTTTAGGGATGTTGGTCCTCTGCCTTTTTTGACTGACAAGGAACATTGGAACGAAGAGCTTCTGCTGCAGTTCTATGCTACACTACACATTTGAGGCTACAACAGGGATCCGAAGACCTGGGTCCTTGAGTGGACGACAGGTGATGTTCATCATGAAGCCAAAGCTCAGGATATCATTGAGCTTACTTCCCTGCCCACTCTAGGTGAGCTATACGAACCTGGTTGTCAGCTTCATCAGAACAAGCTGCAAAGCATTTTCCAGAAGCCAGAGCCAAACATGAGCCAAATGCTGATCATGATGAAGCCATTGCTCCATGACGCCGAATACCCCAATGAATTCTTTGTTCAGGACCTCGAGTACTTGCCACACACAGTCTATCATATTCTGAGGCGTACTCTCTAGCCCATCAACGGAAATTCCTCTGAAGCTAAACTTGAAGGCGCCATGAAGACATTGGTTTTCGCTTTTGTCAATGGCATCAGATTCAATACTCAGGATTTCTTCATCTGACAGGTTGCTGCTTCTGGGATTGATCTATTTGGCCTGAAATTCTATGCTCCATGGGTGATGCGCTTGATCAAGCTTCATTCAACCATCGACTATCAACCCTCAGCACGCAACCACATTGTCTTTCTGCCTGATGTTGATATGTCTATTGAAGCCATCTACCCTGAGCCAGCAAAGAAGCCACTGCACCTTCAGAACGCAGAATTCCAGAGCTTCACGCAGCCAATTAAAAGGATTCATGTGCCCAATGCTGCAACTCCTGCTTGCCCTCTGGCTTGCAACTTGCATATGCCGCACCGAGCTAATACTCAAGCCACTGCTAGCACCATTGCTCAAAGGCCTCAGAAGCGTCCTCGTGTCCTCAATGACCGTGAGCTTCTGGTGGCTTTACATCAAAAGCAGGATATGCATCATGACTAGCTGAAGCGTTAGATGCAGAGTCTCTTGGTGGATGTCACTCGCATTCGCAACTTAGCCACCAAGAACTCATTTGTTGCTCATGAAGCCTGTCAGCGGTCCTAGAAGAGCCTCACTTTGCTCTGCTCTGAAGATGATCTTCGTGAAGATGGCTTCACAGAGAGCTTCAAGTTTGACTCCAGGCCTCCCCAGAATGCAAGATGGCGTCACACTCCATCTATTGAAGATTCTGAACATTCATCTTCGGCTGCAACTATTGTTGCGAGAGTCGTTGATGAAGAGGATGACGCCACTTCACCAACGTTAGCTGCACTGCATCATGATTCTGCGTCAGGCCCGTCTGCACCACCAAACTCCAAAGTCCACCCTGCTCCATCTTCTACTCCAACTGGGAACGAGTAGATCCTCTATGTCTTCAAACCTTTTTTGTCATTACTGACAAAAGGGGGAGAAGCATATGAGGTTGATAGTCTTCAAGCGGGTCCATATGGGTGGTTGCATTATTTTGCTAAGTTCTTACAACTCTCGTTTCTGAAACTATTTGGCTCTTGAGTTGTAACGCTTAAACTTGATGGTCGTCTGATACTTTTGCTGCTACTTTGTGATGCGATGATAAAATTCCACATGAAGTCATTCTACAGACGCCCATTTTTCATTATGCATGTCATTATCTTCATTATGTTTATATACGCATGATGAATTGTCTTCATAAGTTGAAGAGGATCTCCACAAAGTAAAACCTGCCATGTGCACTTGCATTCAAAAGCAAACTAATTATATGCACATCTTCAGGGGGAGCCTTTTGCAACTTATGAAGACAATGGCCTTAATCCTTAACTTTCACATACTTTTATCCCCGTTGAGAACTTCAACCAGTTTGTAATCAATCACCAAAAAGGGGGAGATTGTAAGTGCATCTAGTGCCACCTCTAGTTGGTTTTGGAGTACTGACGACAAACTTGGCTCGTGAAGACATTCACGATGAAGATTATGACATGTGAAGACATTCACTTGAAGACTATGGAGTGCAAAGACATAATTGTTTCGTAGTTTCCTTTTCTTCTTTGTTGAGTCATAGGAACCACCATACTATTAAGTGGGGTCCAAATGAACAAAGTCAGAGTGACTGATGTGATGCTCAACCAAAATCCTATGTCTTCAAGCGAAGACAATGAGAGCAAATCTTATTCAGAGCTGGATGAGTCAGCTTGGCTTGTAGCCCAAGTAAAGCTGTCGCGAGTGTTTGAAATCCGACCGTTGGACACGATATGCATTCCTTAGTGACCTGAGGTCATTTCGGTCATATCAGGTTGGGTTGCCTCCTGGCTATAAATAGCCCACCCCCTACACCATAAATTGGTGGCTGCTCAGAGTTAGTGCACGGCGTTTGTCGTTTGAGAGCAACCCACCTCCGAAGCATTTGAGAGAGAGATCCTTGCAAGGACAAAGCCCAAAACACACAGAGCCAAAGAGTGTTAGGCATCACTGAAGTCTTTCTGTCCGCGTGACCTGAAGACTTGTTACACTTGAGGACTGTGAATCCTCCAGCTGGTTAGTGTTGGCGTTCTGAGAACGGGGGTCCCCAGACTTGCCTGCCTGCGGCCTGCGGCGTGGCTCAAAGGGGGGCCCATCACGGCCCATCTTTATCAACACAAGCTCAAGACCCTCGCGAGGGGCCAAGCCTCGCGGGGCGGATGACAGGAAGCTTCCTCAGGCACGGCCACATCAGGCTGGCTCGCGAGGAGGCGGAGAGATCAAGGCGGGGTACCTCACGAGGTGCCCATGACGCAAGCCATGACGACCAAGGGCGCCAGGCGGGCGCCAGCCCGCGCAGTGTCCTCCTTTCCTATTTGGTACAAAGGGAGCAAGCGCAGGCGAGAGCATCAAGCAAAGGCATCCATTTCGGTGCAACAAGAACAAGACCAGCCCAATGGCATGAAGGAAGTCATTGTGGAGCCCAAGCCGGCGTCACCACTAGAGCCTTTGACAGGCGAGGACCAACTTTAGTCAGGATAAGTGTACTGGATGTTCCCCTTCAAAATGGCCAATTGTTGGCGCCCTTCCCGCTCAATATTTGGGAAGAGGCCCAGGGCCTCTGTCTATAAATAGGACTAGCCTCCCACAGGGTAGAGGCAGCTTGATCTGGGATCCAAGGTCCGGAATCCAGAGAGAGAGAGAGAGAGAGAGAGAGAGAGAGAGCGATCGAACTCCCCCTAGCAGTTCATAGCACCGGCCAAGAACAGACCCTCGAGAGGCCGTTCGTCCTTGTATTGTTCATCACCATCAGCCCAAGAGGCAATCCACCACACCACAAACTAGAGTAGGGTATTACACCACAATGGTGGCCCGAACTAGTATAAACCTTGTGTCTCTTGTGTTGTTCCTTTCGTAGTTTAGATCCTAGCGAGGCGGCGGGGTGCAGGTAGGTAGAGGGTGAGATCTCCACGCGCACCCCAGTGTTCAAACCTCAAGGGTCTGCCAGAACCCGAAATCCGACATTTGGCGCGCCAGGTAGGGGTGCGCTGGGATCCACCTCCTGCCGCTTCGTGTCCCGTCGCATCGTCATCATCATGTCCGGCGACCAGGCGGGCAACCCCAGTCCCTGGGCGGCTTGGCCCGCCCACGCAGAGCCACTCGCCTCGGGCGACCCCATGACCCAGGCAGCTCACGGTCCGCAGGGCGCTGCGGGCCGCGGGCGACACGGACAGGCTTCGACAACTCTCACGCCGCAGCAGGCGCGGTCGGCAGCGAGGGCCTCCAACCACGCCACGGCCGCGACGCCGTACACCCGCAGGGATCAGGTGAACTCGAGGGCCGCGCTCACGGTGGCCCGGGAGCTACTGCAGTGCTGGCTGCTGGAAGGCGGCCATGACGTGCTGCTAGAGCGGGTGGCAGAGCTCCTGGGCTTTGCCGCCTCGGGGGCTCACCCCTTCTGCACCCAGCTCCCACCTCAGGTCCAGGGAGGCCCACGCGGGGGCTCCACACGCGGCCACGGGCTCCAGGGCTACTCCAACACCAGCGGTTGCCAAGACTGCCGGGCCGGGCAGCCTCCGCCTCCGCTCGGCCAGCGAAGAAGGACTCGCCGCGAGCCACGACCCCAGTGGGCCGCCGCGCTACCACCCCCAGGTGGGTGCCTCAAGCAGAGCTGCATGGCACGCAGAGCACTATGGCGCGGCCTTCGGGATGACGGCCCCCGAAGAATATGTGCCCCACATGATGGATCAAGGGCTCCAGCACGAGGGCGAACAAGGCTCGCTCCTCAGCCCAAGCTGGGGGGACGAGGCGACAGAAGCTGAGCTCTTCCAGGAGCCCCGTGAAGGCCCCACCGGCCATGCTGGAAACGACGATTATCGGGTACCGCTAATTCCTCAGGAGCAGGCATACACTAATCATGAATTGCAGGAGGTGCAGGTCGCCACAGCGAGCGGCTGCCCCGCTCCCGCAGTCTCCTACCCCTCAGGAGGAGGGCGTCGGGGGCTGCAGGAGAGGGGCCGAGATCCGGCATCACCACTGTGGCGTTCGGAGCAAGGCGCTCTCAGGAGGTAGGCCCTCTACTGGGGAGGTGCCTCAGGGCCTGCCCCTGGCGGAGGACCCGTGGTCGTCGGGGGAACCGCTACCGACCGCTCTACCCCATCGGCGGCGTCCTGGTTTCCGGTCGTCGTTGATGGCACTAGAGTGGGGCGCAAGGTGGGGCCCTCGTCTGGCGATATGAAGCAAGGCCGGTACCTGTGAAGAAGGCCCAGTGCCTGTGAAGCTCACCGCCCCGTGACACTCTCACGTAATAATGAGTGGGGCTGTACACGCCCCGGGGTCTCAGGGGTGCCGGCCTCAGTGGCAGCACTTAGCTCCGCGCTGGTGAGAAGACGTCCAAGACTAGACTAGGTGCCGGACGCGGCCTTTTTCTTCTTTCATTGATTTTCCCTTTGGTTGTCACTTTCCCCCGCTGGATTTAAGTTGGATTCGAATTTGAGATTTGCGTGTGTTTGGGGAAGGGGGTGCTTAGTCTCGTTCGAGCAATCTCTCGCGTTCCGATTCTTGCTTTGCCTCGGCTGCCTCCCTCGTGAGCCCCTCGCGAGCCGGGTTGGGCCTAGCTTGCGTGCAGCCCAGACTGCCGCCGCCGCATCCTCTCAGGAGGTTTTTACTGCAGATCCTACGGGTTCGATCAGGAGACACTTGAGACGCCACAGCCCTCCATAGGCTATCTCCGGGCCCGCACGGGACAAAGGTAAACTAGCCAGCCACCTGGCGCAGGCGTACGGGTGATATAGCATCTACTAATACACAGAGCATAAGTTTTACATGAGGGGCTCCCCCTCCAAAATGCTCTCACAACCGTCAGGGCGTGTAAGTGCATCTAGTGCCCCTTAGTGATTTTGGTGTATTGAAGACTTATAGGTTAAGAAACTAATGTGTTTGTGAGTGTACACAGGTCTATAAGTCTATGAGGAGTTTGACATTTACAAAGAAAGTCGACCCCTAAAAATGAAGTTCTTCGACTGAAGACTTTGATATTTTTGAAGACTTTCTGAAGACTTTGAAAGTGAAGAAATTGGTGTGACCTTGAAGACTTGGTATTCATTTGAGGAACATGAAGCGTGAAGACTTTTGTTTTCATAGTTTCGTTTTTCTCTTTCTTGAGTCATAGGAAACACCGTACTGTTAAAGGGGGTCGAGGAAATACTAAGGAAAAATTTCCATGTGATTCTCAACTCTAAATCCTACACCTACCAATCCCTTCGAGTGAAGCCTTTGGAAATCTCATCTGATTCAGTCAATTTCTTGATGTGATGTAGATGAAGTTCTTACAGTCATTTGAGGAATTTGTTTTGGCTGAGGAGTTAGGAATTCGCTAGTGCGGATTGCCTACACAATGAGGAACATGATAGCCCTGAGGAATTTGATATTCAAATTTCCGACCCGTTCTTTGTTCTTGGCGCTTGACTGTCCCAAAATATCTTATCCACCTAACGGTCATATCATTGAAGGGCATTTATGTCTTATCATGTCGGGTTGCTCCCTAGGCTATAAATAGCCGTCCCTACAACCACTAGCTGGTTGGCTGCTCCGAGAGAAACTTGACACTTGTCATTTGAGAGCAACCCATCCTCCGAGGACTTTGAGCGAAAATCATCGAGTGAGGAAAAACCCAGAAACCAAACCCTACAAACCCAAAGTGATTGAGCATCATCAAGAGATTGATCTGCGTGGATCCGATGCTTGTTACCTTTGAAGACTGTGCTTCTTCCAGACGGTTAGGCGTCATGGTCTAGAGCATCCAAGAGGAATTGTGGATCATCGAGTGACCAAGTCTGTGAAGGTTTGGAAGTCGTCAAGACTTACCACGAGTGATTGGACGAGGTGCATGTGACCCTAGTTCAAGGAGAATACGGTGAGGACTTGGTGTCCCGAGCGTGCTTTCGGGCCGATCGGGTGTCCGGACTGTGTGTCCTCGAGTTTAAATACTCACCGCTCCAACCCAGACGTACAACCGAGACAGCAGTTGGAACTAGTCTACCAAATCATTGTCTTCACCAACCTTCTTGGTTCTATTTCCTCAACCCTTTCATTTCCTCATTATCGTGTTGAGTGTTCATTCATATATGTGTTTGAAGACTTTGACTGAAGACTTTCTCAATTTCCTCAGTTCAATTTCTTCAGTCTGTTTGTCTTCATCTTGTGCTATCCTGTGTTTACGCTTTCTGTACTCTTTGTTTGTCTTCATTTCATCATGATGACTGTCGGTGTCAAAACCGGTGGATCTCGGGTAGGGGGTCCCGAACTGTGCGTCTAGGCGGATGGTAACAGGAGACAAGGGACACAATGTTTTACCCAGGTTCGGGCCCTCTTGATGCAGGTAAAACCCTACGTCCTACTTTATTAATATTGATGATGTGTGTTACAAGAGTGGATCTACCACGAGATCAAAGAGGCTAAACCCTAGAAGCTAGCCTATGGTATGATTGTTGTTCGTCCTATGGACTACGTACCGTCCGGTTTATATAGACACCGGAGAGGGCTAGGGTTACACAAAGTCGGTTACAAAGGTAGGAGATCTACATATCCGTATCGCCAAGCTTGCCTCCACGCCAAGGAAAGTCCCATCGAGACACGGGACGAAATCTTCAATCTTGTATCTTCATAGTCTTGGAGTCCGGCCGATGATGATAGTCCGGCTATCCGGACACCCCCTAGTCCGGGACTCCCTCAGTAGCCCCTGAACCAGGCTTCAATGACGATGAGTCCGGCGTGTTGATTGTCTTCGGCATTGCGAGGCGGGTTCCTCCTCTGAATACTTCATAGAAGGTTTTGAACACAAGGATAGTGTCCGGCTCTGCAAAACAAGTTCCACATAACACCATAGAGAGAATAATTTTTGCACAGATCTGCTGACGTATTCCGTGGCGTGACATCACACCACGGCCAGGCCTTTATATGAATCGTTTTTACTGTTCCACCTCAGCGTGTTTAGCGAGGCGGTTTCCTTGGCACGTCTTATCAAAGCATAGATCGTGCCCCCTTATTCCGGGATTCCCATCAATACGGACGTGGGTAACCCAACCATGCCCGTTGGCCTGCCTTCTCTATCGAAGGCGAGTCCTAATCGACCACGGGGTGGGCTCTTGGTATTCAAGCTCTTTATGATGAGACCAAGGCCCTCTTCTTATTTACACCCTCCATCGAGTTCGCCTCGCGCTTCGAGTTCCAACACCCAAAGCTTCAGATTCAGGCGCTTCGGACTTTCGACGATGTCCGGCTCCGACCAGCACGGCCGATGGATGTCTTCCTCCTTCACAGAAGAAGATGTGCTAAAGCTGCGAGACGCTGTGTATCCGACCGGCGAGATCTCGCATAGGCTGCACTGCTCGGGCAGGTCATTCCCACTCTGAGCCGGCGAGAAAATGCTGTTCGAGTCCCACTTCCTTCAGGGGTTAGGCTTCCCGACGGATCCCTTTGTGCGGGGGCTCATGTTTTATTATGGGATTGATTTCCATGACTTGAATCCGGAGTCCATCCTCCATATCTCGTCATTCATTGTCGTATGTGAGGCCTTCCTCCATATTACCCTCCACTTTGGATTGTGGCTCAAGACCTTCAAGGTGGAGCCAAAGATGATCAAGGGGCAGCAAGCGGAGTGCGGAGGCGGTCATAAACAAATGTCTTGATGCTCCGTGGCCGAGGGCTCTTTTCAAGAGGAGCTTGGTTGGCAACGGAGTGGTTTTATATCACCGCTCGGGGGCACCAAATGGGCGGCGCTCACGCCTTCCGCTCAGTCCACCAATGGTGGCATCATGGGTCAACAAGGGCTTGGTGGGGGCCGTCAAGGGCGTTCCCTGCTGCAGGGGACGATTCGAGATCTCTAGGAAAGAGGGATCAATCTGGTTGCGATGGCGCGAGTTATGGTGATCCGGCGCCTTCAACCCTGCAAACGTCGCCCCCTCCGCCTGTGGGAATTCAATCTGGAGGGACCACAAGCTCTCCAAAATTTTATGGGCACGACGCCCGTGGAGATGTATAAATTGTTCTTCGGGTCACAAGAGAAGTGTCCGGACTTGACCGAGGATGCAAGACTAAGCTGCAATCGCCCAGATACTCAAGTAAGTAGTCCTCAGAATCGGACAAGCTGTTCATTCATTTATTTCATATATATATGCCCTTTAAAGGAGCCGTTTCTTGAACAGGAGTGGATAGCCAAGGAAAAGTTAATAAGGTGTCCGGCTCCTCCCAGAGACCACGCGGATCCCATGTTGACCAAGATGTTGAAGGTCGGCGCCTTTTGAAGAAGGCGAAGGGGAGCGGGGAAGCAACCGCCTCTGCGAAGGAGGATATCAAGGAAGGAGGGATTAAGAGTCCCACCTTCCGAGGAGAGAAGAGGACCACTTCGGAAGATCCGGAGGTCAAGGCCTCAAAGAGGGGGAAGGAATCTTCGGCAGAGAGTCCGGAACTGGGAAGTAACCCAGCCGCATTATTTCCCCAAGGGGATCAGCCCTCCAGCCAGCCGTAAGTAAAAGAAGGGGTCTTGTAAATAAGGGACATCCCTGTATTTATTCATGAGGATAACCGAAATTGTACCTTCTAGTTCGGACTTCAGCCCTTCTCAGCAGAGCTCGTCTTCGGGGGATCTTCTTCCGGAGATGATGGAGAGCGAAACGCCTCTACCTGTCGCACCCTCATGTGAGGCGGACGACCCGAAGGTGCCGTCATGGAGGGTTCCCCAAGTCGGCGGGGCGGAAGGTCCGGCGCCAAGTGGCGTGCGGTCGGAGGAGGCTGAAGGATCTGCTCGGGCGGCGGCTATTTGAGAGGATCACCGTGCTCTAATGGGTACGGTGATTGAAACAATTGCATCCGCGAAGAGCGGATTGCATGAAGCCGTCGAAGCTTATCGACGGGGTTTGAGGTACGCAAAATGATGTACCTTCGGCGATTATGCATATAAAATCGCCTGTATAGATAGTAGCCCCTGAGACTTGGTATGTTGTCAAAATTGACAATGTGCCGAGGATCAAATTCTCAGTTATAACAAATCGCCGCTCCTGAACAGGTGGCGGGGCGTCCGGAGGCCAGCCGGACTGCTGAATATGCCGAACTAAAGCAGCAACTTGACGAGGCGGATGCGGACATCGCACTGGTCAATAAACGATTTGATGAGTCACAAGGTATGCGACCTCTATGCGGACACCTTGTAAGGGAGCTTGACGCCCATGTCTTACTGTTTGTATGCTTAATGCAGATGATGTCGCTGCCGTGGAGGAGCTGCGGGCAGAACTCGCCCGAGCGAAAGAGCAAGCCAGAATTAATGTCACGGCCGCTATAAAGGCGGCGAAGAGCTAGAAGCTGAACAGGCTGCTCACCGCCAAGCAAAGAGGAGATGGCCGATATGGCCAAAAAGTTAAGGAATACTACCGATCGCTGCGCAGTTCTTGAAAAGGAACGTCAAGCGAAACAAGAGGGCCTAAAGAAGGCCGCCGCCGAATCCAAGAATGCCCAATCGGCTTTGAGAGCTGCCAAGGAGGAGCTGAGTCAGGCCGGGGCAATTGCGGCTGGAAAACCGTTTCTGCTGCGGAGGAAATATACAGATCCAAAGTATGCTCAGTTGGATAAATTGTGGAGTTCAGAGGATGCTTATCTGGACTTGGCGGCGAGCGCTGTGGACGCGGTTGAGCACTTCCGGGGCCAGAAGGGGCACAGAAGGGAAGAGCTATATTGGTCGCAATTCCATAGTCCGGAGCGTCCTCTGTCGATGACCGATCGGTTGGCCAAATGGGCCGAGCTGAACCGATTGTCCGGATTTGCCATGAAGCATGTCTTGACTCACTTGTGGCCGGACGGACCCACCAAGAGCTATTTTGGTTTAGTGCAGATTTCTTTGTGTGGTGCAGCGTATTGGCGCAATGAAGCGATCGGCGTGTATTGAGGAGCGCGGATGGCTCTTGCCCGTGTCAAGACATACTTGGGCAGAGATGAAGGCCACCGACGTTGCATCCCGTGATTCGGACAGAGGCCGAGTACCGCCGAGCACTACTTTGAAGAAGTCACGGGCGCTCGTTTAATAGAGATGCGATGCTTTCGAAGGATATTATGTTTAAATGACGTGTATGATTTGTGAAAACAATGTTTCAATGTAATATAAGTGCTTTTATACTTGTGCGTTCAAGTAGTAAACTACTCCCTGTGCAGCCGTTTATGTATATGTGTATATAACTTGAAAGATGGCAGTCCTTGGCTTCAGCCCCCACGCACATAGTGCGGGGGTGTTTGCAAAAAAAAGCGCTTTTTCACACTTAATCCAACGTCTTGGTCCTGTAAAGGAGGTGATAGCGTAGCAAACCAGGCAAACGGACTATAATGCTTTATCACTTTCACTTAGCCATAGGAGTTCGAGGGTGGGGCTACTATATAGCCCCTGGGGGCACCGCACTCTCCCGAATTCGGGGTGCGTATGTGCCTGACCGAAAATCGGTCCTTCGTTAATGCGGAGGAATCCTAAACATTCCTGTGAGTCATCGAGTGGTTGACCAGTCTCTCACTATATCATGACAGTCAGTTTTCGGCTTTCTCTACTGAGGTGCTCGCCCGGCCGAACCGGGGCACAATCGCAGTAGTTCTCCTGGTGCCGCGTTAGCTATGAAAAGGAACGTAAGGCAGCAAAACACAGGAGTCGGGCAACCCAACATTTGACCAAAGACATGATTCGGAGTTGATGCATATAAGGCCTAACTCGAGACGCCGAATACTCCCTAAGGTATTCGGTCTTTATGAAAATGGGCAGAATAATGCCCTAAGCCCCTGGTGTCCAGGTACGCGCAAAAATTCTGGTGCGGCCAATGCCAAAGCACTAGCCTCCTCCTCGGTTATATTAAGGAACCGGGGGGATGTATATCAACAAGAGACAGTGAAAAAAGGTTTACGCAGGGTCTTAATCTGAAAAGAATCCTTGCAACGGGTCCCTACTGCACGTCTGCGCCTGTGTCTCCGTTGTGCCGTATCATGGACGGGTGTAGCACGTTGTTCATCTGTAAAAGAGAGGAACTTAGTTTGAAAGAAAAAGGGTCATGCGGAAGGTGTACTTAATATTAAATAAACAGAGTACGGTTCGAAGAATTAAATAAAATTGAGCTTTATTGTCTCTTGTTATACATGTATACGGCCCCTCGTATGGGGGTATGCCGCTAGTAGGCGCCTGACTCGTCTAACCGAGTCCGGGGTTTGAATGACCGATTCAGGTTCTTGGCCTTGCAGAGCCGGATAGCTGTGAGGCTGTCAAGGCAGTCTCCCATTCTTCCGTGCTCAAGTGACACTTAATACTTCCTTTTAACGAGATGATGCCGCGTGGACCGGGCATTTTAAGTGTTAGAGATGCATAATGTGGTATTGTGTTAAAGCGGGCGAAAGTTGTACGCCTCAGTAGTGCTTAAGGGCTACTGCTGAATGGGGTGATGGGGAGTGAGCGTTCCGCGACGGGGGATATCGGATGAACCGAACAAAACCTCTAGTGGTACAGAGCCTGTATAATAAAGAAGGCCTAGCGTCACTCCTTTGAAGGAAGTGCTGCTATAGCGAATTTTGGTAGGTTCTATCCCCATTATGCGGACGGTGTCCTGGTATGGTAGGTGCCGCGCTGTGTGTTATCACATGAAGTGAGTTCACTGTTTTGATTTCTAGTGGGAAAGTCTTTTGTTTTCCGGAGTGCTGCTTTTGGGTTTCGTCACTTTCACTTGGTGTGTCGAGCCCTTGTGTTGGCGTTAAGGCCGGACTGCTTGAAGACCCAACAATCTCTGTGGGTATGGTTTGCGAGCTTCCGGAGGTACCATGTATTTGACACGGTCTATCCAGAATCTTGTTTAGGTTGGATAGCTCGTCACCGTTATCCTTTAGGGCAGTGTTTTGTTGTTCGGCCGAGAGCTTTTGAATCCGGCGTTGACCATCGTACTATTTGGGCCATTTTCCTTATTCCGGCGCTGATCTTTTCTGCGTCGTGATTTCCCATTTCCATCCCTGATTTCTGATGTACTCGGGTCACTGGTGCTGCATCTAGCCAGCCAGCTGTCTTCCCCTGCACAGAAGCGGGTCATGAGGCTTGTTAATGCGGCCATTGTTCTTGGCTTTTCTTGGCCGAGGTGTCTGGCGAGCCATTCGTCTCAGACGTTGTGTTTGAAAGCTGCCAAGGCTTCGGCGTCTGGATAGTCGACTATTTGGTTCTTTTTAGTAAGGAACTTGTTCCAGAATTTCCGGGCTGACTCTCCGGGCTGTTGAGTTATGTGACTTAGATCGTCTGCGTCCGAGGAGGCGGACGAGGTCCCCGAAAATTTGTCGAAATGCATCCTCGAGCTCTTCCCAGCTTCCAATGGTATTTTCGGGAGGCTCTTAAGCCAATGCCGAGCTGGCCCTTTGAGTTTAAGGGGTAAGTATTTTACTGGCGTGGAGATCATCTCCTCTAGCCATGTGTATGTGGAGGATGTAATCCTCAATCCAGACTCGTGGTCTGTTGTTACGTCGTATGCCTCTATGTTTACGGGTTTGAATCACTGGAAATTCATGATCGACACCTCATCGGTGAAACATAGGGGGTGTGCGGCGCCCTATATTTGGGTGTGCCGTGGTTTTCGGAATTTTGGCGTGTTGCATTGCTTTGTGGCGTCTTTGTCTTGGCCCATAGATGGACCTAACTGGGCCATCCTTTTGATGTGAATCCTTAGGCGGATCGCATATTGGCTTGTGTGCGGCACCATTCGCTGCTCTCTTTTTGCCGTGAGGTCGTCCATTCGACCGGGTGGCCTTCTTGCTTTTTAATTGTGGGGGCTCTAAGGCCTCCTCGTCAATTCAGGCGTAGCTTTCTTTTCGGGTAGCTCTTTGTTCGGCGATCGTCAGCCGACTTATTCGCGGTGCTGAATACTTTTCTCCATCTAATCCTCGAGTGCATCTTCCGCTGTTTTGAGCTTCCGCTTCGCTTTTTCAGTTACGCCTGTGGATGGCGAGCCTTTTCTGGAGGTCATTTTGCTCCGATGGCTTGTCCGGCATGAGGTCGTCCGGACTGTTGTCTTCGCCGGGGACAGATTGTTTATCCAAGTTGTCTTGTTCGGACGATTGCTCGATAGCTTGTTCGTTGTCCACCGGTTCGCCCTGCTCTATGGCTGGGTCTTTGTTGAGGCGGGACTTTGTTCGGCGTTTATGTTGCCGTTTTGACTGCTTTTCGAGGATCTATCCTTCGTGGCGTCCGTTGTTCCTCGTCTTCATTTCCTTTAGGTGTATCCACCATGTATACATCATGGGATGAGGTTGTCCGACATCCTATAGGTGCTGGTTCATTGTTGTCTCCTACATCGTCGTCCATACCGTCGATGTCTTGAATCGAAATCGAGCATGTCGTGTAAGCTTTCGGCGGTGGCTATGAAGTGGGTGGTGGGTGGGCATTGAGTTTCTTCATCGTCCGCATCCCAACCTTCCTGTTAAATAGTCGGCCAGGGCTCTCCGGATAAAGAGAGAGACTTTAGTGAATTCAGGATGTCGCCAAAGGGCGAGTCTTTGAAAGATGTCATGACCGAGAACTCCATAACGGGCGCCCAATCGGATTCGATTGGCAAGGGCGGAGGGTTGAGTCCGGAGAGGAGTCCGCACCACGGAGTCGAGGTCTTCGCAGCGATGGATGGAGTTCGCTCGATCGCCGTAGAGATTAAAGCCCCGAGGCGGTGTGCAACCACTCGCCCTCGATCGGGAATTCGGCTCTGGATTAAGGGTCGGAGCGGATTCTCGTCACGGCCTCCGTGGCAATCGCTCGGCTGCAGAGCTAGATCATGCCCATCGAGACGGCGGCGCTTAGCTGCGGCTCGAATCCGTCGAAGATCAAGTCTCCACGGATATCGGCCGTATAGTTTAAACTTCAAATCTGACTCGACGGCTGGGCGTAGCTTCGATCTGCTCGGATGGCCAAGTGAATTGGCCCGCAGCAAAACCGCCCGAACACGAAGATCTGTCCGGGAGAAAAGTCTCACCACGGACCGTCGTTGTTGATGATCAAAGGAGCCATCGGGCCTGTTGGTGACGACAGGAGGAACTCTCAATGAAAGCACCAATGTCGGTGTCGAGCTGGCGGATCTCGGGTAGGGGTCCCGAACTGTGCGTCTAGGCGGATGGTAACAAGAGACAAGGGACACGATGTTTTACCCAGGTTCGGGCCCTCTTGATGGAGGTAAAACCCTCACGCCCCGCTTGATTAATATTGATGATGTGTGTTACAAGAGTGGATCTACCACGAGATCAAAGAGGCTAAACCCTAGAAGCTAGCCTATGGTATGATTGTTGTTCGTCCAATGGACTACAGCCGTCTGGTTTATATAGACATCGGAGAGGGCTAGGGTTACACAAAGTCGGTTACAAAGGTAGGAGATCTACATATCCGTATCGCCAAGCTTGCCTTCCACGCCAAGGAAAGTCCCATCCGGACACGGGACGGAATCTTCAATCTTGTATCTTCATAGTCTTGGAGTCCGGCCGATGATGATAGTCCGGCTATCCGGACACCCCCTAGTCCGGGACTCCCTCAATGACCATGCCCGCATTCTGTTATGCTTACTTCTGAGTACTTATTCCACAGCAAGTAGTTCTTCGCTAAGGAATTTCCTCACCGGCAAATTCCTCAGTGAAGAATCCATAAAAATTGCCTATTCACCCCCCTCTAGTCGATATAACGCACTTTCAATTGGTATCAGAGCAAGGTACTCCCTTGTTACGTGTGATTTTGGTTTAACCACCTGGAGTTTTAGTTATGTCGACCGTAGGTATGAAGAAAGTGACATGTCCTATCTTTGACGGTCTTGATTATCCCAAGTGGAAGGCCATGATGAGGAAGCGCCTCATGGCAATGGACAGCAAGCTATGGACCGTCATTGAAATTGGTCTTACTGATCTATGCAAGACGGCGAGCGCAGATGATATTCGCAAGTACACTCGACTTGACATCATGGCGAAGGATATCATCTGTTCCTGCCTATCTAGAGATGAATTCAAGCGCATTATGCATCTTTGCAATGCAAAGCTTATCTGGGACCGAATCTCCGACGTCTATGAAGGTCATCGAACCCGTCATGATCCTTGGTTTGAGGACTTTCGAACCAGAATCATCATCTTCTGTATCATGTCTCATGGCAAAGGGTGTCGAGGTAACCGAATGTTCCTCATCTGAATTTAGTGATTGTGAATCTGAGGATGATGGATCTGATGATGGTATTGAACCTAGCTATACCAAACTTGTTTGCATTGCCACCAAACAACAACATGCTTTGGAAAAGGTTCAAAACATGCTAGATAAGAGTGATGATATGTTAGGTGAAGAAATGGATCGCACTAAAGCCCCGATCGAAAATCTTGAGACTTGGTCTAGGTTTGACAACCTCCATGCTTAAAGTGCATTGAACGTGAATCGCTTAATTCTTCACCGAATGTTCAAATGCTTCAACTTTTACAAATTCTTCACCTGCCTCGCTATCACTAATTCCTCATCCGAGGACATTGCTAGTATCCTTGACAATGCAGGGTTGAAAGAATTGTACATGACAGCATGTACAAAAGCCTCAAAGGGCATCAGACTCTTTGTGATGTGCTTAAAAGCAGATCCTCAACAGGAACCCTAGGTAAGAGGGTATTGCCTTTGAGAGGAAACTCAATCTTGATGGAACATATTGGAAGCCCGAGCGGTATCCCAAAACCTCATGGGTTGCTTTGCAAAGGGACCTCGATTGATCCATCTAACTTATCTGGCTTTACATACGAATCTCCTCATTCTTCTGATGAGTCATTTGACTCCAACTATAAACTGTTCAAAAATCAGAATGGTGAAGTATTTGCTAGATATGTTGGCACTAACTGCAGGAACGGTTCCCCTATAAAGAAAATCTGGGTTCCCAAGAAGTGCCTTGAAAGTCTTCAGGTGAATTTCCTCATGACACCACCTGTGAAGAATAGGAACCCCAGATCAAACTCTTCATACGGACCAAATTCCTCACGTGGACCAAATTCTTCATATGGATCAAAGTCCTCATATGATTAGCATCGTACTAACAACTCTGTTTCGCAGGGTAGAGCTAAGGGCTATGAATATGTGCATTATTCTTCAAACCAATATGTTCATAAGTCCTCGAAGAATTTCTCTCGCTTATTCATATGCTTACCCTAACCCCTCTTATGTGAAACGAAATGGTTTGGCCTCTATGCCACCATTCTCATATGGTGCTCGCAGAATGATGAACTCTTTGCCACCCCTCCAGATGTGGGTGGTGAAGAAAAAAAACTAACCTCTTCTGCAGGGTCAGGTCTCCAGACGTGCTTTAAACGTCTGAAGAATTTCTTTGAGGCACGACAAAATGCTCGCAAGGACGCAGGCTAATCATGAAGAAATGAACTTTCATTTCACACGTCCTCATACCGCTTATCTCATATAATCGTTCGATGAAATTCATCTGATGAACTTGATATCATATTCTTCATCGATGAAGTATATGAGATCGTAAGTTGCACTAATTCATCTGCAGGATGATCAACCCAAAGCCACCGAGTGGGTTCTCGATAGTGGATGTACAAATCACATGATTTGGTGACAAGAGTCTATTGATGGATGCTCCCTTATCACCGTCTCATCTGAAGCATATCATCTTTCCGACAAAGGCAAAAGTCGGTATTGGGTCTTGGTAAGGTTGCGATCTCTAAGGACATACGTATGGACAAAGTCATGCTTGTTGAGTCCTTAGGATACAACCTCATGTCGATCTCAATGCTTTGTGATCTTGATATGGTTGTTATCTTTGGCAAGTATCGTTGTGTTGTGATTATGGAAGCTGACAATTCCAAAGTCTTCGAAGGCTTTAGGAGAGGAGACTTGTATATTGTTGACTTCTCTACAGGACCACAACCAGCCGTGTGTTTACTTGCAAAATCTTCAGAAGGCTGGCTATGGCATCGGCGACTTGATCACGCAGGCATGAGGAATTTGTACACGCTTGCAAAGAAGAAGCATGTCATTGGCATTGAGAATGTCAAATTCCTCAAGGATCACTTGTGCAGAGCCTGTGAAGCTGGAAAAATGACCAAGGCCAAGCATCCAAATGAAGACTATCATGACCACTACTCGTCCCTTGAATTGCTTCACATGGACCTCTTTGGTCCTAATCATTACTCAAATTGTCACTAATAACGCATCTCTATATGGCTTTGTTATTGTTGATGATTACTCTCGTTACACATGGGTACACATTGTCACTTACAAAAATGAAGTGCAGGAAGTCTTCAAACGATTTTCCTCGAGGGCTTCAACTAACTTTGGTGTGAAGATCAGACACATCAGGATTGACAATGGAACTGAGTTCAAGAATTCTGGTCTTGATGCCTATCTTGATGAACTTGGTATTACTCATGAGTTATCTGCTCCCTATACTCCTCTCGTGAGAATGGGCGTCATGGAGCGCAAGAACGAGAACTCTTGTTGAGATGGCTCGCACTATGCTTGATGAATACAAAACGCCTAGTCGCTTTTTGGGTTGATGCAATTGATCTGCGTGCCACATCATCAACAGAGTATATCTTCACAAATTCTTCAAGAAGACTGCCTATGAACTCCTCGCGACAAGAAACCCAATGTGAGTTATTTCAAAGTCTTGATTGCTAAATGCTGGATTAGAGATCCTCATCACAATTCTAAATTTGCACCGAAAGCACATGAAGGTTTTATGCTTGGTTACGGAAAGGACTCGCACACCTCTGAGTCTTCAACATCGCTCTTCACAAGATTGTTGACCTTTGTAGATGTGCGGTTCGATGAAACAAATGGCTCGCAAAGAGAGCACCTACCTACATGTTAGATGAACCAGCACCGAGGAATCTATCAAGTTCAAGGCAACTGAGGATGTCATTCCCTCTTGAAGAATCTGCTGAAGAATTCATTCTGTCTGTGAAGAACGTCGAGCTGATGCACTGAAGATAATCTTTGAAGACAATGGTGCCGAGGAAAATGATCAAACTCCTCGGCGACAACCAGCTCATCCTCGCGTTGCAAAAAGAAGTACAAGTTGACAAGATCATCGATGACATTGAAGCGCCGAGTCCTCTCACACGCTCAAAAGCTTCACATTTATCTAACTTTTGTGGGCACTATGCTTTTGTCTCTATCACAGAGCCCACTAAGGTAGATGAAGCATTTGGAGCCCGAGTGGATTCAGGCCATGCAAGAAGAATTACATCGATTCGAGCTCAACAATGTGCAGGAACCGGTCAAACGTCCAGATCCTCGCAAGCATAATATCATTGGCACAAAGTGGATCTCTGACAACAAGCAAGATGAAAATGGCCTTGTGGTGAGGAATAAGGCACGACTAGTAGCTCAAGGCTACACACGGGTTGAAGGAATTGATTTCGATGAAACTTTTGCACTGTTGCTAGACTTGAGTCTATTCATATATTACTCGCCTATGCTAACCATCACAATATCACTTTATATCAAATGGATGTGAAAAGTGCATTCCTCAATGGTAAGCTTGAGGAAGAAGTATATGTTGCTCAACCCCTGTGTTTTGAAGATCCAAAGAATCCCGACAAAGTCTTGAGACTCAACAAGGCCCTCTATGGTCTCAAACAAGCCCCACGCAGGCGTGGTATGATACATTGAAGGAATTCTTCGTGAAGAATGGCTTCACACCCGTTTCACTCGACCCTACTCTCTTTACTAAACCATATGATGGTGAACTGTTTGTGTGCCAAATATATGTTGATGACATTATCTTTGGCTGTACTGACCAACGTTATAGTGATGAATTTGCCTATATGATGAGTGAAGAATATCAAATGTCTATGATGGGAGAGTCGAAATTCTTCTTATGTCTTCAAATTCGTCAACAACACAATGGCATATTCATACCTCAGGAGAAATACCTCAAATATGTCCTGAAGAAATTCGGCATGCAAGATTGCAAAGGCGTCAAAATTCCTATGCCCACAAATGGCCATCTATGCATTGATGAAAATGGTATTGACTTGATCACAAGGTATACCGCTCCATGATTGGTTCTCTATTGTACTTATGTTCATCTAGGCCAGATATAATGCTTAGTGTTTGCATGTGTGCCCGATTTCAAGCTACAATCAAGGAATCACACCATAAGGCCGTGAAGCATATTCTTCGATATCTAGCTCACACACCAACACTAGGATTATGGTACCCCAAGGGCTTTATTTTTGATCTCATTGGATATTCTTACTCGACTATCTTTGGTGATCGTGTGGACCGCAAGTCAACATCTGGTACTTGTCATTTCCTCGGACGATCTTTTGGTCTGTTGGTCCTCGAAGAAAGCGAACTGCGTATCACCGTCATCATGCGGAAGCTGAATACATTGTTGCTGGCTCGTGTTGTGCTCGATTCTTTGTGGATGAAGCAGACTCTCAAGGACTACGGCATCAACATGAAGAATGTGCCTCTCTACTGTGACAATGAGAGTGCCATCAAGATTGCTCACAACCCAGTTCAGCACTCGAAGACAAAGCACATTCAAATTCGTCATCATTTTCTTCGTGATCATGTGTTGAAGGCGACATCTCCATCGAAAGCATGTGAAGGCGAAGAACAGCTAGCCGATATCTTCACTAAGCCCTTGCATGAGAAGAGATTTAGCAAGTTGCGGTGTGAGCTAAATATCTTAGAATCTTGAATGTTCTTTGAAAAGGACACACATCCGACACTTATGCAAACTTGATGACTTAGATGTGCAACACATGAAGAAAGCGTTTTCTTCAATCCATGAAGAATAACACTCTAAGTGTGAAGAAATTAATGAAGAATTTGATTCTCGAGAACCCTCGACAATTGTATGCAGCGATTATGCGAAATCATCATTCTTATCTGATGGGTCACGCCACCACCAAAGCTAAAATCTTCAATTTGAGTTTTTCCTCACTTTTGAAATTCTTCAGTTTTCAAATTCTTCAACTGTTCAAAATCTTCTCTGTTTCCGTCGTTTTTCTTCATTAGCTATATATATATATATATATATATATATATATATATATATATATATATGGGTTTATGTACTCTACAACATTCACTTATGGCTATTTCTTCAAGTCGCTTTTTCTGCTAAGTGAATGTCATCGGACCCTTCCCCCTCTATGATATACTCAACCCAATCTATTCACAAATTCTTCATGTGCATTCTATTTGAAACTCGTTCAAAATCTTCACTGAGTCCGTGTCAGCTGAAGAAATTGCGAACGGAACTTTAAAACTGATCTTATCCAAACTTTCGGTTTTGCCGCTCAAACCGTTCCGCATCCCACGATGCATTATTTTACTCACCCACGGTCGTACACGATCTCCACTACACAGTACGTGGGTGACACATGTCATGAGAAGGAGAATGGTCAGGGGCAAGTTCGTCCTAAATCTTCGGGCAAACAGTTTTTCACTGCCTCTATATATACCCCTCTCCTCATCCTCACTTCTTTTACTCTGCTCGACCTCTCTCTCCCGCTCGAGCTCCTCAAACCCTAGCGCCGCTGCTACTCCATCATCGCCGGTGAGGAAGAGCTTCACTGCCTCGACCTCGTCGCCGTCGTACTCGCGCCGGTTGCGGAAATCACTCCGCCGCCGCCGTTACCATCTTCCTCCGCCGAGTTAGGGCGTGGAAGATCTGAACAGACGAGCTTCACATCTACACCACCCAGTTCGTCGTGTTCTTCATTTAGGGTAATTAAAAGTTACTTTTACTGCCCTCGTTGATCCAAATTTTTCACTACAAAATCTTCAAAGGTGTTTTATTCTTCAAATCCTCACACACAAACACCTCACTAGTTATATGCTCTTGATTCGTTTCTCTAAGCAATCATTTTTCTTCAAGATTCCTCAATTGTGTGGATCCTCGATCTGTACAACTCTGGAACCTAAGACAAAGAACGCTTAGTGAAATTCTTCAAGGCTCATCTGGTCAAATTCCTCAAAACCTGTTCTTTTTGAAAAACCTTCTGAGAACGCATATGACCTCTCTAAATTCCTCGCAACTATACTCTGTTCACAGGTACTCATGTCATTCTTTGAATCACTAGGTTCTCATCAACTTAACTCATTTGCAGCGTTCCTCAAAGAAAAGTTGCATACTTCTTGAGAGAATTCGTTTGTTCAAATTCCTCGGTGAAGAATATGGCGGAAGGAAAGAAGCCACGAAAGGAGGAAAGAGGCCCGAGGTCATGACCGCGTTTGAAGTCCCCGAGGAAATATATGCTGATTATTGCACACTGATGAAGCCGAGTTCGCAAAGAAAACAAAAATCAGCGCAAGGTGCGCATTCAAAGGATTGAACGGAGATGGGCAAGGGAATGGAGGAGTACCGATATGTAACTCCAAAGTACATGAAGAAATTCGTGACCGAATCCTCCATGCCCAAGAGCTCCATTGGCACCTGGTCAAGAAGCTGACCCCACCAGCATCAAGCTTGGTCAGGACTTTCCTGAAGAATGGGCCAAGCGCCAAGCCAAGTTGGCAAGACAAGCCAACGAGGCAGTGAGGAAATTCAATGAGGACTCTGCTGCTGCTGGTGCCCCTGAGGCCTCTGTCAAGCCAAGAAAATCTATGGCAAAGAAGCTCGCACACAAGCCAAGTACTTCACCAACAGTGCCCTCACGGCCAAGTTCCTCAGCTATGCCCTCACAGCAAATTCCTCATGCTGCCCCTGCTCCTCCAAAATCCTCAGCTCCTTCAAAGTCCTCAGCAGCTCCTCCCAAGTCCTCAGCAGTTCCGACAAAGTCCTCAGCACCTGTGCATCTGGCCACGTGCCAAAGGACTGCAGGCTTCTCCATTGCCTCACGGTGTTTGACAAGTTCCTCAGCTGCACCAAAGTCTTCATCTGGCCCGACTCTGTTGAAGACCAAGGCCACAGCAGGACGAGGTCCTCGGCCTAGTCCCAAGAAGAAACAGGTTGCCTTCCAAGAGCCACCTGAAGATGATGAGGCTGATGATGATGAACTTGCAGAAATCATCGAGACCGCCAAGAAAGGGCCGCTAGAGCCAAAGGCACATCTGCTTGCTTTGTTGAATCCGAGGAAAATCCTCGATTACATTGATCTCGCACAAGGATCCAAACACTCCTATGCCTGATTTTCATCGACCCCTGGACAAAGTCATATCTTGACCCATTTCATCTTGAAGAGAAATGGAAGTTTGAAAAGGCAAGAGAGATCAAGAAAGCTCAATCTGAGAAGGAGAAGTTCACGAAGAAAAGCGTTGTCAGAATGACACCTGAGGAACTTCTCAAGGTCTAGAATGAAATCCAAGCCCTCAGCAAAAACTTTGATGCTTATTATTCTGATTGGCAAGGAGCCAAAGTCAGATTCGTCAACCTGACAAAGAAATTCACCAATGTTGCAGCCCCAACACAACATAAAATTCCTCAAGCTGGAGCCTCAAATTTCAGCAGATCGAAGAACATGCCAAGACCGGATGAAGTTCAGTGCTGAAGAAAATGCTAGTTCGGGCTGATGATCTCATTCCGGCCCGAAGAAATTGCCGGGGCATCCACTAGTGGTGCGCTGAAGAAGCCGAACAAGTTAGGGCAATCGCATCGATTACGCTGAGGAAAATCAACCAGATTCCTCAGCTCCTCCTGCGCCAACACCAACTCCAATTCTTCCATCTGCCTCTGATGTGAAGAGGACCAAGGCTGCAGAACGAGCTGCAGTGAAGAAACGGAAAGCATCAGCTGCGTCAAATTCTTTGGCTGCAAAGAAAATGAAGCCAATGACCAGCTCCTTTGAAAATCCTATTGATGATGTTCCAATTTCCTCAATTCCATCAAAGGACCTTGTTCCTTTTGATGAAGATTATGTGATCCCAAGCGGATCTGATGAAGAAAATCATTCTCCGCTTCGTCAGAGCAGATTGATGAAGAAATTAAAGTGGAAGCAATCCCTTCAACCCAAATCATTTCCTCGCCTATGCCTCGGTTCACGGTGAAGAGGCGGTGTTGAGGAAATTGAAGAAGATGTGGATATTGGAAGTACAACGCCCGGTGATGAACGATGACTTTTGGGAAAGTCGACATCCAAATTCTCCACTCTTCACCCCAATCCAACAGATACCACAGTCCCTGCTCCAACAATTCAAATGGGCTCAAGAAACTCATCCCACTTCATCTGTCCATGAAGAAATTCCAGCCACTAAGCGCCGATGAACACATCTTGCTGATCCTCGGGTCGCACTTTTGTTGAGGAACAAGAAATTCCTCGACTGAAGAACACGAGATTGCGATTCGGAGGTCGTGATGCAACTCATCGACACTCCACCGCCAAAGCCAAAGGATCCCTTCTCAACAAAGCAAAAGTTCAAGGCTGAAGACTTCTTCAAAAGCACGTATTCTTCATCGATTACAATCCATATGATTACGCTCGCATAAGGAAGAGGCGTTTCGGACTGCCACCAAGCCAATTTCTATTCCTCGGTGCTCTTCAACAAAGACAAAGTCTTCGATCATGCACATATTCCTCATGTGGACTGGAGTCTCTGCCGGGCTTCGAGCCGATCCTCGGTGTTCTTCACGATGCGGGACTTGAATTTCTGACCGATATCGGTGGATGGAATGAAGAACTCATTCTTCAATTCTATGCAACGCTGCACATCACGGAGACGCTGAAGACGTGAACTCATGGGTATTAGACTGGATGTCCGAAAATACTCACTACAAGGCACCAAAGAATCTGAATTGCTTCGTGCTCTACCACTCAGTCCTCCACTTGATGGTGCTCGTTGTATCTACAATGAACCTGAACTTTCAAATAACTATATGCAAGTGCTGATGAAGCCTTTGAAGCCAAGGCAGGCCCTAAGAACCAAATTCCTCGTCAAGGAATTATTGTATGTGCCTCTGTAACATCCCAATTTTCCTAAATTAGGATGTTATTACATCATTCATATGCATATCATATTTTTATTGCATTATTTTTCTTTCTGCAATATTCGAATCATTATGCAACAAAAGGCAATTTATTGGAGTGGAGATAACATGACTTCTCCCTGTTTAAAAATGTTCATAATGTCCAGAATATTATTTCAGTTGATCTGATATGTTCTGGTAATTTTTGCAATCTTCAAAATATTTTATTTGATTGTTTTATTGCTGTTTGAGTGGCCTATTGCATCAAAATAATTTTCCAAAATTGCATTAGGTGAGGAACTAGTGTTCATGTAGTTTATATTAGTAGTATACATTTTACTCTGTGTCTCTATATATTTTTTTAGTTTTTATTGTGGTTATATTATTTTAGTTATTTGTGTTTCTGTAGTTGTGTGTAAGAAAAAAAAACACCAGCCGGCCGGCCAGCCCGGCCTGCTTGTGCCCAGCCACCAGACGGCCGCAGCCCACCTAAGCTGCAGCAATACGCCGCTTCGCCCGATCCGCCCGGCTCGCCTCGGCCGCTGACCAGTGGGTCCCGCACTGTTCGTCCCCTCCATCGAGCCGGATACCGCCACGCATACGCCGCCGAGGCCGAGCCGGTTCGCCCCGCGCCCCTGGTCCACCTTGAGCGCTCCCGAGCCGCCGTGTGCAAGCAGAAGACCCAGGGCAACCTCGCATCCCCTCCTCGATCTTCTCCGTCGCCGCATGCTCTGGTTAGGGCGAAACGCATCTCGCCGAGGAGCCCGCGCCGCCGCCATCTTCTCCGCTCGTTTTCGTCGCCGTAAGATCATCCCGGCCGCTCCACTTGTCACCCTAGAACCTCCTCTAAACGTCGCGCCTTGTTGACATCTTCTCGTGGCCGGAATCACAGCAAGCAGGGAGGAACGACCCCGTCCGCCGACGCCGGAGCACGCCGGAGTTCGCGACACCGCCGTCAGTAGAGGACGCCCCCGTTCCCGTACTCACCACCACCACCTCCACCACTCACCTCCGCACCCGTCCGTCACCTCGCCTTCGCCGGAGACCCACCGAAGGAGCGTCGCCGCCAACGCCCGAGACCGCCGTCGTTTTCCTCTGTTTTGGGTGAGCACACACGCCCGGCCAATCGGACGCCGCCACTTGGCACTTCGCTATAGGACAAGCACAGGAGTTTCCACGATGCTTAGCGTGAACTGGCAGTGAGATTTCTGTTGTTTTTGTTTTTCTTTCCAGATTTCAACTCTAACTTCAAATAGCTATAGCTTTTATTCTGTATACCAAAATTAGGTAATTCTTTTTCCTATGCACTCACAAAAATCAGCCCTTCATGACAGTACCAAAATTTCTCATGTTTGCACTGTTCAAATTTGAATTCGTTCAAATTCAAATTAAACCTTCCGGAGGCCATAACTTTCAAACCGTTTATCGGAATCGAGTGATTCTTTTTGCATTGTGACCGTAGTGCAATTTAGGTGATGTTAAGATTCTGTTGTTGAGTTTTAAAAATTGGTTTTGTTGCTGTTGGTTTTGTTTTGGTTCTATTCGTGTTCCGGTGATTGATTTGTTGAATTGTGTGAAACGTGTAGATTGTCCGGAGTGCGACGCGAGCTATTGTTAAGAGTGTGACTTTCTGAACCAGAACCAAGGCAAGTTACATGTTGATCATCCTTTACCTATTGTTTTCTATGCATTGTAGTATATATCACACTATAACTTTATGCATTATAGGATTGTTATATTTTGAGCTATGCTGTTGAGCTATCTTCCCGTCTTTTGCAAACTGTGATAGTTGTAGTTGCTATGCTTTGTAGACGGGGGTGGTTCGTGTATTCATTAAGTTTATGTGAGGATTATAAATATAACAAATTGAGTAGTAATTAAGGATTTAATACACCCCTGGGCGGAAGTGGTATTGCTTGGTGTTGAGGGAAGGCATCATGGGGTCTTGCACCTTTTCTAAGGCCATGCTCTCATGAGAGTGCACCCTAAGTGGAATGCCGCCCAGGTTCAAAAAAGATCGAGACAGACTTAGTGACTAGTAGCTTCCATGTGCGGCCACCGGCTATATGGGCTTTGGCTTAGTTGATCAGTTGTTGGAACCACAGCCTGCATAAAGTGTCGATGATGTAGCATATGTAGGTGGGATGTGGCCGTCGGTGGTTAAGGAACCTCTTACGAAAGACTTTGTCTCAATCTTGGATTGGGTCCGATGGGTAAAGCGTACAAAACTCTGCAGTACTAAAACTAATCATGATTAATCGTGCCCCGGTTATGGGTAAATCTGAGCCACTATGCCATTACGGTTGTTGGATGATCTTGATGATGTGACACTTAATAATATTTGTGGGCAACTTAATAATGGGTAGGTTGGAGTTGATTTTGCCAACTCAACCTTGTGCATTTAATTGTAGTAATAAAGCACTAAATAAAAATTTGACTATTAGGTAGTTATGAGGATAAAATCAGCTTTCTGCAAAAATAAACCCTCGAGCCTTCCTTTTGTTGTTACTATGCATATACATGTAGGTCTGCTTTATTATTACCCCTGTGTAACTTGCCAATACATTCCAAGTATTGACCTATATGGCTGCAATGTCTCATGTTGCAGGATATTCAGACGAAGAGTAAGGTACCGTTAGGGTCGCGAGTCTGCACTCAGCATCGCTAGTGGGCTATGATGGGACTCATCGTTATTTTCTGCTACTTTCCGCTGTTTGATTGAATAAAGCTAGCCAAGTGCTATGCAGATTGTTTTATTTTATATACTCTGGATCATACGTTGTAATAAATGATGCACTTGCTATTATGGTATTCATCTATACTGTGTGTGCTAGCGAGTTCGATCCAGGGACTAGCACGGTAAGCACAGAGACTCAAATCCTTCGAGGTTTGGTCGTTACAGATGGTATCGAGCAATGTGTTGTTGTAGGGGCGTGACCCTAGAAAATGGATTAGAAAAGCCATAGGACTGAAAATTATTTTATAAAACTAGCTATACTTCTTACTGTTTATTAGTTAACCCCCTCAAGTATCTTGAACAGTTAAGTAGGAACTAGTGCTGAGACCACCATTCATATTTGTTTTATATTGCAATGTTATCGTGTTAGCATATCTGATTATGCCCACTTTCGTGGTATGAAGATACTAGATTGTTTGCTTGATTGGTAGTTGTTTGTTAAATTGCTTAGTGTCGAAATTATTTGACTATATATATATATATATATAATATTATCATATTGTTTGTTGTTTGTTGTTTGTTTGTTTGTTGGTGTTATTCGTTGTTGTGTTTTGTTGGCTTGATCATATTATGCATATGGGTAGAATATATTTATATATACATAGTCTTTGGCCCTATTATATCTATAACTCTTGTATGCTTGCTCACTGTGATGCCGCCGAGGCGTGATAATAGGCGTAATGCTGCAGGAGGAGACAACAATGGCAATGATGTACCGCCATACATGCAGCAGTTGCTTCAGGGACAGGCTCAGTTGATCCAGTTGCTTGTCCAGAACCAGAACAACAACAATAACAACAACAATCCACCGCCACCTCCACCAGTGGATATGCTTACCAGGTTCTTGAGGTTGAATCCTCAGAGGTTCTCCAGTTCCCCTGAACCCATTGTGGCTGATGACTGCTCCGTGCAGTCAATAGGAACCTGGAGATGGTTGGATGCACAGATCACGAGAGGGTGAGGTTTGCCTCACATTTGTTGGAGGGTCCTGCTGCAGCTTGGTGGGACAATTACTTGGTCACTTATCCCATTGCTACTATCACATGGCCTCAGTTTCAGGATGCTTTTCGTGCTGCACATGTGTCTACTGGCGCTATGTGTCTGAAAAAGAAGGAGTTCCGCAGTTTGCGCCAGGGAGGTCGCAGAGTTAATGCATATGTGGAGGAATTTAATAATCTTGCACGTTATGCTCCTAATGATGTTAACACTGATGCAGCTAGGCAGGAGAAATTCTTGGAGGGCCTAAATGATGATTTGAGCCTTCAGTTGACAGTGGCCACTTTTAGGAATTGTCGGGACCTAATTGATAAGGCCATTGTGTTGGAGGGAAAGCAATAGGCCATAGAGAATCGCAAGAGGAAGTACAACAAAAATAATGTATAATTCAGGACCACAATGAAGCCACGCACTTCATATCATGGTGATGGAGGTAATGGACATAATCATCATGGAGGTAATGATCATAATCATCATGGAGGGAATGGCCACAACCATAATGGCCACCATCATCATAATGGGCACAAGAGTAACAATGGCAATGGCAAAGATCGGTAATGGTAATGGCAATGGAGGAACAATAACCGGAACCACCGGGTTACACGTGCGCCAAGGGATTTGAGTCGGTGCGAAGCTTGGTGTAAGGCTATGGGGCACTATGCCACAGATTGAACGTGGGCGAAGAACTCGGGATCCAACAAGCCAAACCCCTTCCAAAAGGGTCATGTCAACCATGTTAATGTGGAGGAGGTTTACAATGAATCTGATGCAGTGATTGGTAAGTTCTTGATTAACTCGGTACCCGCGCTTGTTCTTTTTGATACTGGTGCATCGCATTCATTTATTTCGAGGGTATTTGTTGATAAACATGGATTGCCAACCAAAACACTTAGTATGCCTATTAGAGTGAGTTCCCAGAGCTGAGATGATAGCAGGTGTTGGTTGCCATCGATTGACTTTGTCTATTGGAAAGCATGATTTTCCTACGGATTTGATTATATTGAAGTCACAAGGTCGGATATTATTTTGGGTATGGATTGGTTGCGGTTATATAAAGGTCGTATTGATTGTGCGGTCGATCTATTACTCTCGGTGCACCGGGAGGAAGAGGATCAAATATACGTGTAAGTATAAGCGTAATCGAACGCGGTGAACTCTCTTAAGGGGGTAGCACGGAAGAGGTGCGATTGTGAGGGATTATCGGATGTGTTTCGGAGGAGTTGCGGTGTATGCCACGAGATAGAGATATTGAGTTTCTCATTGATTTAATACCGTGCACTTGGACCTATTGCAAAGAGACCGTATAGAATGCCTCCTCAAGAGTTGGAGGAATTGAAGAAGCGGATAAGAGAATTGCAGGCACAAGGATTTATTCGCCCAAGTTCATCACCTTGGGGAGCCCAGTTTTGTTTGTGGAGAAGAAGGATGGGACCTTGAGGATGTGTGTTGATTATCGTTCTCTGAATGAGGTAACCATTAAGAATAAGTATCCTTTGCCTATGAGAAATGATCTGTTTGACCAGTTGGAGAGAGCTCTTGTGTTTTCTAAGATTGATCTTCGTTACGGTTATCATCAATTGAAGATTCGTGAGCAAGATATTCCAAAGACTGCTTTTACTACGAGGTATGGGTTGTATGAATATACCGTTATGTCATTTGGATTGACTAACGCCCTGCATACTTCATGAATATGATGAACAAGGTGTTTATGGAGTTCTTGGATAAATTTGTGGTTGTTTTCATTGATGATATATTGGTGTTCTCCAAGAATAAGCAAGAGCATGAGGTGCATTTGCGTTTGGTATTGGAGAAATTGAGGAACATCAGTTATATGCCAAGTTCAGCAAATGTGAGTTTTGGCTGGATGAGGTAGCATTCCTTGGACATGTTGTGTCGGGTAATGGAGTTGCAGTTGATCCACCTAAGGTTGCTTGCGATTCTGAGTGGGAGACACCCACGGCAGTTGGAGAGATTCAGCTTTTGGGCCTTGCAGGTTATTACAGGAGGTTTATTGAGAACTTTTCCAAAATTGCAAAGCCTATGACTGAATTGTTGAAGAAGGAGAAGAAGTTTGTTTGGAATGATGAATGTGAAGCCAGCTTTCAGGAATTGAAGCAGCGTTTGATTCTGACACCAGTTTAACTCTGCGGACATACATAAGGACTTCCATGTATATTGTGATGCTTCTCGTCAAGGACTTGGGAGTGTTTTGATGCAGGAAGGTAAAGTTGTTTCTTATGCTTCACGTCAGCTTAAGAATCATGAGCATAATTATCCCACACATGATTTGGAGTTAGCCTCAGTTGTGCATGCTATGAAAACTTGGAGGCCATATCTTATTGGTAATCATTGTGATATATTCTTGATCATAAAAGCTTGAAGTATATTTTTTACTCGGAAGGATTTGAACCTCGAGCGAGAGGAGATGGTTGGAGCTTATTAAGGATTATGATTTGAATGTGCGGTATCATCTGGTAAGGCTAATGTTGTTCTTGATCGTTGAGTCGTAGGGAGCCATGCTAATGCAATTAGTATTGATAATATGCCACCCGAGTTATGTGAGCAGTTCAGGAATCTCAGATTGGAGATGATTCCTAAAGGGATATTTAGCAACACCTTTGGAGGTAAAGCCTACTTTGCTTGACGAGGATCGGAGAAGCTCAAAAGGGTGATAAGGAGATTGCTGAGATAAAAGAGAATATGGCTAAAGGTAAGGCGAGAAGGTTTCCATGAGGATGAACATGGAGCCATATGGTTTGAGAAGCGTATTTGTGTACCTCAAGATGCAGATATCGGAAGTTGATTCTTCAGAGGCGCATGATTCACCTTATTCTATTCACCCGGGTAATACTAAGCTGTATTTGGATTTGAGGGAAAGATTTTGGTGGCCTAGCACGAAGAGGGAAATTGCTGGGTATATTGCAACATGTGATGTGTGCGAGAGAGTTAAGCGAGAACATCGAGAGACCAGCAGGTTTGTTACAGCCATTGCCTATCCACGATTGGAAGTGGGACGAGATTGGTATGGATTTCATTACAGGTCTACCGAGGACACGGTCGAGTTATGATTCTATTTGGGTAGTTGTTGATCGTTTGACTAAAGTTGCTCACTTCATCCCGGTAAAGACTACTTATACCAAAGGTTTCAGCTAGCAAAGATTTATATGTCTAAAATTGTTTATGCGCATGGAGTTCCAAGGAAGGTAGTGTACGATAGAGGTACTCAGTTCACATCTAAATTTTGGCGTCGATTGCATGAATCCTTGGGCACCGGGCTGGAGTTCAAGACAGACTTTCCATCCATGCAGACAGATGGGCGAGCGGAGAGGGTAAATCAGATTTTGGAGGATATGTTGAGAGCTTGTGCTTTGGACTATGGGTCGATTGGGATGATAATTTACCTTATGCAGAGTTCTCATATAATAACAGTTACCAGGCTAGTCTGAAGATGGCACCATTTGAGGTATTGTATGGTAAGAAGTGCAGGACACCGTTGATGTGGGATGAGGTTGGAGAGCGTCAGTTCTTTGGACCAGACTTGATCAGAGATGCTGAGGAGAAGGTCAAATTGATTCGTGACAGGCTGAAGATAGCACAGTCCAGGCAGAAGAGTTCTGCAGATGCAAAACATAAGGAGGTGACATATGAGGTAGGAGACCATGCATACCTTCGAGTTTCACCACTTCGTGGAATTAAGAGGTTTGGAGTCAAAGGTAAGTTAGCACCACGTTTTGTGGGACCTTACAAGATTTTGGAGCGTAGAGGAGAGGTAGCTTATCAGCTGGACTTGCCAGAATCCTTGTCAGGAGTTCATAATGTGTTTCATGTATCTCAGTTGAAGAAGTGCCATGCAGAGATGATGGATGTTCCATTGAGGGACACGGTGCCGCTTGAGGCAATTCAGTTGGAGAGTGATTTGACATATGAGGAGAAACCAGTTAAGATTTTGGAGACAGCAGAGAGAGTTACTCGCACCAAGACAATCAAGTTATGCAAGGTTGATGGGATCATCATACAGAGGAGGAAGCTACACAGGGAGCGAGAGGAAGATCTCGAGCGGGATCACCCACACCTATTTGCTAGCCAGCCCGAATCTCGAGGGCGAGATTCATCTTAAGGGGGGTAGGTTTGTAACATCCCAATTTTCCTAAATTAGGATGTTATTAGATCATTCATATGCATATCATATTTTTATTGCATTATTTTTCTTTCTGCAATATTCGAATCATTATGCAACAAAAGGCAATTTATTGGAGTGGAGATAACATGACTTCTCCCCTGTTTAAAAATGTTCATAATGTCCAGAATATTATTTCCAGTTGATCTGATATGTTCTGGTAATTTTTGCAATCTTCAAAATATTTTATTTGATTGTTTTATTGCTGTTTGAGTGGCCTATTGCATCAAAATAATTTTCCAAAATTGCATTAGGTGAGGAACTAGTGTTCCTGTAGTTTATATTAGTAGTATATATTTTACTCTGTGTCTCTATTGTTTTTTTTAGTTTTTATTGTGGTTATATTATTTTAGTTATTTGTGTTTCTGTAGTTGTGTGTAAGAAAAAAAAACACCCGGCCGGCCGACCATGCCGACCGACCCGACTGCCTTGCCCATGCCCAGCCCCGCCGCATGACCCACCTAAGCCGTAGCGATGCGCGCTCGCCCGATCCAGCTCGCCTCGGCCCGTGACCAGTGGTCCCGCCTGTTCGTCCCCTCCATCGAGCAGATACACGCGACGCACGCGCCTTGAGGCCGAGCAGTTCGCCCAGCGCCTGGTCCACCTCGAGCGCTCCCGAGCCGCCGTGTGCAAGCAGAAGACCTAGGGCAACCTCGCATCCCCTCCTCGATCTTCTCCGTCGCCGCACGCTCTGGTTAGGGTGAAACGCATCTCGCCGAGGAGCCCGCGCCGCCGCCGTCTTCTCCGCTCGTTTTCGTCGCCGTAAGATCATCCCGGCCGCTCCCCTGTCACCCTAGAACCTCCTCTAAACGCCGTGCCTTGTTGACATCTTCTCGTGGCCGGAATCACAGCAAGCAGGGAGGAACGACCCCGTCCGCCGACGCCGGAGCACGCCGGAGTTCACGACGCCGCCGTCAGTAGAGGACGCCCCCGTTGCCGTACTCACCACCACCACCTCCGCCACTCACCTCCGCACCCGTCCGTCACCTCGCCTTCGCCGGAGACCCACCGGAGAAGGGCCGCCGCCAACGCCCGAGACCGCCGTCGTTTTCCTCTGTTTTGGGTGAGCACACACGCCCGGCCAATCGTACGCCGCCACTTGGCACTTCGCTATAGGACAAGCACAGGAGTTTCCACAGTAACGCGTGAACTGTGCAGGAGATTTCTGTTGTTTTTGTTTTTCTTTCCAGATTTCAACTATAACTTCAAATAGCTATAGCTTCTATTTTGTATACCAAAATTAGGTAATTATTTTTCGTATGCACTAACAAAAATCAGCCCTTCATGACAGTACCAAAATTTCTCATGTTTGCACTGTTTAAATATGAATTCGTTCAAATTCAAATTAAACCTTCCGGAGGCCGTAACTTTCAAACCGTTTGTCGGAATCGAGTGATTCTTTTTGCATTGTGACTGTAGTGCAATTTAGGTGATGTTAAGATTCGGTTGTTGAGTTTTAAAAATGGTTTTGTTTCTGTTGGTTTTGTTTTGGTTCTATTCGTGTTCCGGTGATTGATTTGTTGAATTGTGTGAAACGTGTAGTATATATCACACTATAACTTTATGCATTATAGGATTGTTATATTTTGAGCTATGCTGTTGAGCTATCATCCCGTCTTTTGCAAACTATGATAGTTGTAGTTGCTATGCTTTGTAGACGGGGGTGGTTCGTGTATTCATTGAGTTTATGTGAGGATTATAAATATAACAAATTGAGTAGTAATTAAGGATATTCACCCCTAGGCGGAAGTGGCATTGCTTGGTGTTGAGGGAAGGCATCATGGGGTCTTGCACCTTTTCTTAGGCCATGCTCTCATGAGAGTGCACCCTAAGTGGAATGCCGCCCAGGTTCAAAAAGATCAGACAGACTTAGTGGCTAGTAGCTTCCATGTGCGGCCACTGGCTATATGGGCTCTGGCTTAGTTGATCAGTTGTTGGAACCCTGGCCCAGACAGTTTCCAGATGTAGCATATGTAGGTGGGATGTGGCCGTCGGTGGTTAAGGGAACCTCTTACGAAAGACTTTGTCTCAATCTTGGATTGGGTCCGGTGGGTAAAGCGTACAAAACTTCTGCAGTACTAAAACTAATCATGATTAGCCGTGCCCCGGTTATGGGTAAATCTGAGCCACTATGCCATTACAGGTTGTTAGATGATCTTGTGAGATGTGACACTTAATAATATTTGTGGGCAACTTAATAATGGGTAGGTTGGAGTTGATTTTGCCAACTCAACCTTGTGCATTTAATTGTAGTAATAAAGAACTAAATAAAAATTTGACTATTAGGTAGTTATGAGGATAAAATCAGCTTTCTGCAAAAATAAACCCTTGAGCCTTCCTTTTGTTGTTACTATGCATATACATGTAGGTCTGCTTTATTATTACCCCTGTGTAACTTGCCAATACATTCCAAGTATTGACCTATATGGCTGCAACGTCTCATGTTGCAGGATATCTCGAACGAAGAGTAAGGTACCGTTAGGGTCATGATGCACTTTTCGGCATCGCCGATGGGCTATGATGGGACTCATCGTTATTTTACGCTACTTTCCGCTGTTTGATTGAATAAAGCTAGCCAAGTGCTATGCAGATTGTTTTATTTTATATACTCTGGATCATACGTTATAATAAATGATGCACTTGCTATTCTGGTATTCATCTATACTGTGTGTGCTAGCGAGTTCGATCCAGGGACTAGCACGGTAAGCACAGAGACTCAAATCCTTCGAGGTTTGGTCGTTACAGCCTCGGACTGTTTATCGGATTCTGACGAAGACAATGAGTCCTATCATAGGCCACGAATCAAATGATGAAGAAGTCGTTGGCATCATGAAGAATATGCTTTTCAATATCATTCATGGCGTTCCCGTCAACTTCCATGATTTCTTCATGAGGACTCTGGCAAACATTGCTATGTCACCATTTGAGCTGAAGCCTTATGCGCCTTGGATAATGAGATTCATCAGGACAAGGTCTTCACTCAATTACAAGGCTAATACACTGAACCACTGCAGCTACTTTCCCCCGATTGAAGTCCTCAAACGGACATTTACCTCAGCTAATGACAAGGGCAAGGCTACTGCTGTGATCGATGAAGGCATTCGTCCATTGGATGGACAGTTTCGCAAAGCAGCATCCTACTCCACCAATGATGACTACGCCACACATGACTCTGCGGAAATACCTCGGTCAAGCAAAGTCCTCAAGCTTCTGACACCCAAGGTGATGACCGATCGTGAGTTACCCTCGGTCTTCATCGGAAGGTTGATCGCAATCATAAATGGGTCAAGCGTCGGTTTGGTTCAATTCTTCACAACATGACCTCTACACACAATGCGGTGAAGAAAAACCACTACTACCTCCATGAAACCTTCAAACGCACTGGGCTGTTCTTTCAAATGTCTACTGGCGTAAGGCGGCGACAATGGGACTCAAGGAAGAATTTGGTGGTGCGCACCTCCTCCGAAGAAATACAAGAAGGTCAAAGTTCCTTCCTTGGTGGCCAGCTCCTATTCTTCATCGCGCGACACTAATGAAAATGAAGACTTGGACGACACTGCGGCAGGCCCTACTACAACAACCGACCCCAATAACGCTGGCGCTCCTTCTTCAACTTGAAATTCTTCAGGGGCGTTAGTCCTCAGTTTCGATCCTTTTGGTCATTCGATGACAAAGGGGGAGAAATTTGATTTAGTCTTCAAGCGGGTCTATTATATGGGCAATTTATTTTTGTTAAGTTACAACACTCGTTCTTCTGAAACTTTTATTGGAGAGAGTTGTAATCTTAAACCCGATGGTGCTTTGATACTTTTGATGCACTGTGCTCTGGCACTATGCTCTGATACTTTTGATGCACTGAGCTCTGATTCTCGTGAGCTCTGACACTCTTGATGCATTATTCTACATGCTTGTTCCTTATTAGTATTATTGCACGCATGCTGAATTTCATCAAGCACCATATTTCATCATGCATTTCAAATTCTTCATCTTACATGTCAAATGCGTGTATGAATTACAAGATATAGGGGGAGATCTCCATGATTCAACTCTTCAAATGTGCATTGCCTCAAAAGCAAATTCCTCACTATGCACATCTTCAGGGGAGTTCTTCTATATCTTGCAATCAAATTCCTCAATATCAGTATTTACACTTCATATGTTTATCCCGTTGAAAACTTAACCTATATTGTCATCAATCACCAAAAGGGGAGATTGTAAGTGCATCTAGTGCCCCTTAGTGATTTTGGTGTATTGAAGACTTATAGGTTAAGAAACTAATGTGTTTGTGAGTGTACACAGGTCTATAAGTCTATGAGGAGTTTGACATTTACAGAGAAAGTCGACCCCTAAAAATAAAGTTCTTCGACTGAAGACTTTGATATTTTTGAAGACTTTCTAAAGACTTTGAAAGTGAAGAAATTGGTGTGACCTTGAAAACTTGGTATTCATTTGAGGAACATGAAGCGTGAAGACTTTTGTTTTCGTAGTTTCGTTTTTCTCTTTATTGAGTCCTAGGAAACACCGTCTTTGTTAAAGGGGTCGAGGAAATACTAAGGAAAAATCTCCATGTGATGTTCAACTCTAAATCCTACACCTACCAATCCCTTCGAGTGAAGCCTTTGGAAATCTCATACAGTTTAGTCAATTTCTTCAATGACAGAGACGAAGTTCTTCCGGTCATTTGAGGAATTTGTTACAGGCCGAGGAGTTAGGAATTCGCCAAAGGTCTGGATTGCCTACACTGTGAGGAACATGATAGCCCCGATTTAATTTGATATTCAAATTTCCGACCGTTCTTTGTCTTTGGCGCCACTGTCCCAAAATATCTTATCCACCTAACGGTCATATCATTGAAGGGCATTTATGTCTTATCATGTCGGGCTGCTCCCTAGGCTATAAATAGCCGCCTACAACCACTAGCTGGTTGGCTGCTCGAGAGAAAATTGACACTTGTCATTTGAGAGCAACCCATCCTCCGAGGACTTTGAGCGAAAATCATCGAGTGAGGAAAAACCCAAAACCAAACCCCTACAAACCCAAAGTGATTGAGCATCATCAAGAGATTGATCCTGCGTGGATCCGACGCTTGTTACCTTTGAAGACCGTGCTTCTTCCAGACGGTTAGGCGTCATGGTCTAGAGCATCCAAGAGGAATTGTGGATCGCCGAGTGACCAAGTCTGTGAAGGTTTTGAAGTCGCCTGAAGACTTACCACAAGTGGTTGGACGAGGTCTGTGTGACCTTAGTTCAAGGAGAATACGGTGAGGACTTGGTGTCCTGAGCTGCGTGCTCGGCCGACCGGGTGTCCGGACTGTGTCCTCGAGTTTAAATACTCGGCCGCTCCAACCAGACGCATAACCGAGACAGCAGTTGGAACTGGTCTACCAAATCATTGTCTTCACCAACCTTACTGGTTCTATTTCCTCAACCCTTTCATTTCCTCATTCTTTGTGTTAAGTGTTCATTCATATCTGTGTTTGAAGACTTTGTTGAAGACTTTCTCAATTTCCTCGGTTCAATTTCTTGATCTGTTTGTCTTCATCTTGTGCTATCCTGTGTTTACGCTTTCTGTACTCTTTGTTTGTCTTCATTTCATCATGATGACCATGCCCGCATTCCGTTATGCTTACCGAGTACTTTTTCCGCTGCAAGTAGTTCTTCGCTAAGGAATTTCCTCACCGGCAAATTCCTCAGTGAAGAATTCATAAAAATCGCCTATTCACCCCCCCTCTAGTCGATATAACGCACTTTCAGGGGAAAACCTGAGCTCTACTCGTGCAGGGTAAGGAAACAGGAACGATGCGCAGTCAGTCGGATAAATCCCCCAATGCATCCTCAGGAGCTCCTCCTGAACTGTTGCTGGCGTCGCTGGCCTCGCCATCGCTCTCTGCGTTGTCACCAGCGGCGTCAGGGCCGTCCACCACGATCACGCCATCGTTATCTGAAGAGAAGGCTCTGACGAGGGCGTCCACGTTGTCCTCCACCCAGTGCGCCAGGTCGCCCCGGACGGCCTGAGGTACTGGGGCGATGGCGGCGTTGAAGTTGAAGTGGGGGTCCATATTCCGGAGATGGCTAAAGACGCGAGAAAAGGCGCGCCCGAGCAAGGCGCGGCTCCTCTCCTCCACCAACCTGTTGGCTCTGACCGACCGCACCTCCAGCTGTGTCACCATGTTGGTGAATGTCGGTGTCAATACCGGCGGATCTCGGGTAGGGGGTCCCAAGCAGTGCGTCTTAGGATCAATGGTAACAGGAGACAAGGGACACGATGTTTTACCCAGGTTCGGGCCCTCTTGATGGAGGTAAAGCCCTACGTCCTGCTTGATTAATATTGATGATGTGTGTTACAAGAGTTGATCTACCACGAGATCAGGGAGGCTAAACCCTAGAAGCTAGCCTATGGTATGATTGTTGTATATCGTATATATGTCGACTAGCCTGGCCCTGGTTTATATAATGCACCAGAGGCCTAGGATAACAAGAGTCCTAGCCGAATACGCCGGTGGGGGAGGAGTCCTTGTCTTGATCGCCAAGTCTTGTGGAATCTTCCTCGTATCTGACAATCGTCCGGACTGGCCCATGAGTATGCGGCCCGGGGTCCTCGGCCCAATCTAATCGATCGAGGGACGATGTGGTGAGTACCCCTAGTCCGAGGACACCGTCAGTAGCCCCCTGAACCGGTCTTCAAGTTAGGGACGCTCCTCGATTCTTCCGAACTGTTCTTCATCTTCGGTTGTCGTTCTTGAAAACTGGTTCAACAAATCTTCTCATCTTCGATCTTGAGGATAGCCGAAATGCATTCGACGAGTTTACACATCGGGTATCCGAGGATCCCCTTTAAGTTTACGGCCTTTATCAATGCCTTGTTGTTTTTATGCTACACCTCAGGTTTGAAGTTGTTCCCGGGTGGCAGCGTCCTCTTGCGTCCGAGCTCCAACGCCGGACTGCATTCGAGGTATCTTTTGCAGCCGAGCACCAATGCCGGACTGCTTCCCAGCTCTAATGCCGGACTATGTGTCCGAGCTCCAACGCCGGACTATGTGTCCGAGCTCCAACGCCGGACTATGTATCCGAGCTCCAACGCCGGACTGTATCCGAGGTGTCGTAAATCACCTTGGTTCAAAGAAGTTTGAAGGAGTTTAGCCGAGCTTAATGCCGGAAATTCCCTCTATGGAGCCAGCCACTAGCGCCCAAGCTTTATGCCGGACTGCTTCCGTGGTGGTGCAATTTATTCTCTACCGAGATACATAGCCAGTAGCCCTCAAGGTGGGTATCGGTCTAAAACCCGAGATGCCCATGAAGGATGACATAAGACCGCTGATCCCCGTAGTTGCTGAGACTCAGGTTGATTTGCAAAATCGCTCGAGGATCAAGTCCTAGCACGAGAATACTTCAGACGTTAAAAAGCGGCGTGCTCAGACCTCGAGACTCGGGTTGGGTGCGGCCGACCAACCCGAGGATCAAAATCTCCTCGAAATCAGTACAGCACTTAAGATTTTACGCATAGAACAAGCAATGCAGTAGCCCTCGAGACACTGGTCGGGTGGCAACACCAGATCAGGGATTGATGTGCCCTTTAATATTTTTAAATAATAAGCCCGAAGCCCAGTAGCCCCCGAGCCTTAATGCGGGCACGGGAGGCCGAATTAAGGATCGATATCCATAATAAAATCACAAATTATGTGTAATGACTCAATGTATCCAAGTACTTTATGTCATTAATGCTCGGATCCGCATTGTACAAAACTTTGTTGACCGACCATCGGCTTCAACCTCCTCGGCCAGTGGCCGAGGAGTGTTTGTCCTACTTTATAAAGCCTTTATGAGGGCAAAGATTTACGACAAACAAGGCAATCTGGCCATACGGTTTTATAAACAAAGGTACGCGGAGAGACATGTTATATTACTGTTTAATGAAGAAATGTCTTCCAAAGAAAATAGTCCCGCTTATCGGTTCCTTTCTTTGGGTTGTCATGCTAAGCATGATCATGAAACCTCAGCTCCAATGTAAGAGCAAAATATTGAGGATTTAGTTTGGGAGGCGATTACTAGCCCCGCAGTGTTCGTGACGATCGAGGTCAAGCCGGAAACACTTCGCCAATGTTATGAATGGCCCGTCATTTAATATAGTCATCGGATCGCTGACCAGTTTACACTGTTATGATGATCGGTTTCGGCTTTCTCCATCGAGGTGCTTGACCATGCGAGCTGGAAGCACAATCGCAGTGGTTCTCCCTTTGCACACCTAGCCGAACAAAGCGGAATATAGGAGGCAAGCGCGGGAGCCGGGCAACCCAACTATTGACCGAAGACACAATTCGAAACTGATGCATATATAGCAATATCCGAGAATGTTTTTGCCAAATCCCTAAAGGAGTCCGGCGTTGCACTGCGAGACTTGTGCTGAAAACACACAATTAGTTTAAAAGTGCCAAAAGCTTGGAAACACAAAAAAACGTCAGTAAAAACATGACGTCCGAACAAGATCAAGTGTTCGGTGCCAATCCGAAAATTGGACTTTAGTAAAAAAAGGTGCTTCTACCGTGCTTTAACATGACACATCCTATCTCAAGACTTCAAGCGGGTCAGCCTACGGATTAGGCAAGTTTAGAAAACTAAACTCTAGCAATTTTGAGAGAGAAATTAGGCTCCTCGGCTAGTGACCGCACACTCGTGTCGAGAAAAGGAGTTATAAATAATAAAAACTTTGCAACGACTAAGAAAAAAACACTTAGTATGAAACGGCTCAAATGAACATAAGAGCCCCCAAGTGACTTGGGTAAAAGTTGACTATATAATGTAAGGTGACGTGTAGAATGCCTTCTAGCCGGATTGTAGATCGTTTGTCATAGCGGACCTTTTCGCTTCGACCTCAGGACCCAATAGTCCGGAGTGTGTCTGAATACCTTCGTGGTTATATAAGAACCGTGGTATGCATGGAGACAAGGCGTAGGGGTCATTAGTGTTGTATCAGACAAGTGCCCAACTAGTTATGTTATATTACATGGGTAGTAAGAAACATCTTCCAGGGAGAATAGTTCCGTTAAGGGTTCCTTTCGCTGGGATGCATGCCCTAAAGTGCATGTCAAAGCTACTATGAAAGCAGAAAATCATCTGGGGGTAGATGGGTAAATAATTAAAAATCATCTTTTAGTTCACCGACCGAATATTCCCTTAAGAACACTAGCTTTCGGCTTCACCCAGTCTAAGGTACACATCCGGTGACCAGAAGAATAATCGCAGAGGTGCTCCCTTTACCACCTAGCCGAACGATCGGAACGTAGGGGTAAGCACAGGAGCCAGGCAACCCATCTTGGCCAAAACTTAAGTCATATCGATGCATATAATGGTGAATAAAAGGTACATGTGGAAGTGTGACACATGTGTTGGGCATAAAGCCGTATTAATAAGCTTCTGTTAAAGAAGCCCCCAGGTATAATGAGCGCGGGTAGCGCGTCAAGTATGTGCAAACAAAGTTTGGACAAGGAAAATTTTTACAAGCAACTTTTTTTCCAACAAAGTATAATGCTTGGTCGAACCGAACACAAGTTAGAAATTTAAAACTTTGAGCATGAAAGCAACTTAGCTGGTTAATATGTTCGGTATTGACGACGCGGTCCGAGCTTGGTGCGGGACAAGGTTCCATCCCCCAAGCCGGTCCCGAGGTGGCGGAGCAAAGAGCTCGGCACTCCGAAGTGGTGACATAGCAATGCAGGACGGCAGAGTGATGCCGAAGTCCCTGGCATGGGGTAATGAAGTGTTGACGAAGCCCCCCGTCCAGCCGAGGTGACGTCAAAGGATATAGTCCGGCTGGATCATTTTCCTGTGCACGAAGTATAGTGCAAACCAGAGATGATAGTAATAAAAAAATCGTTGCATAATAAATAATTTATGCAAAGTGAGTAATAAAAGAAATATGGCCTGGCGCCGAAGTCGATGTCGATGCAGGTCGTCGGTGTAATGCAATAAAGGCGTGGCAAAGCACGGATTCATGTGTCGGTCAAGTATCGGATGCGGCGTTCACCGGACTGTAACGGAAGCGACCGAACCATCATGCGACCTGTCGTTAATGCGGCCACCGTTTGATAGACCTGCGTACATATGATGGACAAACCAGAGTAATAATTCCTTGGGAAAAATTAACTCAAACAAGCAAAAAGAAATACTAGGATTAATAGCACCTGGTTTATTTGTTGTAGCAAACTGAAGGAAGGTGATTCCCAAAATTGGGACTCGATCCGGCGCACCTTTGCTCGGTCGGCTAGTGACGAGAAGTGTCCGGAGTAGGTTGATGAAGAGATGGCGAAGCCCCGGTCCCGCCGAGATGTCGAAGTAGGTCAGCGTGATGGACACCAGCTTGAAGAAGCAATAGTGCGGCCCCTGCCGATGCGGTCGTGGCGTGGTCGATCTTGCCGGCTTGATGAAGCGACCGTGCGGCGATGCCGGTATGCCCGCTCCGTGTAATCCGTGGGGCGGCGATGTTGGTGATGATTTATCCTTCGCGATGCCGGACTCTTGTTCGGCTTGCCGAGATGATGATCCAAAAAAGTTGAGCTCGGCTCAACAAAGTGACAACGCGTCTAGCGCAGGTCGGCAGCCGTGGAGCAATATTGCCGGACTAGTTTGACACCAGCATGATGTTGAAGATCATGTTCAAAAGATCTTAAAGTTAGTGGGATGTGTTCGGAAACAAAACACAATACCCCATACAAAACTTCCGTCAAAAAGGATGTCCAAAATCCCGTTAATAAAAAAGACGAACTCGGGTGGGATTCGTTTTCGCGCAGGAAACAGATCCGAAAAGTGATGCACTAATCGGAAGGTTCCCGCAGTTTGGACGGTCGGATCGAGCTGAAATTTTGAGGGTTGGTAGATATAGGAATTCCGCAGCCGATCAACGGTTGGATCTTCCAAAGGAAGTCCGAGCTAGAAGCTGGACACCACGCCCTAAACTCGTCCGGATTCTCGTCCCGATTCAATGCGGCTCCGGTATATCGGAGATTGCCAGAGATTCCTCCCTCGGAACTCGATGAAATTTTCCAGGGTTGTTGTAGACTCAATTCCGCATAATTCCACCGAAGCAATCGTTAAAACGACGCTTGAGGAGGCGGTGGCGGCGGACACAAGTCCGCTGTCCAGAAAAATAGTACTGATGGCCCGAGGGGCAATGTTGACGTTGAGCCCCGGGCTCCTCGGATGATTCCTCCATGATCTTGATAGAGATCGGAGTTGATGTTGATGAAGGCCCTCATCCGAACATGACGATCGAGGTAGGGCGCAGTCCTTGGTCGAACCAAGGTGACCAATCGGCGGTGTGACGAAGATGCCGAAGTTGCGATTGATCTCAGGCGAGCCATTGATCCTTTCGCCCGATCACACAAATGAACTCTCAATGAAAGCACCAATGTCGGTGTCAAAACCGGCGGATCTCGGGTAGGGGTCCCCAAGCGGTGCGTCTTGGGATCAATGGTAACAGGAGACAAGGGACACGATGTTTTACCTGTGTTCGGGCCCTCTTGATGGAGGTAAAACCCTACGTCCTGCTTGATTAATATTGATGATGTGTGTTACAAGAGTTGATCTACCACGAGATCAGGGAGGCTAAACCCTAGAAGCTAGCCTATGGTATGATTGTTGTATATCGTATATATAAATGACTAGCCCGCCCTGGTTTATATAATGCACCGAGGCCTAGGATAACAAGAGTCCTAGCCGAATACGCCGGTAGGGGAGGAGTCCTTGTCTTGATCGCCAAGTCTTGTGGAATCTTCCTTGTATACGGCAACTGTCCGGACTAGCCCATGAGTATGCGGCCCCGGGGGTCCTCGGCCCAATCTAACTGATCGGGGGACGACGTGGTGAGTACCCCCTAGTCCAGGACACCGTCAGTGAAGAACTGAAGGTTGCCAGCGTAGTTGACTGCGTGCGGCTCGCCAACAGCCGCCTCGCAGATGTTACCCAAGGCTGTGTTGGCTCTTTCCCGGAGTGTGGTGAGCATGGGGCCAAGCTCATGCTCCAGGATCCACCGCTGTCGTATCTCGTCCGCATTCTGTCGCGCGACGGCCTCAGCCTCGTCCACCCGTTGGCGAAGAAGAAGCACCTCAAGACGGAGGCAGCTAACCCCTCCTGCGCCACCTCGAGGGCGGCTCGAGAAGCATCGGCCCGCCGCGTCACCTCCTCCTTCTTGGCCCTCAAGGCAGCGGTCCTACCTTCGGCCTCATCTCGGATCAACCCCAGCCTCTCCTCGAACTCGCGCTCAAGGTTCAAGCGCGTCGTCGCCACCCGACGTCCGACCTCCTCCACGACACGGGATTCCCACGCAGCGACATCATCCTCCGCCCGCGTTACCAAGCGCTCCCTTGTTTCTAGGCGCTCATACTTTTGGCAGCGTTCGGCGGCTTCGGCGTCGGCGCCTCCTCACGCTTCACGGAGCTCTGCTGGGTCGCCTGAGGCCACCTTCATCGACGCAAGGGCCGCCTCGCGCAGCTCCACCTGCTCCTCCAGTGAGCGGCATCGGGCCAGCAGTTCCCGCGCCCGCTCCTCCGCCGCCTCTCGTCGCCGGTCAGCTTCCCGAGCCTCCTCGACGGCCCGAGAACGGACCTCCCGAGAAGCCGCCATCGACGCCTTGGCCTCCCCATTGTCAAGATCACGCTGATGGCGCGCAAGGGCGACAGCCGCCTTCATCTCGCGCCTCTCCGCGGCCAGGCATAGGCCCTCGGCCTCCAGGCACGCGTCTTCATCAGCGAGCTCTTCACCAAGCAGGCTCACCGCGTTAGCCGCCCTCCGAAGAAACCCTTGGCGAAGAGCGCGACGCTCCCGGGCGCGCTCGAGTACGTCTTCCACACCATCATCCGCCTCAAGCAAGCGCCGGGGGCCACGAATCAGCACTCCCCCTCCGGGCAGGGGGATGGGGGCTGGCGCCCTCGCCACGGCCGGGCACGCCTCGCGGAAGCCCGCCAGAGCCAGCCCATCCCCAACGAAGAGCGCAGGGAATACCTCAGCCAATCGCGGTCGGCGACCAGACGAGAAGCCCACGGCAGTTGGCTATGCCACGAGAAGGCTCGCGAAGGAGGTCGCGAGGCGCGGGGCCGTGATGCGCCTCAGGATGGTTCGTCTCTCCGACCAGCCTCACCACGAGGGCTCTGCTGCTTGGAGTGCTCGAAGACGGTGGAGAGGGCGGAGCCAAGGGGGATGGCTCCTCAACCATCTCCATGAGCTCGGCAGGAAGGGCCTGCCAGCAAGGATCGATAAAAGCAATGAAGGATCAGGAGTTGAAAAGGGGAAGGCTTACTCATCGGTGGCGAAGTACTTCCTGCGCTTCAGCAGGCGACAACGGTAATCGTCACCCAATGCCTCCCTTCTCTTCCGCAGAGCCTCAAAGTCCACGCGGAAGCGACCCAAGAGTTGAGCACAGGGGTCAGCCTGCGACGAGGAAGGAGCGTCAAGGCGACCCGCGTCGGGGGCGTCTACCTGATGCGCGCCGCCGGTCACCTCGCCAAGAAGAGTAACTGGGGCCCCAGGGGCCGCAGGCACTGCAGGCAGCTGCTCGCCACCCCCAGCCACGGCAGCCTGGGCCTCAGGAGCTGATCCCACAAGAGCGCCGCCTGGCGTCGTCACCCCGGCGAGGTCCCCTCGGCCTCCGGCGGCCCATGCCTCCCTGCTCCGCCACTCGAGGAAGAGCCGCCGTGGCCGACTGAAAGGGCGGCCACCATCACTGGATTCTCACGAGGCCCCCGGAGGCCAGCGGGGCGCAGCCCCCATTCGTCGAAGACGGGCATCTGATTTACAAAGTCTCCCCTGTTCGGGCAGAGGTACAGCAGGGCCCCCCCTTGCCGGATGCTTCCAGGAGTGGGGTCCCCAGTCAAGACCAAGAGCACCTTCCTCAGCGCTTCAGGCGTCAGGTCCTCTTCCTGGAGCCTCATACGGTCTTCACGCCCGAGAGTGACGTTGGAGAGGGGCAACACGGCATAGCAGGAACTCCTTCACCACCTTGGGCGCCGTCACGCCGAGCTCCCTCAAGAACGCATAAGCGGCGCCAGGCGAAGACAAGCCGGGAACTTCGTGAGCGTCCTCGCCCCAGCTGAATTGGGGACAAGGCGAAGATGGCTCCGACAGCAGGGGGCTGGGCACCCCTGCGTCCACATACAGCCACCGCTCGCGGAACCTAGGCGCGGGCGGAGGAAGGCTGAAGTCAATCCCTGAAGCCGCTGTTTCAAATGCAGCAATGAAGCTCACACACCCCGAACATTGGGTGGGGTCAACAAGACGCAGAGAGAAGAAGTGGCGCAGCAAGGCAACTGAGGGAAGGATGCCCATCATCGCCTCGCAAACAAAGGCGAAGACCGCAAGAAGAGTGATGGATTCGGGACCCAAATGCATCATATGGATCTGATAGTGGGAGAGCACAACATTGAAGAAATCGGAAAAGGGGGGGAACCAGCCCCGCCCACAGGGTGTCGGTGAAATACCGGACCTCGGTGATTATCCTGTCGATGGAGAAGTGGGACGCGGGCCAGGCCGTCGTCCGCCCGCATTCGTTGAAGATGGTGGCCAAAGCCGAGCTGACCTTGCCCAGGCCCTCTCGATTTAGTATGATCGACCGATCGACGACAGGGGCCGCCGACGACGGCGAGCGAGGCGGAGGCATGGGCTTCTTCCCTCTTCCCTTCTTCATCGGAGCCATGGCAACGGAAGGGGGGGAAGGTTCGAGATTGGATTGGGAGCAGAAGCTGGAGTTCGAGAGGAGGAAGAGCAGGGGACGGTTGAGCAGCGAAAAGGGGAGCGGCTGTGTACGACTACGAGTCCGCCTAGCACGGCACAAAATAAGGAGGCGTGGGGAACAAAGGTCATACGCCCAATCAACCGCCACGCTGGCGCCCAAGGCTGCAGGCTGTTAGGGCCATGGCGCTCACACTGCCCCTTCGCCTCTCTGCTCGGCCAAGCCCGGCGCGCTTTGGGCAGGGGCTACTGTCGGCGATGCAGGAGCAGGGGTCCCCAGACTTGCACACTGCGGCTCATGGCGTGGCTCAAAGGGGGCCCATCACGGCCCATCTTCATCAACACAAGCTCAAGACCCTCGCGAGGGCCAAGCCTCATGAGGCGGATGACAGAAGCTTCCTCGTGCACGGCCTCATCAGTGGCTCATGAGGAGGCGGAGAGATCAAGGCGGGGTACCTCACGAGGTGCCCATGACGCAAGCCATGACAACCAAGAGGCGCCAGTGAGCGCCAGCCATGATGTCCTCCTTTCCTCTTTGGTGCAAAGGGAGCAAGCGCAGGCGAGAGCATCAAGTAAAGGTGTCCATTTCGGTGCAACAAGACTGAGGGAGTCCTGGACTAGGGGGTGTCCGGATAGCCGAACTATCATCTTTGGCCGGACTCCAAGACTATGAAGATACAAGATTGAAGACTTCGTCCCGTGTCCGGATGGACTTTCCTTGGCGTGGAAGGCAAGCTTGGCGATAGGATATATAGATCTCCTACCATTGTAACCGACTCTGTGTAACCCTAACCTATCCGGTGTCTATATAAACCGGAGGGTTTTAGTCCGTAGGACGAACAACAATCGTACCATAGGCTAGCTTCTAGGGTTTAGCCTCTCTGATCTCGTGGTAGATCTACTCTTGTACTACCCATATCATCAATATTAATCAAGCAGGAGTAGGGTATTACCTCCATCGAGAGGGCCCGAACCTGGGTAAAACATCGTGTCCCTTGTCTCCTGTTACCATCCGCCTAGACGCACAGTTCGGGACCCCCTACCCGAGATCCGCCGGTTTTGACACCGACATTGGTGCTTTCACTGAGAGTTCCTCTGTGTCGTCACCGATAGGCCTGATGGCTCTGCGATCATCAACAACGACGCGGTCCGGTGAGACATTTCTCGGACAGATCTTACGTATTCGGCGGCTTTGCTGCAGCCAATTAAGCTTGGCCATCTGGAGCAGATCGAAGCTACGCCCGGCCATCGGTCGATTTGGAAGTTTGAACTATACGGCCGATGTCGCGGAGACTTGATCTTGACGGATTCGAGCCACGACTGGCGTGCCGCCTTTGTCTCGATGGGTATGATCTAGCTCTGCCGCGAGCAGTGCCACAGGCCGCACCGGCATCCGCTCCGACCCTTAGTCGGAGCCGGATTCCCCGATCAGGGACGAGTGGTTGGACACCGCCTCGGGGCTACGATCTCTACGGGCGATTGAGCGAACTCCATCCCTGTCGCTGCGAAGACCTTGACTCTAGGGTGCGGACTCCTCTCCGGACCGAACCCTCCGCACCCCTTAATCGAATCCGATTGGGCGCCGGTCATGGAGTTCATGCGCGGACATCTTTTCACTTTTCGCCCTTTGGCGACATCCCGAGTTCACTAAAGTCTCTCTCTTTATCCGGAGAGCCCTGGCCGGACTACGGACAGGAAGGTTGGGATGCGGACGACGAAGAAATTCAACGCCCACCCACCACCCACTTTGTAGCCACTGTCGATGATTTAACCGACATGCTCGACTTCGACTCCGATGACATCGACGGTATGGAAGGCGATGCCAGAGACGACCAAGACCCAGTGCCTACAGGGCACTGGAAGGCCACCTCGTCATACGACATATACATGGTGGACATCCCAAAAGATGGGAACGGCGATGGAACAACGGAGGATGACCCCTCAAGAAGCAACGAAGTGCCGACGTCGTGGCGCCGCTCTAAATCCCGCCACAGCAAAAGCGGTGATTCCGCACGGAGATAATAACACCGGACGGTGCGAAGACAACCCCTCCAGCAGGACTCGGCCACGGGAGGAGGGAGAAGCAAGTCCGCCTGACGGTCTGGCAGAGAAAGAGAGGTAGAGGACGACAATTATGCGCCTCCCTCCGAACATGAGGCAAGCCTCAACGACGACGAATTCGTCGTGCCTGAGGATCCCGCCGAACAGGAGTGTTTCAAACGCAGGCTTATGGCCACGGCAAGCAACCTCAAGAAAAAGCAGCAGCAGCTTAGAGCTGATCAAGACACGCTAGGCGGCGGATGGATGAAGTCCTCGCAGCGAAGAGTATGAACTCAACGCCCCTCCAAAAGCTACCCCAAGCGTAGGCCGTTGCCTCGATCGGAGGAGGAAGCACCCAAGTCACCGGTAAGACGACATGGCAGATGGCACACCCGTGGCGGCGAGAGAAGCCTCTCGGCCCTCCGCTCAAGCCACACCCCGACGCCCGCTCAAAAAGTACCAAGGCACGGGAAAACGCGCCGGACTTGCGAGATATATTGGAGGATAAGGCAAAACATATAAGATCGATCTCACGGATCGCGTGGGCCAACGACTGGGATGATTACCGTCGCGCCCGAATCTGACAAACCGGCCGGGCGAACACGATGAGACAAAGCTCATATGAGCTACGTCGTGATATAGCCCAATCTGTAGGCGCCAAGACACCCACTATGCTTCACGGATGAAGTAATGGATCATCAAATCCACGAGGGCTTCAAACCCGTAAACATCGAATCATACGATGGTACCACAGATCCATGATGCGGATCGAGGATTATCTCCTCCATATCCACATGGCCCGCGGTGATGATCTACATGCCATAAAATACCTCCCACTCAAGCTTAAAGGACCAGCTCGGCATTGGCTCAACAGCTTGCTAGCATAATCAATTGGTTGTTGGGAGGACCTGGAAGCCACATTCCTTGATAACTTCCAGGGCACATATGTGCGACCACGAGACGCCGATGACCTTAGCCATATAATTCAGCAGCCAGAAGAATCGGCCAGACAATTCTGGACACGGTTCCTAACAAAGGAAAATCAAATCGTTGACTGTCCGGATGCAGAGGCCCTTGCAGCCTTCAAACGTAACATCCGCTGACATTTAATGGCTTGCCGGCACCTAGGACAGGAAAAGCGAAATCCATGGCAGCCCTCACAACACTCATGACCCGCTTTTTGTGCGGGAGAGGACAGCTGGCTAGCTCGAAGCAACAACTTGGCCAAACACCACGATAGTTCGGATACCAAGGACAGCAATGGCAGGTCGCGTCGCAACAAGAACAAAGCGCCGCATTAACGGTGATAATCTTGAAGATACTGGCCGTCAACGCCGGATTCAGAGGCTCTAAACCCGGTCAGCGGAAGAAGCCATTCAAAAGAAATACCTGTGGGGCCCAACTTGGACTGAATACTCGATCGCTCGTGCTCGATACATGGCACCCCCGAAAAACCAGCCAATCACACCAACAGGGATTGTTGGGTGTTCAAGCAAGCAGGCAAGTTAAGTGCCGAACTCAACGACAAGGGGCTGCATAGTGATGACGAGGAAGTGCCCCGGCCGCCGAACAATAGAGGACAGAAGGGCTTTCCCACACAATTGCGGACGGTGAACATGATATACGCAACCCATATACCCAAAAGGGAGCGGAAGCGTGCACTAAGGGACGTATATGCGATGGAGCAAGTCGCCCCGAAGTTCAACCCATGGTCTTCCTGCCCGATCACCTTCGATCGAAGGGACCACCCCACTAGCATCCGTCACGGCGGTTTCACCGCATTGGTTCTTGACCCAATTATTGGCGGATTTCACCTCACTAGAGTCCTGATGGATGGCGGCAGCAGCCTGAACCTGCTTTACCAGGATAGAGTGCGCAAAATGGGCATAGACCCCTCAAGGATTAAACCTACAAAGACGACCTTTAAAGGCGTCATACCGGGTGTAGAGGCCAATTGTACAGGCTCAGTTACACTCGAAGTGGTCTTCGGATCCCCGGATAACTTCCGAAGCGAAGAGTTAATCTTCGACATAGTCCCGTTCCGCAGCGGCTATCACGCACTGCTTGGACGAACCGCATTTGCAAAGTTCAATGCGGTGCCGCACTACGCATACCTCAAGCTCAAGATGCCAGGCCCTCGAGGAGTAATCACGGTCAATGGAAACACCGAACGCTCTCTCCGAACGGAGGAGCACACGGTGGCCCTCGCGGCGGAGGTGTAAAGCAGCCTCTAACAGCAATTCTCGAGTCCGGCCACTAAGCGTCCGGACACTGTCAAGCGCGCCCGGAGTAACCTACAACAAGACCGCCTGGCACGATTCAAGCACGCGTAGCAATCCGCCCCAACCCCAGCCCTCGCGAAACTGCAAAGCCAGTACTACGCATACATAACTACGCTCTGGAAATACCATGGGCATAAGGGGAGGGGCACGACCACGGCACGCCTGCACGCGGCTCAACCGCACTGGGGCTCCCAATTGTGTCATTCTTTTTTCTTCTTTTTCTTACTTTCGGGACTCCGTTTTCCGGAAGCCTGTCCGGCACTTGAATTGCCGAACTCACGATGCAACAACCAGGGAAGCGTAAAGTTACGTCGAGTGTCCAGGTGGTCTCTACTACGAGCATTATACATGTTTTACATACCATCCCGCAGCTTACCCCTGGAGGGGGACATGTTAAATAGTCCCATCCCTTGCTTATTGCACAATTTGTATCGTTCTGCTTTTATTTGCAATTCCTTTTTAATAACTGTAACATCCCAAAATTCTAAATTTTGGAATGTTATAAACAAATAGATAGTTTTGATTGATTGCTTGATTGATTGACTGAAAGTGAGTGAATTCGAAACTTTTTGAAAGTTAAATGAGAGGGAATAAAAGGACTTTCCCAAACTTTCATTTTCTTTTATGATCTTGAGAATTCAAATTCTTTTCATCACAAAACCACGGAGAGAAGATGACATGACTTCTTCCATTTATTTAAATGACAAGGGGTGTTGAAAATATTTGAATTTCATTTGGAAAATATTTTCCAATTCTGAAACTTTATGCAACTCAATGATTTTCACGAGAGAAGACAAAATGACTTCTTCAAAACATATGAAATATGATTTGGGAGTTTCAAAGAATTAAATTCAAAGTTTCTTTGAATTATTTTTCAATTGGAGTTATTTGAGTTTTATTCAAATTATTTTCTCCAAAAATAAAATATATGGAAAATAGGGTAACATGATTCCCTACATCAAAAAAATTGGAGAGAAATTAATTTGAAATCATTTTGGTATTTTTAAAATGATTTTTATTGGATTTTATTAGAGCAATAGCACTCTTTGTTTTATTTGAATTTGTGTGTATTTTATTTGAAACTAGAATAAAGTTCATTTTGTTCGACTCATTTTTAGGAGTCGGGAAAAATTTGTTTTATTTAAATCGGAGTTCATTTGGTTTTTTTTTTATTTCTTTTGGTTTAATTTTATTTAAAAAAATAAACGCTGGCAGGCCAAGGCCCAGCCCGGCCCAGCCAAGCAGGGCCCGGCCCAGGCGCCTGCCCACCTCCTCTCCTCCCTCGCCCGCTTGCGGAGCTCTCCCGCCGCCAAGACGCCACCCCGGCCGAGTCCGCCTCCCACCCGCCCGGCCTCCCCCAAGCCGGCCGCCACCCCCTCATAAATAGCCGCCCCCCTCTCTCTCACCGCCGCCGCCCAAGCCGAGTCCGCCGCCACCCAAGGGCGTCCACCGTCGCTTTCCGTCGCCGACGCCGGACCCGCCGCCTCCTCGCCTCCCGAACCCACGGGAGCCCGCCGCCGGAGCCCGCCGGACCTCGCCCCGGAGGTAGCCACCGCCCCGCGCCGTTCTGATCCGGTTTTCCCCTAAAAACCGATCCGGTTTATTTAAAAAAAAAAGATGTTCGGTTTTTTTTAAAAACCTAGATTGGTTTTTTTTTGGTTTTCTTAATTAACGAACGTTCACCGACCCGTTCGTTTCAATGAACGCGTTCGTTGGATTAGTTCTGTTAACGAACGTCCGTTATTTAATCCGTTCGTCGTTTTTCTTTTAATCGGATTTAATCCGTTATTTTTCTGATTCGATTTCTGATCCGATTTTCAAATCTGTTTTATTTCTTGCTCGTTTGTCGGAATCAGGTGATTCAAGCGCTGAGTTTAAATACGAAACCACCGTTCCGACTAACCTACTTACACAGAGTTTTGCTACTGTAAAATTTTGACCTAGTTTCAGATTGCTAAACCGAGTCGTTCTCTCTCGAGTTCCGACTTTCGATGCTTTATTTGATTCGATTCTTTTGCAACCAGTGGTTCTTAAGTTGAACTAACTGGTTAGATCTTTTATTCGAGATTTCCCGTGCATTAGATGAGTGCTTATTGTATGCTTGTTGTTTGTCTGCGTTAGATAACCGGAGTGCCGCTTGTTACTTCGAATCTCTAGGTCTCGCGGATCATCAGCAAGGCAAGTAACACTTTGATCATACTCTTCTCATACCCAGTTTTTATGCATTAGACCTATTCCTCAAACACTTGCATGGTTAGGATCTAATTAAATTGTGGGATGGGAAGTAGATTGAGGTAGTACCTATTACCTCGCTTTTACTTATGAACCTTGGGAGTTACTTCTACGTTTGCTTATTACGCCATGCTATGCTCGTAGACGTGGATTGGGTGAGCGAATATCCATGACAGATGTGAGATTGATAATTAATGGTTTATCTAAGGTGGCAACTTAAACACACATTTGGGTGGATTGAGGCACCTGGCTATTCCAGGACTTGCCTGTCAAGGCACACAGGTAGACAGGATTTGCACTGTATTTCTTGGACCGCCACCCAGGCCCAAAGGGATCATGAGATTATTCAAACTAGAAACTTCCGTGTGCAGCCACAAGCCATTATGGGCTCTGGCATAGTTGACTAAGTTGTGCGAACTCTTACGGGTAGGCTAGCCGATGTAGGGGATGTAGGTTGGTACGGTCTACCCACATGTAAGGTGCTAGCGCTTCGAAAGACTATGTCTCGGCCATCCGCTTTCTCAAACACCATGTAGTCACGAGAACCAAGCGGAGGCGATCGAGTCTTGTGGGGAAAAGTGCGCAAACCTCTCAGAGTGTATAAACTAATCATGATTAGCCGTGTCCCCGGTTATGGACATCTTGAGTATCTAGTTCTTGGATTATCCTGTTGATCTCATCATGTTACTTCTAATTAATATTGTTGGGTTTTAATGAGTACTTTTAATTGGGATTGAGGATGCTTTGTCAACCATTCTCAATGTTTAACAACCACCATGATAGTTAAATAAATTTATTCCTTTGTAGTAGGGAAAAATTGGCTTTTCATGGCTTGTAACCATAGAGCTTTCCACCAGCCATATATGCATGTAGTATAGCCCATTCTTTCATTACTCTCTATGTGTTACATTGCCAAAGATATTCCATGTGCTGACCCGTTTTCGGGCTGCAACTTTTCATGTTGCGAGACTTTTAGAACGACGAGTAAGTGATACGTTAGGGTTACGATTTCCTATACTCAACTTTGCCGTTGGTGTTGATGGGAATCCACAACCTTGTTGCTTCCGTTATATGTTGGATTGAGGTAATAGTATTTACGTTACTTTATACATGTGATTTACCTCTGTTATAAATCCTTGAGTAATCGTGGTGTGTCAAAGATACCGATCCGTGGATGACACGAAGCACGAAGACTTGATCCATTCGGTCGGGTCGCTACAAGATGGTATCGAGCACATGTTGACCGTAGGACGTGACCCTAGAAACCGATAAGCCCATAGGAAAGATTTTCTCTTACGACTTCATTTTCAAAAAGATCTTTTACCTCTCTTCTCTTCCGAGCTTATTCAAATATTCCTTTTAGTGAGACCATACCCCTTTTCCCTTTTGACCACTCAAGATTTGGTGATGAAACCACTCCAAGGAGACAAGATATCGGACAACTAAGACCATTTGGAATGAAGATGATTTTACCATGTAAACAGAAACTACAACGGTGAAGACTCCGAAGACTAGGAGATTTGAAGGCTCCAAATAAATTCCGGATTTGTATGACCAAGGAAGGTTACGCTTATGGAACTTGGCAGACTATGGAAGTTATCAATAACCGAGATCAAGGTGTATCGGAGAAAGACTGGAACATGGAGCATTAGAATTCAAAGTTTTTATCAAGAAAACCCTAAGGCAGGAGATATCAACTATGGAATGATAGCTCATGAAAATGACAAGAGCAGAAACACGCTATCCATGATGTTATCGCCCGCCTATGCTATTGTCACCGTGCGGAGTTAAGCATGCAGATGCATGGAAGGATTGGATGGTAGAAAGCTGATGGAGCATCTATCCGCAAACGTTGGAGTTTTAACCTTAGCTGGTGTATTACCGGGATCCGGAGTATTACATGAAGAAGTTTAAGGTGGATCTGCAGGAAACAAGATTTGATAAGGAAGCGGTTCGTGAAGAACTCGGGACCCGTAAGCTGAAAGTCGACAAGATGAAGGAGAAAAACATCGAGATACCGGAGATTTGACAAGAATCGAAGGATGAGGATCATGGATCATGTCAAGGATGTTGAAACCGGCGGTTGAACGTAACTCCAGAAATATTGAAGGACGTCGCCAGAGACTTCGCGTCAACAGAGATGATCTGGCAAAAGAACTTGAGAAGGACAAGCATGATCAGAAGGATCCATCAGAGACATGAACAAGACTTGAAGAGTGTGATGACTTGAGATCTATTGACCTTTAGAAGACCAAACCCTTGTTATACCCTTACGTTAGATGCGACGATTGTGAGCTGTCATTTTGTTTGATGTTTTTCCGACAGCCACAATAAAATCTGCCTTTTCAAAACTTTTGTTTGTATTGAGTGCATCCCTCTCGATCTCTCTTATCCCACCCCAAACCCATGGACCCGTTAGAATATGAATGGAGAAGAGCTTATATTTTCTGGACCGATGAGTCAATTGGAGATGGAACGATGGATTTAGAACATGGATGATCACATGAAGAATAACCCGATAGTCGGAAAAGATATGACCCAAAGATGCTCTTGATGCTTTGAAAGAGGTGCTGCTATCTAGTGGAGGATGTACCAAACCATCAATGTGGCGGGGAGTAACCACTTGGGAAGAATTTAAGTTGACTTTGCTAAAGTCTCGGTTTGTGTCCCAGAAGTTGAAGCCTTATGGAAATGATATGGAGAAAGTGCATGCAAGCTTTGTGGAGAAAAAGGATACAACCATAAAGAAAACAAGGATGAATACCCTCATAAGCAGAGGATTACCAAAGGAGTTAGCCGAGAATTTTTCAGGGAACTTCGATTGGAGATTGTTCCCAAAGGTTTTGTTGCAGCAATGGAAGTTCAGTCTACATTGTTGAGAAAGATCCGTGAAGCTCAGAAGGATGACAAAGATATTGTTGAGTTAAAACAGAGGATGAGCAAAGGAAAGGCCAAAGGTTTTCGTAAGGATGAGCACGACACCTTATGGTTGAGGGCAGTGTACATATACCCAATAATGCAAAGATCAGGAAGTTAATACTTCAGGAGGCTCATGACTCACCATACTCAATTCGCCCTGGAAACACCAAGATGTATTGGAATTGAAGGAGTGTTTCTGGTGGACTGGTATGAAGAAAGATATTGCAGAGTATGTAGTCGTAGGTGACGTATGTCAGAGAGTGAAAGCAGAGCATCAGAAGCCAGCAGGATTACTACAGCCTATGCCGATACCCGAATGGAAGAGGGATAAGCTTGGCATGATTTCATTTCCGGATTTCCCAGAACCCGATTGGGATATGATTCTATCTGGGTAGTAGTTGACTCGCTTGACCAAAGTGGCTCACTTTATCCCGAGTTGAAATACGAAAAGCGAAGTTGGCCAATATATATTGGACAAGGATCGTATGTCTGCATGGAGTTCCGAGGACCATCATAGAGGAACACAGTTTACCTCAAAGTTTTGGAATCAGCCGCACCAGACTTTAGGTACTAGGCTAGAGTTCAGTACAGCCTTTCATCTGCAGACAGATGGATATATCGAGAAAGTCAATCAGATTCTGGAGGACATGTTGAGAGCGTGTGCGCTAAATTTTGGATCTAGTAGTGATGATAATCTACCTTACACAGATTTCTCATACAACAACAGTTACCCAGCCAGTTTGAAGATGGCCCCTTTTGAAGCTTTGTATGGGAGAAGGAGCCAGACACCATTGATATGGGATGAAGTTGGAGACCGTCAGTTGTTTGGACCAAATGTGATCAAGGAGTGAGAAGAGAATGTTAAGTTGCTTCGAGATAGACTGAAGGTAGCTCACCAGCGGAAGAGTTATCTGAGACTCAAAACCGCAAGGAGATAGTCTATAAAATCGGAGATGAGCATATCTTTGTGTGCCACCTCTGCGAGGAGTTAAATGATTTGGAGTTAAGGGAAAGTTAGCCCCAAGATTTGTAGGACCATACCGAGTTTTGGAGCGTATGGGAGAAGTTACCAAGAAGTTGGAGTCACCCGAAGGACTGTCAGGAGTTCATGATGTGTTTCACGATTCCCGGTTGAAGAAGTGTCATGCAGAGATGGCCAATATTCCCCTGTAAGGACGCTCGACCCTGGAAAGGATAATGAGATTCCACGAAGTGGAGTATGGATTTCATAAGTATAAGTTTATCACGGTATGTGGGACATCCCACGAGGATGAAGAGATGAATTACTATTGGATATAAAGGAGGTGTGATGTTGGAACTATGGATCAATGGAAATTCCATGATGAGCCTGAGTAAGCACGTCTTAGTTTGGTGCCAATATAAGGAAAGAGACAGTACAATTGGATGGATTTAAGTATGCTGTGGAGTTGGATGTTGGGATAACGATCAGTTGCCCCGAGGATGTGTTCAAGGATTGCAAGTGATGAGATGGGCTATAACCCACAGGCCCAGTGACCTGCCAAGAAGCAAGCACCCTCTTGCTAAAGGAAAAACCTCGGAAGAGTTATGATTTTATCGATAGAGCGATCCTATAGGAGTTTACGCAAAACACGAGAGTTGTTAAGGAGCGATAGATGTTTGTTTGGCTTGCGAAACAATGGATTTTCGAACTTGGTTCGTCGACAAGAGAAATTCTGCAATGCTTGCAAGGATGACCGAGTGTTAGAATGCGAGATTCGCTAAACCATGTACAAGGTAATGATTTGGGTGCGGGATGGATTGATCACCATACCGACTTACTCTTATTATTCGCTTTGCTATATGGTATGGTAAATCTGAGTGACTTACCTATAGTAGAGAGACGACGATCAAAACCCTGTTCAAAACCTTAGAATGGTTTAGGTATTTTTTCCCTTGTACAAGGCAGTTGTTGCCAACCGCAGGTCATACGGTGAGGTTCAACCCAGACCCGTTTTCTGCAGGAGAAACCATAAATTGTTGACCACCATGAGATACCGATATTTGTTTAGAATTGGCGCCAGACCCGTCAGCTATGAAGACCCAGTTTCGGGATAACCTTACCAAGAAGTAAAGGACAAAAGTATTGAGGAAAAGGTTATGCCGCTCTTTGGAAGATCGAGAGAAGGAATTTTCCTTACGATTCGAGAAGACCGACAATCCAAAGAATAAGGATGGAGTATCTGAATTTTAATGGAACCGTAACAATGTTTTTAAGGGTGGTAGCACCCGAGACCCCGGAGATGATCGATGGATTTTGAGAAGACCCCCAAACCATAACCTATTTCTTTCTAGCCTCTCCGAATCTCGAGGACGAGATTCATTTTAAGGTGGTAGTTTGTAACATCCCAAAATTCTAAATTTTGGAATGTTATAAACAAATAGATAGTTTTGATTGATTGCTTGATTGATTGACTGAAAGTGAGTGAATTGAAACTTTTGAAAGTTAAATGAGAGGGAATAAAAGGACTTTCCCAAACTTTCATTTTCTTTTTATGATCTTGAGAATTCAAATTCTTTTCATCACAAAACCACGGAGAGAAGATGACATGACTTCTTCCATTTATTTAAATGACAAGGGTGTGTTGAAAATATTTGAATTTCATTTGGAAAATATTTTCCAATTCTGAAACTTTATGCAACTCAATGATTTTCACGAGAAGACAAAATGACTTCTCCAAAACATATGAAATATGAGTTGGGAGTTTCAAAGAATTAAATTCAAAGTTTCTTTGAATTATTTTTCAATTGGAGTTATTTGAGTTTTATTCAAATTATTTTCTCCAAAAATAAAATATATGGAAAATAGGGTAACATGATTCCCTACATCAAAAAAATTGAGAGAAATTAATTTGAAATCATTTTGGTATTTTTAAAATGATTTTTATTGGATTTTATTAGAGCAATAGCACTCTTTGTTTTATTTGAATTTGTGTGTATTTTATTTGAAACTAGAATAAAGTTCATTTTGTTCGACTCATTTTAGGAGTCGGGAAAAATTTGTTTTATTTAAATCGGAGTTCATTTGGTTTTTTTTTTATTTCTTTTGGTTTAATTTTATTTAAAAAAAAAACGCCCCCTGGCCAAGGCCCGGGCCAATAAGCCAGCTGCCCGGCGCCCGGCCCACCTCCTCTCCTCCTCATGGCGCTTGGCTGGAGCTCTCCGCCAAGACGCCACCCGCCGCTTGAGTCCGCCTCCCGCCGCCCAGCCTCCCCAAGCCGCCACCCCCCCCCTCATAAATAGCCGCCCCCCCTCTCTCTCACCGCCGCCTCAAGCCGAGTCCGCCGCCACCCAAGGGCGCCACCGCCGTCGCCGTTCCGTCGCCAGCCGGGACCCGCCGCCTCCTCGCCTCCCGAACAGGAGCCTCACGCCGAGCCTCACGGACCTCGTGGCCCCGCCGGAGGTAGCCACCGCCCGGCGCCGTTCCGATCCGGTTTTCCCCTAAAAACCCGATCCGGTTTATTTAAAAAAAATATGTTCGGTTTTTTTTTTAAAACCTAGATTGGTTTTATTTTTTTGGTTTTCTTAATTAACGAACGTTCACCGACCCGTTCGTTTCAATGAACGCGTTCGTTGGATTAGTTCTGTTAACGAACGTCCGTTATTTAATCCGTTCGTCGTTTTTCTTTTAATCGGATTTAATCCGTTATTTTTCTGATTCGATTTCCGATCTGATTTTCAAATCTGTTTTATTCCTTGCTCGTTTGTCGGAATCAGGTGATTCAAGCGCCTGGAGTTTCGTAACGAAACCACCGTTCCGACTAACCTACTTACACAGAGTTTTGCTACTGTAAAATTTTGACCTAGTTTCAGATTGCTAAACCGAGTCGTTCTCTCTCGAGTTCCGACTTTCGATGCTTTATTTGATTCGATTCTTTTGCAACTTGAGGTTCTTAAGTTGAACTAACTGGTTAGATCTTTTATTCGAGATTTCCCCGTGCATTAGATGAGTGCTTATTGTATGCTTGTTGTTTGTCTGCGTTAGATAACCCGGAGTGCGCCGCTTGTTACTTCGAATCTCTAGGTCTCGCGGATCATCAGCAAGGCAAGTAACACTTTGATCATACTCTTCTCATACCCAGTTTTTATGCATTAGACCTATTCCTCAAACACTTGCATGGTTAGGATCTAATTAAATTGTGGGATGGGAAGTAGATTGAGGTAGTACCTATTACCTGTTTTACTTATGAACCTTGGGAGTTACTTCTACGTTTGCTTATTACGCCATGCTATGCTCGTAGACGTGGATTGGGTGAGCGAATATCCATGACAGATGTGAGATTGATAATTAATGGTTTATCTAAGGTGGCAACTTAAACACACATTTGGGTGGATTGAGGCACCTGGCTATTCCAGGACTTGCCTGTCAAGGCACCTGGGTAGACAGGATTTGCCTGTATTTCTTGGACCGCCACCCAGGCCCAAAGGGATCATGAGATTATTCAAACTAGAAACTTCCGTGTGCAGCCACAAGCCATTATGGGCTCTGGCATAGTTGACTAAGTTGTGCGAACTCTTACGGGTAGGCTAGCTGATGTATGGGATGTAGGTTGGTACGGTCTACCCACATGTAAGGTGCTAGCGCTTCTGAAAGACTATGTCTCGGTCATCCGTTTCTCAAACACCATGTAGTGCGAGAACCAAGCGGAGGCGATCGAGTCTTGTGGGGAAAAGTGCTAAACCTCTGCAGAGTGTATAAACTAATCATGATTAGCCGTGTCCCGGTTATGGACATCTTGAGTATCTAGTTCTTGGATTATCCTGTTGATCTCATCATGTTACTTCTAATTAATATTGTTGGGTTTTAATGAGTACTTTTAATTGGGATTGAGGATGCTGTCAACCATTCTCAATGTTTAACAACCACCATGATAGTTAAATAAATTTATTCCTTTGTAGTAGGGAAAAATTGGCTTTTCGCAGAAACTGTAACCATAGAGCTTTCCACCAGCCATATATGCATGTAGTATAGCCCATTCTTTCATTACTCTCTATGTGTTACATTGCCAGCATATTCCATGTCAATTGACCCGTTTCGGGCTGCAACTTTTCATGTTGCGCATTTTTCGCATTTACGACGAGTAAGTGATACGTTAGGGTTACGATTTCCTATACTCAACTTTGCCGTTGGTGTTGATGGGAATCCACAACCTTGTTGCTTCCGTTATATGTTGGATTGAGGTAATAGTATTTACGTTACTTTATACATGTGATTTACCTCTGTTATAAATCCTTCGAGTACTGTGTGTGTCAGCATACCGATCCAGGGATGACACGAAAGCACAGAGACTTGATCCATTCGGGTCGGGTCGCTACAATAACCAATATATAGCTCTTGCCTATTATTGCATTCTTTCCTATTTTATATGTTCATTTACGACATTGCGCAATCATACAATCTGGTACGGCCAATACACCAGGGGCTTAAGTACCCCAAAATTATGGTGTGATAAGTCCGAACACTTTCACAAGTGCGGCACCCCGAACTTATAGCATTATATGCATCGGCTCCGAATCATGTCTTGGGTCAATAGTTTGGTTTGCCCGGCTCCTATGTTTTGGTACCTTACGTTCCGTTATATCGGCTAAGGTAGCACTATGAGAACCACTGCGATTGTGCCCCGGTTGAGCTAGGTTGAGCACCTCAGTAGAGAAAGCTAAAACTGACCGTCATGATAGGGCGAGAGCCGGTCGCTGTTCGAGAGGGTTTTTCGGGTCCCTAAAGACTTATGCCGCTTAGAGCGAGGAACCGGAATTGTCCGGCCAAGGCGTGGATAGCGCCCGAACTCGGTCTTGAATACTAGGGGCTTCGCCGAAATTTAAAATTATAGAATTCTATGGCTAAGTGAGCGTGTTCAAGCATTATAAGTCTGGTTGCCTTGTTCGTTGCGTTGAGCGCCTCCCTCGATGGACCCAAGAATGGGAACAAGAGCACTCAACTTTATCCCGAACACCCCAGCACTCGTGGCATGGGGGCTGAAGCCAACGACTTGCCATCTCTCAAATTTGATAAACGGCCGCATAGAAGGTAATATTTTAAATTGACAAGCGTTGCTTAGCGCATATGAACAAGTTTTCAGCGTACAGGATAACAAATGCGAGTCTATTCAAAAATTACATCTTTGGATCACTCATCCGCTATACGGCGGGCACCCTTCAGGAGGCCCTCATAGTACATTTCGGGCGTACGATGCTCCTTGCCCTTCGGTGGCCCGTCCGTCACAAGCTTCTCCGCATCCAACTTGCCCAAGTGCACTTTACCACGGGCAAGGGCCCGACGGGCACCTTCAATACAGACGGAGCGCTTGATGACTTCAATCCATGGACAGGCGTCCACCAGCCGCCGCACTAGCCCAAAGTAGCTCCCAGGCATGGCTTCCAATGGCCACAGTCGAACTATGAGGCCCCTCATGGCCTGTTCGGCGACCTTGTGGAGCTCGACCAGCTGCTTCACTGGTCGCTTAGGGGCACTGGATGTCCGCCTCAAAGATCTTGAGACCGTAACACCTTCTCCGTCGAGCTCCCCTCCTTAGCGCGGTAGAATGCGGCAGCATCAGATACACTACGGGGCAGATCTGCGAATGCTCCTGGAGAACTCCGAATCCGGGTAAGTAATAGGTAATTCACGTTCACATTCTTGCTCTGCATAAAGAATGCCTTACCCGCCGCGATATTCTTTATTGCCTCAATCTCCTGGAGGGCTTTTTGGGCCTCGGCCTTAGGAGCTTTGGCACTCTCAAGAGCCGAAGCAAGCTCGGACTCTCGGGTCTTCGAGTCACGCTCCAAACCCTCGTGTTTTTCCACAAGAGCCTGGAGCTCTTGCCGCACCTCCGCCAGCTGCGCCTCCCCCTTCTCTCGCTCGGTGCGCTCAGCCGCCGTTTGCTGTCATGGACACCGCCTCCTTCAGGTCGCCACCTCGCTCGTGGCCCCCGCAGTACCCATGTTATTCTGTTATTTTTGCAAATCAAACCTTTCTATAAGGTATTTTTAATAAGGTATTCCTTACCTTCCTTGTCCTCGAGCTGCTTCTTGGCAAGGCCGAGCTCGTTCTTGAACGCCGAGGCTCTGCTTCAATGCATTGACCTCCGGATCGGTCTGGCAGAGGTCAGTAGCGGCAGCCTGCATTCCCATATTGACATACTTATGTTAGACTCCTGCGTATATCTTTTTAGATCCTTAGTCCGGATTTTCTTTCCGAACACCGAACTAAGCATCAGGGGCTACTGTCTATGCGGTAACATTTTTACATATTCTAAACTTACCTCAAAGCCTGTTAGAAGGCTGGTACAGGCTTCAGTCAGCCCGCTCTTGGCGGACTGAACTTTCTGGATCACCGCACCCATGATAGTGCGGCGCTCCTCGTCGATGGAGGCGCCGTTAATCGCCTCCAGCAACCTATACGGTGCCTCCGGATGGACGGAGGTCACCGGTGTCGCAGTCTTGCCCTTCTTACGAAGGGGCCGCCTGCCGGTCTTCGGAACCATTGCTGGTTCTGGCACGGAGTCCGGCACAGTGCCGGACTTAGAGCCCTCTGGGGTTTTGCCCCCTTTGCGCCCAGCGTCCGGGAGGTCGTCTTGCGGAGCCTCCGGGACCACCTCCTCCTGGTTGGGCCCCTTTTGGGACTCCACCGCGGTGTCATCTGCATCATAAGGAGAGGAGGCGGTCGGAAGTGAAGTGCTATTCACATCCGACGTATCCAGGGAGCCGCTCGACGAAGCGACAAGATCGTCCTTGGGCGGGCTACATGGTTATATTCGGCGTTAGAAGACACTATGCGACAAATGAAAATCCATGAGTTATTCCGGAATCCGGATACTTACGATCTCGCCAGGGGCTTCGCCCTTGTTGGCCACTCCTCGTCGTCGTTGTCGACGTTGGTGGAGAAGTCCGGAGGAAGGGTCCTTCCCTTCTTGGACCCTCCGGCCTCCCCAGTTGGGGCAGCCTTCCTTTTCTTCTCTCCCCCTGCTGGGAGAGAGGCTTCTTTTTCCTCCTCTTCCTCAGAGGAGGATTCCGCCTCAGGGTTGTCGGTCGATGAGTCCGACAAAGACTGGGCGTCGGAGCTCCTTCGAGTTCCCGTGGCCTCCTTCTTGGCCTTCTTCTCCGGCACCACATGAGGTACGGACCCAGCAGCCCCTGGCTAATCGGGCGTCCATGGGTCTTCTGGCAAAGGAGCCGGACGGTTAATCTGTCGGACGTCTTCACCGATCTGTCAAAGGTTAGGGAGTTTTAGATCCCACATAGAGTCAATCTATGAAAAACAAGAGTCCCATGAAGGGTAAAATAACTTACCTCGCTGGCTTGATGCTGCGAGCTGAATCCGTGATCTTCGGTAGCGGATGCGGGGGCTTCGGCGCCCTTGAACAACACCTTCCAGGCATCAAACTCCCACAAATTGAAGGCCCATTGCTGGCACGGGAGAATCCGGCGGATGAGCATAACCTGGACTACGTTGACAAGCTTGAGCTTCTTGTCCACCAGGTTTCGGACACAGGTTTGGAGTCCGGTCAGCTCTTCCGAATCACCCCACGTCAGGCCCGTCTCTTTCCATGATGTGAGCCGTGTGGGGGAGCCAGATCTGAATTCGGGGGCCGCCGCCCATTTGGAGTCGCGCGGCTCGGTGATATAGAACCACCCCGATTGCCACCCCTTCACTGTCTCCACGAAGGAGCCCTCGAGCCATAGAACATTGGGCATCCTGCCCGTCATGGCGCCTCCGCACTCTGCCTGTCGGCCGCCCACTATCTTCGGCTTGACGCTAAAGGTCTTCAACCATAAACCGAAGTGGGGTTGGATGCGAGAGGAAAGTTTCGCACGACGATATAAACGCCGAGATATTGAGGATGAAGTTTGGGGCGGATCATGGAAATCCAGGCCGTAGTAGAACATGAGCCCCGGACAAATGGGTGAAGTGGAAAACCCAGTCCATGGAGGAAGTGGGTGAGGAACACCACCCTCTCATGGGGCCCGGGAGTGGGGACGAGCTGCCCTTGTTGGGGAGCCGACACGCGATGTCACCGGACAAGTATCCGGCCTCCCGCAGCTTTGTGATGTGCCCTCCGTGACGGAGGAGGCCATCCACCGCCTCCCGCCCGGACATAGTTGGAGAAGGTTGAGGTGGGATGTGCGGACTTGGGTGCCGGAGCTCGAGTGTGAAACAGAGATAAGCAAAGGAGGAAGAAGGCGTAGGTGAAAAGGTGGATCCTTATCCCCTTATATGGACGGACGAAGCTATGCGTCCCCCACCAGCCTGGTAAAACTCGTTTATCTCCCAAGCATCGTAATCAATGGCGCGGATGGGTTACCCACGTCCGTATTGATGGGAATCCTGGAATAAGGGGGCACGATCTATGCTTTGATAAGACGTGCCAGGGAAACCGCCTCGCTAAACGCGCTGAGGTGGAACGGTAAAAAACGATTCATATAAAGGCCTGGCCGTGGTGTGATGTCACACCGCGGAATACGTCAGCAGATCTATGTGAAAGTTATTCTCTCTACGGTGGTATGTGGAACTTGTTTTGCAGAGCCGGACACTATCCTTGTGTTCAAAACCTTCTATAAAGTATTCGGAAGAGGAACCCACCTTACAATGTCGAAGACAATATGCGCGCCGGACTCGTCGTCATTGAAGCCTGGTTCAGGGGCTACTGAGGGAGTCCTGGACTAGGGGGTGTCCGGATAGCCGAACTATCATCTTTGGCCGGACTCCAAGACTATGAAGATACAAGATTGAAGACTTACGTGCCGTGTCCGGATGGACTTTCCTTGGCGTGGAAGGCAAGCTTGGCGATACGGATATGTAGATCTCCTACCATTGTAACCGACTCTATGTAACCCTAACCTATCCGTGTCTATATAAACCGGAGGGTTTTAGTCCGTAGGATCTAACAACAATCATACCATAGGCTAGCTTCTAGGGTTTAGCCTCTCGATCTCGTGGTAGATCTACTCTTGTACTACCCATATCATAAATATTAATCAAGCAGGAGTAGGGTATTACCTCCATCGAGAGGGCCCGAACCTGGGTAAAAACATCGTGTCCCTTGTCTCCTGTTACCATCCGCCTAGACGCACAGTTCGGGACCCCCTACCCGAGATCCGCCGGTTTTGACACCGACAAAGACCAAGACCAGCCCAACGGCAGGAAGGAAGTCATTGTGGAGCCCAAGCCGGCGTCACCACCAGAGCCTTTGACAGGCGAGGACCAACTTTAGTCAGGATAAGTGTACCAGATGTTCCCCTTCAAAATGGCCAATTGTTGGCGCCCTTCCCGCTTAATATTTGGGAAGAGGCCCAGGGCCTCTGTCTATAAATAGGACTAGCCTCCCACAGGGTAGAGGCAGCTTGATCTGGGATCCAAGGTCCGGAATCCAGAGAGAGAGAGCGATCGAACTCCCCCTAGCAGTTCATCGCACCAGCTAAGAACAGACCCTCGCGAGGCTGTTCTTCCTTGTATTGTTCATCACCATCAGCCCAAGAGGCAATCCACCACACCACAAACTAGAGTAGGGTATTACACCACAATGGTGGCCCGAACTAGTATAAACCTTGTGTCTCTTGTGTTGTTCCTTTCGTAGTTTAGATCCTAGCGAGGCGGCGGGGTGCAGGTAGGTAGAGGGCGAGATCTTCGCGCGCACCCCAGTGTTCGAACCTCAAGGGTCTGCCGGAATCCGAAATCCGACAGTTAGGCATCGCGTTCTGAGCATCCAAGAGTCATTGTGGATCATCGGTGAACGAAGTCTGTTAAGGTTTGGAAGTCTACCTTGAAGATTTACCAGAGTGGTTTGGCGAGGACTGAGTGTCCTTAGCTCAAGGGGAATAAGGTGAAGACGCGGTCTTCTAAGTTAAATCTCAGCCTCCCTAACCAGACGTACAGTTGTCATAGCAACTGGAACTGGTCTACCAAATCCTTGTCTTCACCAAGCAACTGGTTCTATCCTCCACTTCCCTTTACTTTACAGTTTGCCTTCGTGAAGTCTTTGCTTGCTTGTCTGATCTGTTTGACTTCACTGAGTGAAGACTATTTACTATTTGGCTTCATACTGTCTTCCATCCTGATCCATACTACCTAGCTGCTGATAGTCTGCGTGCTTTCACTATATTGCTTACTTGACTATGGCTTGTCTAGTGTAGTCTATCTTCCGCTGCATATCAATAGGTTCATTTCTACTATTTGTCTTCAGAGACCTCGTGTATTGAAGACTTCCGTAAAAATCGCCTATTCACCCCCCCCTCTTGTCGATAACTAGCACTTTCAACCCCCCCCCCCCCCGATACAATCCACAGTTTCATAAAAAAACAATGCATCAAAAAACAGAATTTTTCAAAAACAGAACAGTCTGTAGCAATCTGAACATTGACCATACTTCTGTAACTCAAAAAATTCTGAGACATTAGGATAGCGTTGGAAATTTGTATATCAATCATGTGTAAAAAATTCATAAATTTATCACGCTCCATCAAATGTCAATAATTCTGCTACTGGACACAAAAGTTTCTGTTTTTGCACAAAATCAAAGCAACTATCATCCAAATCATCCCAAAGGCTTTACTTGGCACAAACACTAACTAAAACATAAAAATACAATCATAACAGTAGCATAACTGTGTGCACACAAGAAAACATAAAAATAAACACAAAAAGTAAGATAACTATTGGGTTGCCTCCCAACTAGCGCTATTGTTTTACGCCCCTAGCTAGGAATAATGCATAGTTCCAAGTGTTGTCATCTTTGGTTTTAGTTCCATAGGTGGCCCTCATGATTGATTTATATGGTGGCTTAATTCTAGTTCTAGGGAAGTGTACCATACCCTTCTTTAGCGGAAACTGAAATTTTATATTCCCTTCTTTCATGTCAATAACTATAATTTGAGGATCATACGCGCCCACAAAGTGCTAATGTTTTGCTTTGATGGTGTCAAAAAAGAATCATCTTAATTATCCTGAATTACCCAAAGTTTGCGGTTCCTTGTTGGGGGGGGGGGGGGGGTAGAACAACACATAGAGAACAAATTCTTATAAAGGTATGGCTGACTACAAAAGGACCACATGTCTACAAAAGAAACAGAACATCAACTTAGTATTGTTGGCTCGTTTTGAATTGTAATGTTCCATGAGTGACATCATCCATGCGACATCACAATATCTATTTTATGCCTACTCGTTTGCAAATTCATATAATGCATTTAGTGCCCCTTGTGGGTTTTGGATGATTAATGACAATACATCAAAGGTACTAATTCATTTGTGAGTATACACAAATGAAAGTCTCTGAGGATTTGGTTTGACCAGTGGGTTATGACCCTTAAAAAATTGACAACATTGAAGTCTTCGGGATACCACTAAAGAATTGGAGGTTGTTGTGTAGACTCTTGTTTAATAATTTCTCTTTTCGTCATTTGGGTCACAGGCAAACCATGTTATTAAGTGGGGGCTAAGTGAATGCAAGATAAAGTCTTTGCAAGTGTGCTCGATCAAACCTAATTCTTAAGAGAGTGAAGACTTGAGAATATCCTTTCAGCCGAATCATTTAACTTTGGTGTTTATGTAAAGTCTTCGGGACACCAAGGTTAGAAGTCTTCGTTGAGGACTTGGAAAACTTATCGGCCAAGTTATCCTAGTTTGTTGTGGTTTGAAATCCGACCATTAAGCATGTGTCTTGTGTACGTTGGTGAGTGTGCTCCCAACGGTCATATCAGCCCCTTTGCTCGTCGGCTATAAATAGCCCCCCTATCTCAACCATTTGTGGTTGGCTGATCCGCGTGTTTTGAAAATCGTTGTCTGAGCAACCCTCCTTGCACCGGGTTTTAGATAAATCCTAGGCGAGGAAAAAACCCAGACCCTAAAATGAACTGTGATTGAGCATCACCAAAGAACTTGATTGAAGTCTAACTTGCACCTGTTACTCTTGAGGACTGTGCATCCTCTAAACGGCCAGGAGTCGTTCAAGAGCATCCAGAGTGTGGGTTCCCCGGAAACAAGTATTTAATTACCGGTTCAAAGATCACCTCAAAATCTACCATGAGTGATTGAGCGAGTTCCAAGGAACTTTGTTCTAGGAAGAACAAGGCAAAGGCTTGTTAGTATTCAGAGTTGTGGCTCAGCCTCTCCAAACCCAGACATTAAATGTGCCAACGGTTTGATCTGGGATACACAAATCAATGTGTCTTCGTCAAGCAACGGGTTCTAATTCTCTCTCAACTTTACTTTCTGTAATCTGCTGAGTTCCCAAGAATTTCCGCTTTCTTCCTTCTCTCTGATTGTCACAAAGACTTCTGAGTACTTTCATTATGTTCCATTACTTAGATTTTCACTAACTATTGTACTATGTTTTCTCTTTGAAGACTTTGTTTCTGCTTGCTGTTAGATTTATTAGTCGCATCGAAAGCATGTTTGTCTTCTGTTCATGTGATAGCATGTTTACTTTTGTTCTGTTCACTTTGTACTTCTGTTGCTTGCCCCTTAGTTTATCTAGTTCTTCTACTAGATCTATTCTGAACTGCGTATTCTTCTTTTTAGCAAAGTATTTCGTATTTTTGAAGAAAATGTTAGAATCTCCCATTTAGCCTCCATTTGGTCGACACAATTGATCCTACACTATTCTTGTTCACTACGCCAACACTTTTGCTAAGTTCCTACAAGTTTTCTCAATTAAGATATAAAATTTCTGCCTTTTTCCTTTGAAAATGGAAATATACTCGGTCCAGCATGCACAAGCTTGACACATGTACCTTCCTGTTTAGTCAATGTTGGCTACTGATCACATAAAAAGGCCTCTTCACTGAGCAGGGCATTTTGCGACTGAGCTCCATGGAGGCCTTAATTTTGAAAAGTTCAATATTTAAACATTTCAATTTCAAAAAAAAATCAGAAAAAAATACACATGTACACAAGGATGTAATGTGTATGAGTAAAATTTCTGGATGAAATACCTTGAACTGTGAGCTGCACAAAAAAACAAAGCATGGACTTTGAGGATGAACATACATATGCTAAAAAAATCACAGATTCGCTTTTTTTTTTGTAGCTATCATTTTGATGAATTTCGACCTGAAAATTTACACGTGTATATTATGTCTGTAGGTACATGTTTATTTTTCAGTTTTTTTAACTGAAAAGATTGAATTTTGAAATTTTCAAATAAGGGCTCCATGGAGCTCTGCCTCCATTTGGCATTTTCGCTCTTCACTGACTGAATTAGATTTGTCATTTTGAGAAAAAAAAATAGGACAATGTTGTGATGCACAACTGGCCCTTCATTTTTTGCTCAGGATCAAACTAGTGGTGGACTAAAGTGTCACGCTGTGGAGGTTCATTGTCTGCACAGCACGAGCATGAAGTGCACTTCAGTGTTTGTGATATTGCAGGATAATGGTAAATTTTGCAGCTCCTTTCACGGGAACTGGAAGATTAAACTGAAAGCACCTAAGTGTCACCGCTGCACAATAGCCCTCGTGACGCCCGCCTGATTACGGCCAATGCGAAGCGTGGTCAAAAGACATCCGATGCTAGACGATAATCTCTGAAGATTTAGTAGATCCAGGCCCCTCCAAGCCTGCCTGTAGATGAAGAGCCAATCAATACGTGCCATGCAGGAAGCGATAAAAGTGCAGGTGAAACGCACCTAATAAAGGGAACTAATCGCACTGTATCACAGCCCAACACATCAGCAACTACGTTCGCTACACACGCACACACCCTGTAGCCCTCGCTGGCAAATTGCAAGCGTGGCTGCAATGTTGAGGAACAGTCGGTGTCGACGCAAGCAAATCGGGGCGCTTTCCGAGCGTAAAACGGAGGCAGACAGCTGAATGACAAGGGCGAGCATGCAGAGCGATGCCCCAGCCGCCCGTTCTCGGAACGCCAACGCCACGCCACGCATCTCCATCTTGGTGGCGCGAACGAACGTGTGATGGCCATCTAACAGCGCAGGCAGGCGGCCCTCGGCTCAGCGATCCCACTACCAATGGCTTCCACGAGTAATGAAGAAGCAGGACAGGGCACTGTATCCTCCTATAGCTCACTGCAGCTACGGCATGTGTGGCGCCTTTGCAGCATGATTGTTGACCAACCCTCGGCGTAACCCCACCTCATGATCAATGGGAGAATTCTCGCCAGTACGGTTCGGATCACGGCATGGCGCCGTTCGGACTGTCGAATTCGTTACCGATTTACTGAAAGGATAAGACTCATGCAGCGCTCACTTGACAAACACACAGTCTATGCTATTCTTTTGTTTTCTTCGTATGAGATTGATTGAGCGTACACTGAATAGCGGCGGCGTATGGTAATTCCCGAAGTTCCATTTGCCGCCTTGCCCGGAAAAAGAAAGAAAGAAATAGGGGAGAAAAGGTGGCGAGGTGGGTTGGTTCACGGGGTGGCCAATGTATGCCCTAACAAGAGCCGTCAAATCAGTAAAGTACTGTGCTTGGCACAGGGCATGGCCCCTGACAAGTAACGCTCAACCTTCTCCCCCCGGCCAACACCTGCCATTGGCAGCGGACACGAGCACCCGCCGCTGTCCGGCGACCACCTTATGAGCTCCCAGCCCAGCTCCCCTGTAAAACGACGGTCAGTGCACGCAGGGGGACACAAGCGTCACCTCGCCACTACGCTTATCCTGCTAACTTCCTCGCCCTCGTCGTCTTTACAGAGGGAATGCACATGGAAAAGGCAGAATTATTGGGGCATCAAGCCTGATGATGATCCTTTTCTTCCTTTCTTACGGCCATTGGGCCTGTGACTGATGGATTCCTCACCGAGCAGCAAAGGTGGCAGCCAGCCAGCAGCGGTGCATGGGGTTCGGTCGCGGTGACAGGGAAAAGGGGGAGAGATAGGGGAGAGATCTGCCTAGAAAATAACAGCCGTCGCGTCGGGAAAGTTGTGGGGGATGGGATCTTCCTCCCGTCTTGGCAGGTTGGAGGATGATGAAAGCTGCTGACTGACTTGCCCCGCCCAATTATTTGAATGGATCGGAGGTGACCGGTTGACTGGGTTCAGGGGTAGGTGGTGTCCATGCACAGGGCTCAGGGGCTAGCCTAAAACCCACATGCACTTGGCCAACTTGCCGTGGTAGGCTTTTTTTCCTTGTTCGTTCACTTTGTACCGAGGCACCCAGCATGTTTCTTGTTCAGGAGCTACGTGGTTGCACAGTGAGCTGGAAATGAAGCTATCAATCTCTTCTCTTTAGGCACAGAGTCAATAGACTCAAATTCATGATGCAACTGTTCATGACACCCTCAGAGAAGAACAGATGACACTCCTACCCCGGCGTTTCTTTCATTTTCTTTCATTCGAGGTCCCCTTAACCAATGGCTAGGTTCTTTTTCTCCTTCGAATTTTGGAAGTATGACCATTTGCAACCTATGTGAAGATGCAACAATTGCTTATATTCATGGGTCATAGATATATTTGTTTCTTTTTACCAAAATGTTCATGCATATACTTCATCTCATAATTTGCTTGTGTGATTCTTTTCACGATTTTTAGGACATTTTCGGAACAAATTTCCTCTTCTAGAATCTAGACAACGACAAATACTCCGAGACATGATGGGTTCTCGTATATGATCCATAGTGGAATCTCTACAAAGACTTATATTTAGAAACGGAGTGGATATGTGTTGCACATTGAGCTGGAAATGAACCTATCAATCTCTTCTCTTGAGGCACAAAGTCAATACACTAAATTTGAGGATGCAACTATTCATGTCACCTGAAAGATGACCCTTATGTTCAGTTTAGTCCCACATTGGTTGTGGCAAGAGACAGAACATTACTTATAAGGGTGGAGGCGTCCCCTTGAGCCTTGTTGGCGGGCCGGGACACTCATGTAGCGGCCCCATCACGCTTGTGCGTCAGAAACCCTGGTTTAGGGTCATAATTGGTGGGCTAAAAACGCTGGTGTTACTGGGTCCGTGGTGATCAATGTGTGAGGGCTTATCGAACCCGGGATCGCGTAACACCTCATGCCCCATATTTTTTTTCATTCGAGCTCCCCTTAACCAATGGCTTGGTTCTTTTTTCCTTTCAATTTTAAAAGTATGACCATTTGCAACCTAAGTGAAAATGCAACACCTACTTATATTCACGGATCATGAATAGTTATTTCTTTTTACCAAAATGTCCGTGCATATACTTCATCCCATAACTTGCTTGTATGATTCTTTTCACAATTTTTAGGACATTTTTTAAACAAATTTCCTCTTCTGGAATCTAGACAAAGACGAATGCTAAGAGACACGATAGGTTCCTTAACCTCGAGGAAAAACCTTAGCCGCCACAAAGTCCTCATCCTCGTCGACCGACTCTAGCAGTGGCACTAAGAGAAAGGGGAGACCATTGTTCTTCGGGCTTGTGAGGAGTGCTGGCCTAGTTTGTCAGGTTTGGTCTCATGTCACTCATCCGGAGGCGGTGGTGTCGACGGTGATGTGGAATAAGTGCATCTTACCCTATCCTTGTCGCGGTTGCGTTGGTTTTTCAAAATGAAATATCACTTCAATTGTGCGTCTAAATTATGAATCATTTTTACCGTTGTATTCCTTTTGTCGAGATGTTCAAAATTAGATAGGTTTTTAAGGGCCTCAAATGAGAACAAGAAATGGCATCCTTGTGGTCTCTAGCAGGCCTGGGAAAATACCACACCTTTTTCTAATATTGTTGAGTTCAACTCCTATTAAAAAAACACATAAAAACAAATTGCCTTATACGGTTTCAGGGTCCCCGCGCGCGCACATACACACCTAGCAAAAACAAACTAACAACCCAAGTATATCCTATTTGACGCTTAAGGCACAAAATAGCCCCCCATTAAACTAACGGGTCTGCCCATGTAGGTGATTTCTTTGTGGTTTTGGCAAGTTTAAACATGGTTCCTTTTGATTTTTCCCGCCGTGTTTTCTCTATTTCTTTTTCCTTTGTTTTCCCAGGAAAAGCTTGGTTTAGTTTTTTGTTTATTTAAAAAAAATCATGAATACTTTTATTATTTATGTAAATTTTATTTAATTATAATTTCCATATTCGTGAAGTTTTCTTAAAACTTGCAAATATTTTTTAGAAAACTATGCACATTTTTCATATTCATGAATATTTTTTAAAACAATGAATATTTACAAATTTGCAAATATTTTTACTTTTTAATCCATGAATAGTTTTCAAGTTCGAGAACACTTTCTAATCCATGATTTTTTTTCACACATTTATACAAAACTCATCAAAAAATCAGGTTTTTTCCTGAGCAACAACACATGAATGAGTTAAAAAAAAACAAGACGAATGAGCAAGGCTTCATCGACCGCAACCCACTATGCGCCGAAATCACTAATTGAGGAGTACTCTTTCCAAAGATCACTCACTTGTCGCAACCTACGAGTTTTTCCTTTTTTTTTGTAGATCTGTTTATTCAAAAAGTTTTATCTCTTAAAGGTGCATCCAAATCTTGAACCATTTTTATCGTTCGATTCCTCGTGTCGAGATCTTCAAAACTAGATCCCATGTTTATAGGTTTTGAAGAAGTTTTTTTCACAAGAAAACCGGACAAAAAAACCAAACCGGGAGCACATTTTTTCCTTTTCCGGAAGCCGTTTCCGGTAGGGCGCAAATCGGTGCTTCTCGCGGAAGCAAATCCGTGCCTCTTGCGAAAAAAAGAGGAAACACATTTTTTTGTTTCCGAGAGGCACAGACATGCCTCTAGCGAAAACAAAACCGTGCCTTTCGTGGAAGTAAAAAAACGTGCCTCTCACGGAAGGAAAAAAAGAGAAAACATGTGTTTTTCATTTCTGAGAGGCATGGTTGTGCCTCTCACGAAAGCAAAACCGTGCCTTTCGCGAAAGAAAAAAAGAAGAGAAAACGTGTTTTTTTCGTTTCTGAGAGGCACGACCGTGCCTCTCACGGAATAAAAGTGAAAATGCATTTTATTTCGTTTTTGAGAGGCACGGCCGTGCCTCTCGCGTAAGCAAAACCATGCCTCTCGTGGAAGCAAAACCGTGTCACTTAAGGAAGCAAAAAAACATATTTTTTGCGCAAAATTTCAATTTTTTGTCAAAAAACTAAGAAAGACTGATGGAAAACCGAAAATTTGAAAAAACTGGAAAAAAAACTATCAAAAAAGCTGAAAACACGTGGGGAAAATTTATTAAAACAAAATTCAAAGGGAGCGCCCAGAACACGACTCGTAGCGACTGAGAGCGCACCAATTGGTGCGCTCTCAGCCCATCACAAGTGATCGTTGTGAGGCCCCCGAAGGAGCGCTCGTCAACTAGTTGCTCTTAGTATGTGTCATAAAGGCATTTTGGCGCCAATGGCGTAAAATAGTAGCAGGTTTCCTATTAGCCGCACGATGCGGCAAATTGTCGCCGCAACACACAGGTAACGCTTTAACATCGAGCGAATTGGACCGCTCATTTCCTAGCATTACGCAAGCTTTCTATTTTCCGCTGTTGGGAAAGTTCTACAGGTTCCAAGCCGTTTTTTTCCGGTTTGTGAACCTTCTAGAAGATTCCAGAACCATTTTTCCTTCCTTTTTGTGTTTCTCTTTCATCTTTTTGTTTATTTTCCTGTTTATTTTTTCTTTACTTTTTCTTTTTTCTTTTATCTCATTTTTATTTTCTTTTTCAACAAATGTTCAGAACTTAATACATGTTTGCATTTTTGAAAAATTGCTCATTTTTTCATAAAATGTTACGGTTTTCAAATTTTATTCAGCAATTACAACAATATTTAGATTTTTAAAAAAAATCTCTTTATTTTTAAGAAATGCTCGAAATTAAAATAAAAATTAGGATTTCAAATTTTCCAAAAAAAACGTATTTTAACTGTTTGCAAATTCAGAAAATATTCGCTCATTTTTCAATAAATGTTTCCATTTACAAAATTTGTTCAAAATTCAAAAAATAATAATGTTTTCAAATTTGTTCACAAATCCAGAAAATATTACGGAATGTCACAAAATGTTTGCATTTTCTAAAAACTGGAACTTCTTTTTGTGTTTTTTTGAAAACAAATGTTCGGGCATTTCAAAAATTGGTCAGTATTTTTTAAAAATGTTCCGGCTTGCAAATTTGGTTCACAAATTCAAAATATGTTCTAGTTTTTAAAAAGAAACACAAATTCAATAATTTTTTACCATGTTTTAAACAAATTCGCAAATTCAAACATTGTTCACATTTTTCAAAAGAAGATCAGGTTTGTTGAGAATTGTTCGGAATTAAAAATACTCAGAATTTTAAAGAAATGTTTTGAAAAACATGAAATAGCATTCCAATCTGCCACTTCTATTGATTCTTAAACATTCTCGGGACATGTTGGTCACATGCCCTTAGAAGCTCGTGTGGCTAGCTAAATGCCTCCGTGACTCATGCAGAGTGCATCGCATTTTTTGCTTTTCTCCACCTGTAGACTCGTGGGTCAGCCCAGCTGGGGACTCCCCCTGTGTGAAATGTGGACTATTTGCCGCAATAAGTGACACATAGGAGGTCCCAAATAGTAGCTCCCAGCAGCCAGGGTATTTTTCAAATTAATGAGATTTGTAGGCTGGCAGATTCTCCCGGCCAATACCATCATGACATTCTAGATATTTTGAAAATACAAAACTCGAGTCCACCATACTGTTGAACTTGGACAAGCTCTCCTTTTCAGCTATACCTCTAGGGTGAAGATATGTATCGCTCGAAGTGAACAATCCAATAACGTCGCTCACTTTGGTCCTTTCGTGGGTCGGACTCCCTTAATGGTCTTGCTCAGGCTTCCTCCTGTAGTGCCTATTGGTTTTTTTTTTCAGCGCTGGTTTTCTTATGGGTGCCAGCCGCCGGTGCACTAACAGCATAATTAAGCCGACCGAACAAACACTTCATAGCAACCTGGTCTCGAACGAGAAAAAGGCATACTAAGACGCGTGTTGTACAACAGTATGATACAATTTGTCTCGAAAAAATAGACTATGATACAACACAATATTTCACGAATTTTTCAAAGAAACAAATCATAATTCTGAAAAATAATAGTTTGCAAAGGTTTTTTTTAGAAAGTTGCAACTTTGAAAAAAAAACATGAAATTGAAAACTGTACACAAATATAAAAAATATCAGAGAATTAAAAATATTGACAAACTAGAAAACATATTCTTGATTATGATAACTTTTTCAGATTTAATATATTGTACATAATTCTAAACAAATTGAGAATTTAGAAATTGTTATCATATTAAAAATTGTTCATGGACTCAAAATATGTTTAAAAATCAAAAGGTAATCATGAATTAAACAAATATTGAAATTAGAACAATCTACAATATTTTGAAATATTTCATGAATTTGAAAAAATCATGAGTTTTAAAATCATTCACAAATGTGTAAAAATGTTTACAAATTTGAAATTTTTTCGAGAATTAGAAAGAAATGTTCAGAAATTTAGTAAAAATTTCAGGAGTTTGAAAAAATATTCACAAACTCAAAAGTGTTTGCAATTTTTAAAAACGTTCTTGAACTCAAAGTTTTGTGTGAATTAAAATAAAAATCTGGTGACTGACTTGCCCGCCCAATTATTTGAATGGGTCGGAGATGACCGGTTGACTGGGTTCAGGGGTAGGTCCCTGCACAAGGCTCAGGAGCTAGCCTAAAACCCACATGCACTTGGCAAACCTACCATGGTAGGCTTTATTTCTTGTTCATTCACTTTGTACCGAGGCACCGAGCATGTTTCTTGTTCAAGAGCTATGTGGTAGCACAGGGAGCTGGAAATGAAGCTATCGATCTCTTATCTTTAGGCAGAGAGTTAATAGACTAAAATTCATGATGCAACTATTCATGACACCCTTAGAGAAGAATAGATGACCCTCCTACCCGGTGTTTCTTTCATTCGAGGTCCCCTTAACCAATGGCTTGGTTCTTTTTTTCCTTCGAATTTTGTAAGCATGACCATTTGCAACCTATGTGAAAATGCAACACTTGCTTATATTCACGGATCATAAATAGTTGTTTCCTTTTACCAAAATGTTCATGCGTATACTTCATCTCATAATTTGCTTGTGTGATTCTTTTCACGATTTTTAGGACATTTTAGAAACAAATTTCCTCTTCTAGAATCTAGACAAGGACAAATACTCCGAGACATGATGGGTTCTCGTAACCTTGAGAAAAAACCTAAACTGCCAAAAAGTCCTCATCCTCGTCGACTGACTCCAGCAGTTGCACTAAGAGGAAGAGGGGACCATAAATCTTCGGACTTGTGACGAGTTGTTGGGGAACACAGTAATTTCAAAGAAATTCCTACGCACACGCAAGATCCATCTAGGCGATGCATACCAACGAGAGGGGATAGTGTTGTCCACGTACCCTCATAGACCGAAAGCGGAAGCGTTATGACAACACGGTTGATGTAGTCGTACGTCTTCACGATCCGACCGATCCTAGTACCGCAAGTACGGCACCTCCACGATCTGCACGCGTTCAACTCGGTGACGTCCCACGAACTCTAGATCCAGCTGAGTGTCAAGGGAGAGCTTCGTCAGCACGACGGTGTGATGGCGGTGATGATGAAATTATCGACGCAGGGCTTCGCCTAAGCACTAGAACGATGTGACCGAGGTGGAAATCTGTGGAGGGGGGCACCGCACACGGCTAAACAATCAACTTGTGTGTCTATGGGGTGCCCCCCTCCCCCGTATATAAAGGAGTGGAGGAGGGGAGGGTCGGCCCTCTCTGTGGCGCGCCCTAGGGGGAGTCCTACTCCCACCGGGAGTAGGATCCCCCCCTTCCCTAGTTGGAGTAGGAGAGGAAGGAAGGAGGAGAGAGGGAGAAGGAAAAGGGGGCCGACCCCCTTCCCAATTCGGATTGGGCTTGGGTTGGTGCGCCCCCACCTTGGACGCCTCCTCCTCTCTCCCACTAAGGCCCATTAAGGCCCATGTACTCCCCGGGGAGTTACGGTAGCCCCCCGGTACTCCGGTAAATGCCCGAACTCACCCGGAACCATTCCGATGTCCAAACATAGGCTTCCAATATATCGATCTTTATGTCTCAACCATTTCGAGACTCCTCGTCATGCCCGTGATCATATCTGGGACTCCGAACAACCTTCGGTACATCAAAACACATAAACTCATAATACCGATCGTCACCGAACGTTAAGCGTGCGGACCCTACGGGTTCGAGAACTATGTAGACATGACCGAGACTCGTCTCCGTCAATATAGCCAATAGCGGAACCTGGATGCTCATATTGGTTCCTACATATTCTACGAAGATCTTTATCGGTCAAACTGCATAACAGCATACGTTGTTCCCTTTGTCATCGGTATGTTACTTGCCCGAGATTCGATCGTCGGTATCTCAATACGTAGTTCAATCTCGTTACCGGCAAGTCTCTTTACCCGTTCTGTAATGCATCGTCCCGCGACTAACTCATTAGTCACATTGCTTGCAAGGCTTATAGTGATGTGCATTACCGAGAGGGCCTAGAGATACCTCTCCGACAATTGGAGTGACAAATCCTAATCTCAATCTATGCCAACTCAACAAACACCATCGGAGACACCTATAGAGCATCTTTATAATCACACAGTTATGGTGTGACGTTTGATAGCACATAAAGTGTTCCTCCGGTATCAGGGAGTTGCATAATCTCATAGTCATAGGAACATGTATAAGTCATGAAGAAAGCAATAGCAACAAACTAAACGATCATCGTTCTAAGCTAACGGATGGTCAAGTCAATCACATCATTCTCTAATGATGCGACCCCGTTAATCAAATGACAACTCATGTCTATGGCTAGGAAACTTAACGATCTTTGATTCAATGAGCTAGTCAAGTAGAGCATACTAGTGACACTCTGTTTGTTTATGTATTCATACATGTATCAAGTTTTTGGTTAATACAATTCTAGCATGAATAATAAAAATTTATGATGATATAAGGAAATAAAATAATAACTTTTTTTATTGCCTCAAGGGCATATTTATTTCAGTCTCCCACTTGCACTAGAGTCAATAATCTAGTTCACATCGCCATGTGATTTAACTCTAATAGTTCACATCACCATGTGATTAACACCCATAGTTCACATCGTCATGTGACCAACACTCAAAAGGCTTATTAGAGTCAATAATCTAGTTCACATCTCTATGTGATTAACACCCAAGAGCACATGTGATCATGTTTTGCTTGTGAGATAAATTTAGTCAACGGATCTGCCACATTCAGAGCCGTATGTATTTTGCAAATTTCTATGTTTACAATGCTCTGCACGAAGCTGCTCTAGCTAATTGCTCCACTTTCAGTAGACTTTCATTCTCTTTCTATTTTCTATCGTGGTCTGGTTTTGAATCTTACTCAACTTCACACCTTGCAACACAGGCAAGAACTCCTTCTTTGGCTGTTATTTTGAACTACTTCAAAATCTTATCAAGGTATGTATTCATTGAAAAATCTTATCAAGCGTCTTGATCTACCTCTATAGATCTTGATGCTCAATGTGTAAGCAGCTTCACCGAGGTCTTTCTTTGAAAAACTCCTTTCAAACAATCCTTTATGCTTTTCAGAAAATTCTACATCATTTCCGATCAACAATATGCCATTCACATATACTTATCAAAAAGGCTGTAGTGCTCCCACTCACTTTCTTGTAAATACAGGCTTCACCACAAGTCTGTATAAAACCATATGTTTTGATCACACTATCAAAGCGTATATTCCAACTCCGAGAGGCTTGCACCGGTCCATAAATGGATCGCTGGAGCTTGCACACTTTGTTATCACCTTTAGGATCGACAAAACCTTCTGGTTGCATCCTATACAACTCTTCTTTGAGATATCCATTAAGGAATGCAGTTTTGACATCCATTTGCCAAATTTCATAAAATGCGGCAATTGCTAACATGATTCGGACAGACTCTAAGCATCGATACGAGTGAGAAAATCTCATCGTAGTCAACACCTTGAACTTGTCGAAAACCTTTTGCGACAATTCGAGCTTTGTAGATAGTAACACTACTATTAGCATCCATCTTCCTCTTGAAGATCCATTTATTCTTAATGGCTTGCCGATCATCGGGCAATTCCACCAAAGTCCATACTTTTTTTTCATACATGGATCCTATCTCAGATTTCATGGCCTTAAACCATTTTGCGGAATCTGGGCTCATCATTGCTTCCTCATAGTTCGTAGGTTCTTCATGGTCTAGTAACATGACTTCTAGAACCGGATTACCGTACCACTCACAGTGCGGAACGTATCAGTTGACCTACGAGGTTTGGTAGTAACTTGATCTGAAGTTTCATGATCATCATCATTAACTTCCTCACTAATTGGTGTAGGCATCACTGGAACTGATTTCTGTGATGAACTACCTTCCAATTCGGGAGAAGGTAAAATTACCTCATTAAGTTCTACTTTCCTCCCACTCACTTCTTTCAAGAGAAAATCCTTCTCTAGAAAGTATCCATTTTTAGCAACGAATATCTTGCCTTCGGATCTGTGATAGAAGGTGTACCCAACAGTTTCCTTTGGGTATCCTATGAAGATACATTTCTCCGATCTGGGTTCGAGCTTATCAGGTTGAAACTTTTTCACATAAGCATCGCCGCCCCAAACTTTAAGAAACGATAACTTAGGTTTCTTGCCAAACCACAGTTCATATGGTGTCGTCTCAACGGATTTAGATGGTGCCCTATTTAATGTGAATGCAATTGTCTCTAATGCATAACCCCAAAATGATAGCGGCAAAATAATTAAGAGACATCATAGATTGCACCATATCTACTAAAGTGCGGTTACGACGTTCGGACACACCATTACGCTGTGGTGTTACGGGTGGCGTGAGTTGCGAAACTATTTCACATTGTTTCAAATGAAGATCAAACTCATAACTCAAATATTCTCCTCCACGATCAGATCGTAGAAACTTTATTTTCTTGTTATGATGATTTTCTACTTGACTCTAAAATTCTTTGAACTTTTCAAATGTTTCAGACTTATGTTTCATTAAGTAGATATACCCATATCTTCTCAAATCATCTGTGAAGGTCAGAAAATAACGATACCCGCCGCGAGCCTCAACACTCATCGGATCGCATACATCAGTATGCCAACAAGTCAGTTGCTCACTCCATTGTTCCAGAGAACGGAGTCTTAGTCATCTTGCCCATGAGGCATGGTTCGCAAGCATCAAGTGATTCCAAAAGTCCATCAACGTGGAGTTTCTTCATGCGCTTTTACACCAATATGGCCTAAACGGCAGTGCCACAAATAAGTTGCACTATCATTATTAACTTTGCATCTTTTGGCTTCAATATTATGAATATTATGAATATTACGGTCGAGATTCAATAAACCATTTATATTGAGTGTATGACCGTAGAAGGTTTTATTCATGTAAATAGAAGAACAATTATTCTTTGACTTAAATGAATAACCGTATTGCAATAAACATGATCCAATCATATTCATGCTCAACGCAAACACCAAATAACATTTATTTTAGTTTCAACACTAATCCCGAAGGTAAACGGAGTGTGCGATGGTGATCTTATCAACCTTGGAATCACTTCCAACACACATTATCACCTCGCCCTTAACTAGTCTCTGTTTATTTTGCATCTCCCATTTCGAGTTACTCCCTCCTTCCCATATTATTAGGCACATTAGTTTTAGCATGAAAATTAACGCACAAGTTGATCGTGAGCTGAGGGAGGCATCCACGACTCAGGAAAAAAAAGGAGGGAGGCGCACGATCTCGTTGACCACAATCTCCACGAAATTAGCAATCTTTAGGTGTCCATAACTAATCAAGAGATAAAATTGGCTGCATGCGTCTTATATTTTGGGAATGCATGCAAAAGTTAATACGCCTAATAAAATGGGAAGGAGGGAGTACTACTCTTAGCAACTGAACCAGTATCAAATACCGAGGTGTTGCTATAAACACTAGTAAAGTACACATCAATAACATGTATATCAAATATACCTTTGTTCACTTTGCCATTCTTCTTATCCGCCAAGTATCTAGGGCAGTTCCACTTCCAGTGACCATTTCCTTTACAGTAGAAGCACTTAGTTTCAGGCTTGGGTCTAGCTTTGGGCTTCTTCATGGGAGTGGCAACTTGCTTGCCATTCTTTTTGAAGTTCCCTTTCTTTCACTTGCCCTTTTACTTGAAACTAGTGGTCTTGTCAACCATCAACACTTGATGCTTTTCTTGATTTCTACCTTCGCTGATTTCAGCATCGTGAAGAGCTCGGGGAATTGTTTTCATCATCCCTTGCTTATTATAGTTCATCACAAAGTTCCAGTAACTTGGTGATAGTGATTAGAGAACTCTATCAATCACTATCTTATATGGAAGATTAACTCCCACTTGATTCAAGTGATTATAGTACTCAGACATTCTGAGCACATGCTCACTAGCTAAGCTATTCTCCTCCATCTTGTAGGCAAAGTACTTTGTCAGAGGTCTCATACCTCTTAACACGGGCCTAAATATGAAATACCAATTTCAACTCTTGGAACATCTCATATGCTCCATGGCGTTCCAAAACATTTTTGAAGTCCCGGTTCTAAGCCGTAAAGCATGGCGCACTAAAATATCAAGTAGTTATCATTCCGAGCTTGCCAAACGTTCATAACGTCTGCATCTGCTCCTGTAATAGGTCCGTCACCTAGCGGTGCATCAAGGACATAATTCTTCTGTGCAGCAATGAGGATAATCCTCATATCACGGACCAAGTCCGCATCATTGCTACTATCATCTTTTAACTTATTTTTCTCTAGGAACATATAAAAAATAAACGGGGAGCTACATCGCGAGCTATTGATTTACAACATAGTTATGCAAATACTAGCAGGACTAAGTTCATGATAAATTAAAGTTCAATTAATCATATTACTTAAGAACTCCCACTTAGATAGACATCCCTCTAATCATCTAAGTGATCACGTGAACCAAATCAACTAAACCATGTCCGATCATCACGTGAGATGGAGTAGTTTTCATTGGTGAACATCACTATGTTGATCATATCTACTATATGATTCATGCTCGACCTTTCGGTCATAGTGTTCCGAGCCCATATCTGCATATGCTAGCCTCGTCAAGTTTAACCCGAGTATTCTGCGTGTGCAAAACTGGCTTGCACCCATTGTATGTGAACGTAGAGCTTATCACACCCGATCATCACGTGGTGTCTCGGCACGACGAACTTTCGCAATGGTGCATACTCAGGGAGAACACTTGTACCTTGAAATTTAGTGAGAGATCATCTTATAATGCTACCGCTGAACTAAGCAAAATAAGATGCACAAAGGATAAACATCACATGCAATCAATATAAGTGATATGATATGGCCATCATCATCTTATGCCTTTGATCTCCATCTCCAAAGCACCGTCATGATCACCATCGTCACCAGTGCGATACCTTGATCTCCATCGTAGCATCATTGTCGTCTCGCCAACTATTGCTTCTACGACTATCGCTACCGCTTAGTGATAAAGTAAAAACACTTACAGGGCGATTGCATTGCATACAATAAAGCGACAACCATATGGCTCTCGCCGATTGCCAATAACTCTGTTACAAAACATGATCATCTCATACAATAAAATTTAGCATCATGTCTTGACCATATCACATCACAATATGCCCTGCAAAAACAAGTTAGACATCCTCTATTTTGTTGCTGCAAGTTTTACGTGGCTACTACAGGCTAAGCAAGAACCGTTCTTACCTACGGATCAAAACAACAACGATTTTTTGTCAAGTGTGCTATTTTAACCTTCAACAAGGACCGGGCGTAGTCACACTTGACTCAACTAAAGTTGGAGAAACTGACACCCGCCAGCCACCTGTGTGCGAAGCACGTCGGTAGAACCAGTCTCGCGTAAGCGTACGCGTAATGTCGGTCCGGGCCGCTTCATCCAACAATACCGCCGAATCAAAGTATGACATGCTGGTAAGCAATATGACTATTATCGCCCACAACTCTTTGTGTTCTACTCGTGCATATAACATCTATGCATAGACCTGGCTCTGATACCACTGTTGGGGAATGCAGTAATTTCAAAAAAATTCCTACGCACACGCAAGATCCATCTAGGCGATGCATAGCAATGATAGGGGAGAGTGTTGTCCATGTACACTCATAGACCGAAAAGCGTTATGACAACGCGGTTGATGTAGTCGTACGTCTTCACGATCCGACCGATCATAGTACCAAAAGTACGACACCTCTGCACATGTTCAGCTCGATGACATCCCATGAACTCTAGATCCAACTAAGTGTCGAGGGAGAGCTTCGTCAGCATGACGGCGTGATGACGGTGATGATGAAGTTACCGACGCAGGGCTTCGCCTAAGCACTACAACGATATGACCGAGGTGGAAATCTGTGGAGGGGGGCACTGCACACGGCTAAACAATCAACTTGTGTGTCTATGGGGTACCCCCCTCTCCCGTATATAAAGTAGTGGAGGAGGGGAGGGTCGGCCCTCTCTATGGCGCGCCCTAGGGGGAGTCCTACTCCCACCAGGAGTAGGATTCCCCCCTTCCTTAGTTGGAGTAGGAGAGGAAGGAAGGAGGAGAGAGGGAGAAGGAAAGGGGGGCCGCCCCCCTTCCCAATTTGGATTGGGCTTGGGGGGGGGGTGCGCCCCCACCTTGGCCGCCTCCTCCTCTCTCCCACTAAGGCCCATTAAGGCCCATCTACTCCCCGGGGGGTTCCGGTAGCCCCCCGGTACTCCGGTAAATGCCCTAACTCACCCGGAATAATTCCGATGTCCAAACATAGGCTTCCAATATATCGATCTTTATGTCTCGACCATTTAGAGACTCCTCGTCATGCCCGTGATCATATACGGGACTCTGAACAACCTTCGGTACATCAAAACACATAAACTCATAATACCGATCATCACCGAACATTAAGCGTGCGGACCCTACAAGTTCGAGAACTATGTAGACATGACCGAGACTCGTCTATGGTCAATAACCAATAACGGAACCTGGATGCTCATATTGGTTCCTACATATTCTACGAAGATCTTTATCGGTCAAACCGCATAACAACATACGTTGTTCCCTTTGTCATCGGTATGTTACTTGCCCGAGATTCAATCGTCGGTATCTCAATACCTAGTTCAATCTCGTTACTGGCAAGTCTCTTTACTCGTTCCGTAATGCATCATCCCGCAACTAACTCATTAGTCACATTGCTTGCAAGGTTTATAGTGATGTGCATTACCGAGAGGGCCCAAAGATACCTCTACGACAATCGGAGTGACAAATCCTAATCTCGATCTATGCCAACTCAACAAACACCATTGGAGACACCTGTAGAGCATCTTTATAATCACCCAGTTATGTTGTGACGTTTGATAGAACACAAAGTGTTCCTCCGGTATTCGGGAGTTGCATAATCTCATAGTCATAGGAACATGAATAAGTCATGAAGAAAGCAATAGCAATAAACTAAACGATCATCGTGCTAAGCTAACGGATGGGTCAAGTCAATCACATCATTCTCTAATGATGTGATCCCGTTAATCAAATGAAAACTCATGTCTATGGCTAGGAAACTTAACCATCTTTGATTCAACGAGCTAGTCAAGTAGAGGCATACTAGTGGCACTCTGTTTGTCTATGTATTCATACATGTATCAAGTTTCCGGTTAATACAATTCTAGCATGAATAATAAACATTTATCATGATATAAGGAAATAAAATAATAACTTTTTTATTGCCTCTAGTGCATATTTCCTTCATGAGTGTCGCCCTAGTTTGTCAGGTTTGGTATCGTGTCGTTCATCCAGGGCCGGTGGTGGCGAGGGTGATGTGGAATAAGTGCATCATGCCCTATCCTTGTTGCAGTTGTGCTGGTTTTCCAAAATGAAATATCTCTTTAATTGTGCGTCTAAATTGTGAATCGTTTTTACTGTTGTGTTCCTTTTGTCGAGATGTTCAAAATTAGATCACATGTTGATAGGCTTTGATAAACTTTCTTTCCCGATGTAACATGTGCTCTCTAATATGCTGAACTTCTACTCCCACGAGTATTAAACATGTACTCCTAGTGATAGTGTAGTTATGCTCTCCTGAGTGTAGCACATTTGTACTTCGTATGTACTATACTTGTGCTCATTGCAAAGCAATTTCCTAGCCCGGGCTAGGTACCGCCCTAGGCCAACCCTTAGAAGTACACTGGATACAGTAATCCTGACAAAATCTACAGCAAGTGAATGGTTCCATGGCCACGCCCTAGGCCGTGGAACCTGTAGCCTGGGACTTGCCTATGCCTCAGGCTAACCCTTAGAAATACACTGCCACAAGAATCTGAAAGTTGCTACCAATGAATGGTTTCATGACCACGCCCTAGGCCACGACCCGTGTAGCCTAGGACTTGGCTACGCTTCAGACCAAGGCCCATGTAGCCTGGGACTTGGGTACGCCCCTATCATGAAGGGCACTTGTTCTCCCACCATAATGTATGTGCTCCCCGCGTAGTGCTCATGTACTTCATGACGGAGCAAAGGCGTGCTTCCTAGCGTATTGCACTTGTGCTTCATGACGGAGCACGCATGCGCTTCCTAGTAACAAGTGCTCCACCATGGGGCTAAAAGTGCACGCTACAACCATGTATAAGCAAAAGTCGAAGAAAGTCGAAAAAACCAAAAGTATCAAAGTAAAATAAACTAAACCAAAAACATTGAAAACAAAATTTCTCCCACACCCGCCGCCGGACATGTGGTGACCTTGGATCGCTCATGTGCTCCCTTGTGGGTGCCCCTAGGAAACTGTAGCGACGAGATCTCAAACAGTCTGATCTCTGTGCATAAGTGTCATCCCTGGATCGGTAATGCTAACACGCACAATACTTGAAGGATTTATAGCAGAGTAGCAATCACACACTTATTACATCGAATGTCTCAGAAGAGAACTTATTACAATAAATATGACTTAAGTCCATCTAATACGATAACAACGGAAGGCTTGGAAGATAAAGTGAGTCCATCAACTCCAACGACATCACTGAGTGAAAGACCACGACCTAAGGCTCCTTACTCGTCGTCTGAAAAGTCTGCAACATGACACGTTGCAGCCCGAAAACGGGTCAGCACATGGAATATGCTGGCAATGTAACACAAGAGAGTAATGAACAGAATAAAGCTATCACTATATGCATATATGGCTGGTGGAGGCTGTATGGTTAATATGTTTTGCGAAAAGCCAATTTTTCCCTACAACAAAGGAACAATTTTTTTAACTATCATGGTGGTTGTTAAACATTGAGAAGGTTCACCCAACTCAATCCCAATTAAGCATCATCATTAAACCCAATCAAATTATATTAAGAGTGATGAGATCCACATGATAATCCAAGAAGCTAGATACTCAAGATGTCCAAAACCGGGGACACGGCTAACCATGATTAGTTTGTACACTCTGTAGAGGTTTGTGCACTTTTCCCCACAAGACTCGATCTCCTCCATTTGATTTCTCGCACTACATGATGTTTGAGAAACGGATGACTGAGACACAGTCTTTCCGAAGAGGTCCCTTTAACCGATAGATAGGCTTGTACACCTACAATCCCGTACATCTGCTAGCCCATCATGGAAAAGTTTCCCACAACTTACTCAACATTGCCAGAGCCCATATTGGCATGTGGATGCACACGGAAGTTTCTAGCATGAATAATCTTATGATCACTTTGAGCCTGTAACATCCCAAAATTCTAAATTTTGGAATGTTATAATAAATAAATAGTTTTGATTGATTGATTGTTTGTTGTGTGATTGATTGAGTGAAATTGAGTGGAATTTGAAACTTTTTTTGAAAGTTGAATGAGAGGGAATGAAATGACTTTCCCGACTTTCACTTTGCCTTTTGATATCCATGAATTCAAATTCAATTCAAACACAAAACCCTAGAGAGAAAATGATATGACTTCTTCCATTTAAATAAATGAAAAGGGTTTTGAAAAGATTTGAATTCCGTTTGGAAATATTTCAAATTCAGAAACTTTATGCAACTCAATGATTTTTATGAGGGAAGATAAAATGACTTCTTCAGATTATATGAAATATGAGTAGGAAGTTAAAAAGAATCAAACTGAAAGTCATTTGGAAGTATTTTAAAATCCCCATTCAATTTGGAATTATTTGGATTTTATTCAAATTATTTTTCTCCTAAAAATAAATAAATGGGAATAAGGGTAAAATGATTCCCTTCAATGGAAAATTAGGAGAAAATAATTTTGAAATCATTTTGGTGTTTTAAAATGATTTTTGTTGGGTTTTATTGCAACAGCAACACTATTTGAGTTTTGTAAATTTTTGAGGATTTTATTTGAACTTGAAAATGAGTTCATGTTGTAGGAAATCTTTTTCTGAAAATTGTGATATATTATATGCCTATATAATATTATTTATTTATTTATTTGTGTTTGTTTTATTGTCTATGTTTTATAAAAAAATGCAAACGCTCAAGCCCCGGAGGCCCATCTCCCTCTCCTTTCCTCGGCCCACCCACGCGCCAGTTGGCCTGGCCGCCGCCTGCCAAACGCCACACGGCTGCCCGCTCCTCCCCTCACTCGCCTCTCTTGGTGACAGTAGGGCCCGCACCCTTCTTCCTCCTCCCGCAAGTCACGCGCTCGCCTGCAGCAACGCCCGCGCCGCCGTATCCCGGATTCTACGGGATCCTCTCCCCGACTCACCCCCTCCTCCAAGAATCGCCCCCCTATATATGCTCTCCCCTCGACCTGCTCCTCCTTGCCCCTCGCCGAAACCCTTTGCCTCGCCCGTAATCTCTCGCCGGAGCCGAGCACCGCTGCCGCACCATTGATGCCCTAGAGCCCGCCTCCGACCTCCCCGAGACCTGCCGCTACCACCGTCGTGATCCCCTCCATCGACTACACCTTCCCAACAACTCGAGCGAGCCCGAAACCCACCGGAGCGCCGCCACCGCTGACGCCCGAACGCCACCGCCGCCTCGACCTCGCCGCCGACCTCCTCCGTCCACCTGCGGCACCATCTCGACCACCGATGGACTCGCCGTCGAACGTCGCGTCCGCCCGTACCCTCTACGGAGCCCGCCGACGATCGAGCGCTGCCGCCGGCGACGTCTGAGCCGCTCGCCGTCGACCTTCCCCCGCGGTGAGCTCTCCACTTCCCCTTCACCGTCCGATCTGTTATTGACGTGCCAGATTAGATGTAACGATCGGTTTGATTTTCTGTTTATAGATCGGTTTAGTTCCGGTTTTTATTTGGTTTAGATCGGTTCAGGTATAGTCGGTTTAGCCGATCGGTCTTTATCTTTTAGCCCGTACGCGTTTCGGTTATTTTCCGCCCGAGCGCTGTTTAGTTTCAGCTCGCACACCCCCGTAGCGCCCGTTAGTTTTTTTTTTGTTATTTTCGTTTCTGTTTTAAAAACAGAATAGTTCTGATTTTATATTGCTTATAACTTTTAGGTTTTTAATCCAAATTTAGAGATTCTTTTTGCATTAGATTCAAAATTTATTAAAGTTTCTGTTGGCGCTCTTGGATTTCAATTTTCAGTAGTTTAAATTTGAATTTGTTGAAATTTGTTCAAATCACTATTTTGGTCATATTTTGAGTTTTACAACGTATTTTTGATTGATTCTTTTTGCTACTGTTTTATTATGGTTTTGTTTATCCAGTAGAATATATTTATTTGTTTTTAGTTTATTTTAAATTAATTTTCTTAGCAAAACAGTAATGTTTTAGTTATAGTTTTGTTTTAGTCTTTTCTTCATTGTTTTTATTAGTTTTAAATTGTTTCTTTTTGTCACTCTTGAAAAATTTAGTTCTGTTTCTGTTAGTCAACGAAAGAAAATTTGTTTTTATTTAAAAAATTATTTTACTTAGTTTTGTACGAAAACTTGTTTAGGTCATAGTTAGTGTTTCATAAAAGCTTTTATTTGTTTCTTTTTGCAAATAAAATTTTATGGAAAAAATAGCTTCGTTAACTTAGTTGTTTTACTTTGTATTTTCTGTTAGTTTATTAGTTTAGTATTTTCTTGGTTAAGTTTTACTTAGGACAAAACTATTTTGTGTTATGTCTTAGAGTTTTCTTTAGTAGTTTTGTTGTGTAGTTTTCCTTTGTTTTTATTTGGTGTCCCTTGATTTGCATTTTTATTTGTTGGTTTTATTATGAGTGTTAGAATTGTTTGCTAGGATGTTTGCTTATATGAATGCTATGTTTGACTATATAGATTTTCAACGGAGTGACGAATAGTTCTACCAAGTCATTATTCGAGAGTGTTGTTATCTTGATCAACTTACTGTGCAAGTTCACTTTGACCATGCTTTCATACCTATGTTTTATTGCATTTAGTGGCATCTTTGCAACCACCCTCCAAAGAGTGATATTGAATTCTTGTAGTTGATTAGTATGCATGAGGTAGGAACCCATCACCCTGTTACCAAGCCCGGACGTTATTTATTTTAATGCTACGCTATAGTAGACGGGTTTGGTATGAGTGCACGAGAGTGGTGTGAAGAAGGAGGACTCTACGCCAATGATGACAACTCCATGATGACATCTGCAAGGATCTGCATCTTCGAGGCCTCAAGACTTCAAGACTCGAGACAAGAATTCAATACACACTCTTTGGGTGAAGGACGGTTTACGGGCACCTGGAGAAACCAGTGGATGGACGGGATGCATGGAGAAGCGCCATGACATCTTGGAAAGCTTCACCCAGACTCAAAGAGATGAAGAATACTTCATGCCCGAAGCTTACCTGCAACCGCAAGTCACTATGGGCTCGCTTGGTTTACCTTAGTTGTGACTCTGGCCGGGACGGTGCTAGCAGGTGTAGAACTACGGTAGGATTGGATGAGCACCGGACAGTGGTCGTGGAACTCTTCTAAGACCATGTTTCGTCATCTTGTTCTCAAACACCTCAAGTGCGAGAACGTAAAAGAGGGATCGAATCTTGCGGGTAAAGTGTACAAACCTCTGCAGAGGGTTTAAGCCTAATCGATTAGCCGTGTCCCGATTACGGACAATTTGAGCCACTGGACTTGGATCTATCTCGGAACTCTCAACACCGGACTGATAACTTAATTGTGGGCAACTTATGATGAATTTGGGCTATGAGACATCGGTTGGCGGAACCATGTCATGATAGAAAACTCTATAGTACAGACTTCATTTATTCCTTTGATGTAGGGAAAATAAAACCAGCTTTTACGCAAACAAAACTCGAATCTGAGCCACAAAGCCATACCGCATATAGTATAGTTTATCATCTGCTTTTCTCTTATTGTGATCTTGCGGTACATTCAATGTAATCGACCTACACGGCTGCAACGTATCATGTTGCAGATATTTCCTCGTCGAGTAAGAGTTACGATACAGGGTTTAGGTCTACACTCAACCTGCCGATGGCGTTGATGTGACTCCACACCCGTTGTTGTTTCAGCTGAGACATTTGATGTATATATCAGTTTTACGTTATTTATACATGTGATTGCACTTTGATATATACATTGATGTACCGTGTGTGCCAAAGATACCGATCTGTGGATGGCACAAATACACGTAGACTTGACCGTCGAGGTCGGGTCGCCATGTATATGGTATCGAGCACATGTTGATCAGAGAACGTGACCCTAGAAATCGGAAAGCCCCTAGGACAGGATGTCTCAAAAAACTTTATTTTCAAAAGGACCCTTTGCTTCTCATCTTTTTTGATTTTATCAAGTAGTTCCTCTGACCTCAAATAGTTAGAATATACACCTTTCCCCTTTTGACCACACGGAAGATCAACTGAAGTCACTCCAAGAATTAAAGATATCGGACAACTGATGGCCATTTCAGAGTAAAGGGATTTCACCATGCGTTGGAAGAATTGCAGCTGCAACAATTGAAGACTCAAGACTTGAAGAATTTGAAGTTCTGAAGAATTATTTGACCTTTAGAGACCAAACCCTGTTATACACCTACGTTAGATGCGATGATTTGTGAGTTGTCATTTGTTTGATGTTTTCCGACAGCCCCAAAATAAAACCTGTTTCTTCAAAACTATTGTTTGTATTATGTATTCTTCCCCACCTCTCTCATATCTCATCCCAAAACTTTTGGACCCCATAGATGATGAATGAAGTTGGTCTGCTATTCTCCGGACCGATGACTCAGCTTGGAGGCAGAGCTATGGATTCAAAACATGGAGGATCAATTTAGAAAAAATTGATTCCAAGGAAGTATGAGGTTCAATACGCTCTTCAAAGGCTTTTTACGTAAAGTGCTGCAACCTGGTGGAAAATGTATCAAGCCATACAAGTATCTAATGGAGCAAGAACTTGGGAGGAATTCAAGAAGACCCTGTTGAGATCACGTCTCATCCGGAAGCACTATGATAACCCGAAGAAGAAACCTTGTGCCTGCAAGATTTGCGGAGAAATAGGACACACCCAGAGGAACACAAGGATGGATGCCCTCATTGTGAGGAGAAACACCCAGTGAGGAATGCCCAACTAGTCGTGTGACTTGTTTCTTGTGTGAAGGAACCACCCACTACCCGACTCAGGTGTCACATTTACCCCATGGTGCAACAAACTATTCAGGAGCAGGAAGAAGGAATGAAAGAAGCGCCCGAGAAGTTATGAAAGAACCTGTGATGAAGGAATGTGTTGAAGACCACGATGGAGAAGGCCTCAACAGATTTTACTCCAATGCCCGCTATTCATGTGGAGAAGAAGGACATTTTCACGATTGCACCAAGGAAAGAAAAGAGTATCTGGGATACTTCCCGACGGAAGCAATAGAGTTTGATCCACAGGGAATAAAAAGTTTGATCAAAACGAAGAAACCCCGGAAGAGAAAACAAAGACACCCTCAGAACAACCCAATTTCTACAAAGAGGGACAAGAGTCATATTACCTGTTTTGAATGTAAGGGCGTCGGGCATTATGCCAATCATTGTCTTGAAAGGAAGCAAGGAACTCAAGGAGCAGGCACCATCTCCAAGAAGCCCAAAGACTTATCGAAAGTTATGTGTTTTCATTGCAAGGAAGCAGGACATTATGCTACTAAATGTTCCTACAAGAAGGAAGTCGGAGTTGAGTAGTTGGAATTTTGATATGGATAATAAGAGTGGTAGAAACCAATTTTTTCATGAGTACAATAAGTTGAGTTATGTAATGGGTGCTCAGAGTTTGTAATGGATTCATGAAATCAATAAAGTTAAGGTGACATGTTTTCATATGTTTAATTGTATGAGTTGTTACTCTATGAACACGGATTTTGACCATTTTCGAGGATATGAGAAATATGGTCTATGGATGGATTTGTGAATTTCATTTTAAGGGTGATAGTACCCTATGAAGAACACTAGACCAATGGAAATGGAAATGTGTCCCACAGGTTGGAGTTTGGAAAAATGAGTTGAAGTTTTATCTTTGATATGATGGTATTAAGAAATGAAATGTTATTGGATTTAAAGTGGTGTAATGTTGGAAAATGGAGCAATTGTAACTCCAAGGATGAGTGAAATTGGTACAAGTGTTGAAGTGGGCCCATAACTCACGGGCCTGATTTTGAAAAGGAACAGATGTAACCTTGATGAAGGAAGAAATTTGGAAGAATCGGTGATTCAATCAAAGATACGCTTCGTGAGGAGGTTACGCAAAACCCGAGAGTGGTGAAGTAACGATAGATGTTTTGTTTGGCTTGCGTAACCAAAGGATTTACCGATCCTGCTCAATACAGGAGAAATTCTGCAATGCTTGTGAGAATGCCCGAGTGTTAGAAATACGAGATTCGCTAAACCTTATACAGGTAATGATCTGGTGCGGAATGGATTGATCACCATACCGACTTACTCGTATCATTCGCTCTTGCTATTTGGAATGGTAAATCTGAGAGACTTACCCATAGTAAAGTGACGACGCTTCGTTGAAGCCTTGCTTAAGCCTTAGAATGGTATGATGATAAACCCATGTACATGGCAGTTGTTGCCAATCGTAGATTATACGGTGAGAATGAAGCCAAGGCCCTTTTTCTCGCAGAAACCATGAATGGTAGACCACCATGAGTATTTCGATAGTTGTCTAGAATGGACACAGACCTATCAGCTAAGAAGATCCAGTCTCTGACGAACTTCAACTTTGACGAACCGACCCAAGATTTTGAGGAAAACTCTATGCTTCTGACAGAAGAGCGTTAAATGAAGGAGCTATTGTAAGATATGTGCAGAGACATACATTGTCAAGACTCCAGGAAGTATCTGAGTTTATTGGAACCGTAACCTTGTTTTTAAGTGTGGTAGCACCCCTGACCTTTCCGACCAAAACATTTGCTAGAAGACCCCCAACCCCTAACCCTTTCTTGCTAGCCTCTTCGAATCTCGAGGACGAGATTCATTTTAAGTGTGATAGGTTTGTAACATCCCAAAATTTTAAATTTTGGAATGTTATAATAAATAAATAGTTTAGATTGATTGGTTGTTTGTTGTGTGATTGATTGAGTGAAATTGAGTGGAATTTGAAACTTTTTTTGAAAGTTGAATGAGAGGGAATGAAATGACTTTCCCCGACTTTCACTTTGCCTTTTGATATCCATGAATTCAAATTCAATTCAAACACAAAACCCTAGAGAGAAAATGATATGACTTCTTCCATTTAAATAAATGAAAAGGGTTTTGAAAAGATTTGAATTCGCTTGGAAATATTTCAAATTCAGAAACTTTATGCAACTCAATGATTTTCATGAGGGAAGATAAAATGACTTCTTCAGATTATATGAAATATGAGTTGGAAGTTAAAAAGAATCAAACTGAAAGTCATTTGGAAGTATTTTAAAATCCCTTTCAATTTGGAATTATTTTGATTTTATTCAAATTATTTTTCTCCTAAAAATAAATAAATGGGAATAAGGGTAAAATGATTCCCTTCAATGGAAAATTAGGAGAAAATAATTTTGAAATCATTTTGGTGTTTTAAAAATGATTTTTGTTGGGTTTTATTGCAACAACAACACTATTTGAGTTTTGTAAATTTTTGAGGATTTTATTTAAACTTGAAAAAGAGTTCATGTTGTAGGAAATCTTTTTCTGAAAATTGTGATATATTATATGCCTATACATTATTATTTATTTATTTATTTGTGTTTGTTTTATTGTCTATGTTTTATAAAAAATGCAAACGCCCGAAGCCCCGGAGGCCCATCTCCCCATCTCCCTTTCCTCGGCCCACCTACGCGCCAGGCTGGCCCAGTCGCTCGGCCACGCCCGAAACGCCTTAGCGCCGGCTGCCCGCTCCTCCCCTCGCTCGCCTCTCTCGCTGACAGCAGGGCCCGCACCCTTCTTCCTCCTCCCGAAAGTCACGCTACAGGCAAAGAACGCCCGCGCCATCAGATCCCGGATTCTACGGATCCTCTCACCGACTCACCCTCCTCCAAGAATCGCCCCTATATATGCTCTCCTCTCGACCTGCTCCCTCCTTTCCTCGCTTGAAACCCTTTGCCTCGCCCGTAATCTCTCGGGCCGAGCCGAGCACCACCGCCGCACCATTGATGCCCTAGAGCCCGCCTCCGACCTCCCCGAGACCTGCCGCCACCACCATCGTGATCCCCTCCATCGACTACACCTTCCCAACAACTCGCGCGAGCCCGAAACCCACCGGAGCGCCACCACCGCTGACGCCCGAACACCACCGCCGCCTCGACCTCGCCGCAGACCTCCTCCGTCCACCCGCGGCACCATCTCGACCACCGATGGACTCACCGTCGAACGCCGCGTCCGCCCGTACCCTCTCCGGAGCCCGCCGACGATCGAGCACCGCCGCCGGTGACGTCCGAGCCGCCGTCAACCTTCCCCGTGGTGAGCTCTCCACTTCCCTTCACCGTCCGGACCATTATTGACGCGCCAGATTAGATGTAACGATCGGTTTGATTTTCTGTTTATAGATCGGTTTAGTTCCGGTTTTTATTCGGTTTAGATCGGTTCAGGTATAGTCGGTTTAGCCGATCGGTCTTTCTCTTTTAGCCCGTACGCGTTTCGGTTATTTTCCGCCCGAGCGCTTTTTAGTTTCAGCTCGCACTTTCGTAGCGCCTGCTAGTTTTTTTTTGTTATTTTAGTTTATTTTTTAAAAACAGAATAGTTCTGATTTTATATTGCTTATAACTTTTAGGTTTTTAATCCAAATTAAGAGATTATTTTTGCATTAGATTCAAAATTTGTTAAAGTTTCTGTTGGAGCACTTGGATTTCAAATTTCAGTAGTTTAAATTTGAATTTGTTGAAATTTGTTCAAATCACTATTTTGGTCATATTTTGAGTTTTACAACATATTTTTGATTGATTATTTTTGCTATTTTTTTTATTATGGTTTTGTCTATCCAGTAGAATATATTTATTTGTTTTTAGTTTATTTTAAATTAATTTTCTTAGAAAAACAGTAATGTTTTAGTTATAGTTTTGTTTTAGTCTTTTCTTCATTGTTTTTATTAGTTTTAAATTGTTTCTTTTTGTCACTCTTGAAAAATTTAGTTTTGTTTTCGTTAGTCAACAAAAGAAATTTTTTTTTTATTTTAAAAAAATTAGTTTACTTAGTTTTGTACGAAAACTTGTTTAGGTCATAGTTAGTGTTTCATAAAAGCTTTTATTTGTTTCTTTTTGCAAATAAAATTTTATGGAAAAAATAGCTTCTGTTAACTTAGTTGTTTTACTTTGTATTTTCTGTTAGTTTATTAGTTTAGTATTTTCTTGGTTAAGTTTTACTTAGGACAAAACTATTTTGTGTTATGTCTTAGAGTTTTCTTTAATAGTTTTGTTGTGTAGTTTTCCTTTGTTTTTATTTGGGTGTCTCTTGATTTGCATTTTTATTTGTTGGTTTTATTATGAGTGTTAGAATTGTTTGCTAGGATGTTTGCTTATATGAATGCTATGTTTGACTATATAGATTTTCAACGGAGTGACGAATAGTTCTACCAAGTCATTATTCGAGAGTGTTGTTATCTTCATCAACTTACTGCAAGTTCACTTTGACCATGCTTTCATACCTATGTTTTATTGCATTTAGTGGCATCTTTGCAACCACCCTCCAGAGTGATATTGAATTCTTGTAGTTGATTAGTATGCATGAGGTAGGAACCCATCACCTGTTACCAAGCCCGGACGTTATTTATTTTAATGCTACGCTATAGTAGACGGGTTTGGTATGAGTGCACGAGAGTGGTGTGAAGAAGGAGGACTCTACGTCAATGATGACAACTCCATGATGACATCTGCAAGGACTGCATCTTCGAGGCCTCAAGACTTCAAGACTCGAGACAAGAATTCAATACACACTACTGGGTGAAGGACGGTTTACGGGCACCCTGGAGAAACCAGTGGATGGCCGGGATGCATGGAGAAGCGCCATGACATCTTGCGGAAAGCTTCACCCAGACTCAAAGAGACAGAAGAATACTTCATGCCCGGAAGCTTACCTGTGCAACCGCAAGTCACTATGGGCTCGCTTGGTTTACCTTAGTTGTGACTCTGGCTGGGGCGGTGCTAGCAGTGTAGAACTACGGTAGGATTGGATGAGCACCGGACGGTGGTCGGGGAACTCTTCGAAGACCATGTTTCGGTCATCTTGTTCTCAAACACCTGAAGTGCGAGAACGTAAAAGAGGGATCGAATCTTGCGGGTAAAGTGTACAAACCTCTGCAGAGGGTTTAAGCCTAATCGATTAGCCGTGTCCCCGTTACGGACAATTTGAGCCTCTGGACTTGGATCTATCTCGGAACTCTCAACACCGGATGATAACTTAATTGTGGGCAACTTATGATGAATTTGGGCTATGAGACATCGGTTGGCGGAACCATGTCATGATAGAAAACTCTATAGTACAGACTTCATTTATTCCTTTGATGTAGGGAAAATAAAACCAGCTTTTACATAAACAAAACTCAGATATAGAGCCACAAAGCCATACCGCATATAGTATATTTTATCATCTGTTTTTCTCTTATTGTGATCTTGCCGGTACATTCAATGTCTTGACCTACACGGCTGCAACGTATCATGTTGCAGATATTTCCTCGACGAGTAAGAGTTACTGAACAGGGTTACGGTCTACACTCAACTCGCCGATGGCGTTGATGGGACTCCACACCCGTTGTTGTTTCACGAGACATATGAGGTATATATCAGTTTTACGTTATTTATACATGTGATTGCACTTTGATATATACATTGATGTACTGTGTGTGCCAGCATACTGATCCAGGGATGGCACAAATACACAGAGACTTGACCGTCTGAGGTTGGGTCGCTACGGAGCCAGGGTGGCAGTCCATCGGAGAATAACACGGTACCCCGGGATTTCCAAAAAAATACAGGCAATCACTGGAATTCCCCAGGTGCCTCAATCCACCCAGATGTGTATTAAAGTTGCCACCTTAAGTTAACCATTAATTAACAATACTCACATCTATCATGAATACACTCAAACCCAATCCACGTCTACGAGCATAGCATAGCAGTATAAGCAACGTAGAAGTAACTCCCAAGGTTTGATAGTAAACAGGTGAATAGGTACTACCTCATCTACTTCCCAAACCCACAATTTAAATCAGATCCTAACCATGCAATTGTTTGAGGATTGATCTAATGCAATAAAAATGGGTATGAACGAGGTATGATCAAAGTCTTACTTGCCTTGCTGATGATCCACGAAACCTAGAGACTCGTAGTAGCACGCTTCACACTCCGGGTACTCTATCGCAAACAAACAAGCATAAAATAAGCAATCAAGCAAGGGCATTGGTAAAACTCAAATAAGAGATCTAAGCAGAAAGTTCAAATTAAGAACTCCGGTTTGCAAAAAGAATCAAATCAAACGAAGCAACATAACTCAAAACGGCGAAGAAACAAGCTTCATTTACTAATCTGGACTAAAGTCAAATTTTACAGTAGCAAAATCTTGTTTAAGTTGGTTAAAAAAAAGAGGTCTTCGAGACGAAACTCTATAAACGAGCGAAAAGTTAAACTAAAACGAAAATCGGATCAGAAATCGCGATAAAAAATAATCGCGGAAAAATCCGAGAAAAAGAAAAACTGACGAACAGGCTAACAAACGAACGTTCGCTGTCTGCGGCTAAATGATGAAAACCGTTCGGTAAAACGAACGAATGAACAGGCGTTCACTAAATAACTAAACCGGAAGAAAAAGACAAACCGAACCAGATCTAAAAAAACGGATCTAGGGTTTAGATAAGAAAACCGTTCGGTTTTCTTGCGTAAACCGAGGCGGCGGCTACCTCCGGCGACGAGGGGGCGATGGCGCGGCGGCGGGTCAGCGGCGAGGTGCGGCGGCGACGGCTATGGGCGACAAGGCCATGCGGGCTAGGGTTAGGGTTAGGGTTTGGGGTGGCGGGCGTGGGTGGGCTGCGGGGCGGCGGTGACCGGGCCTTGGGGCGGCTCGGGCGGTGACTTATAAATCCCCCCAGGCGGAGTCCCGCTCGGGTACGGCCCGGAGTCGGTTTCTCATTTTTTTAAATAATTCCGACGTGCAGAAAAAGAAAGAAAAGAAATACTAAACGGATTCCGAAAATTCCGAAATAAAATTTCCCCATCCTCTCGAAATAGGCCGGACAAGGTGAACATTTATTTGGGCCTAAAATGCAATTTTGAAAACACATAATTTCCTAATTCAAATAAAATAGCGATAAAACTCCGAATAAAAATCCTATTTGATTTTAATATTAAATCTGATATTTCTTTATTTTTGAGGAAGTCATTTTATCCTCTCTCTTTTTATTTTTATAAAATAAATATTCAAGAGATAAATAATTAAAATCAAAGGATCCTCTTTTCAAAATTCGAGAAAACTCGAATATGAAAATAATGAAATCCCCAACTTTCTCCGCGGATCCTTGAGTTGCGTAGAATTTCTAGGATCAAACAAAATGCAAATAAAATATGATATGCAATGATGATCTAATGTATAACATTCCAAATTGAAAATTTGTGGTGTTACAAACCTACCCCCCTTAAGATGAATCTCGCCCTTGAGATTCGGGTTGGCTAGAAAATAGGTGAGAGTGATCCTTCCGTAGGTCTTCCTCTCGTTCCCAGGTGGCTTCATCTTCGATATGGTGACTCCACTGAACTTTGTGGAACTTGATTACTTCGTTGTGTGTGACACGGCTGGCAAAATCAAGAATCTTAACTGGCTTCTCCTCGTAGGTCAAATCGCTATCCAACTGTATCGCTTCGGTGATCAGATCTCTCGTGAGGAATATCAGCCATCTCTGCGTGACACTTCTTCAACTGAGAAACCTGGAACACATCGTGAACTCCGGACAATCCTTCGGGCAATTCGTAAGCAACTTCTCCCATACGTCCCAAAACTTTGTATGGTCCCACAAAACGTGGCGCTAACTTTCCCTTAACTCCAAAGCGCTTCACTCCTCAAAGTGGGGATACACGAAGATACACTCTGTCTCCGACTTCATAAACTGTCTCCTTGCATTTAGAATCCGCATAACTCTTCTGCCTGGACTGGGCTACCTTGAGTCTATCGCGAATCAGCTTAACCTTCTCTTCAGACTCTTTAATCAAATCTGGTCCAAATAACTGTCGGTCTCCAACTTCGTCCCACAACAACGGTGTTCTGCACCTTCTTCCGTACAATGCTTCGAAAGGGGCCATCTTCAAACTGGCTTGATAACTGTTGTTATAAGAGAACTCCGCATATGGCAAATTATCGTCCCAACTAGATCCATAATCTAGTGCACAAGCTCTCAACATGTCCTCCAGAATCTGATTGACTCTGTCAGTTTGTCCATCTGTCTGCGGGTGAAAAGCTGTACTGAACTCTAGCCTGGTTCCCAAAGTTTCATGCAACTGATTCCAAAGCTTTGAAGTAAACTGGGTTCCTCTATCTGATACAATGGTCCTGGGAAGTCCTTGCAGACATACGATCCTGGTCATGTATATCTTTGCCAACTTAGCACTGGTGTAAGTGGTCTTCACTAGGATGAAATGAGCTACTTTCGTCAAACGATCGACTACAACCCATATCAAGTCATAGCCTGAACGAGTCCTGGGTAATCCTGTGATAAAGTCCATGCCTAACTTATCCCACTTCCATTCGGGTATCAGCAATGACTGTAGCAATCCTGCTGGCTTCTGATGTTCTGCCTTCACTCTCTGACATACATCACAAACTGCTACATACTCCGCAATATCCTTCTTCATTCCGGTCCACCAGAACCTATCCTTCAAATCAAGATACATCTTGCATAATCAACTTCCTGATCTCCTGATCATTTGGCACATATATGCGGTCCTCAAACCATAAGGTATCGTGCTCATCCTCCCGAAATCCTTTAGCTTTTCCTTTGCTCATTCTTTCCTTTATCTCGGCAATCTCCTTGTCCGTCTTCTGAGCTTCTCTGATCTTATCCATCAAAGTAGACTGAATCTCCAAAGCTGCTACATAACCTCTCGGAACTATCTCCAAACGTAGCTCGCGAAGGTCTTCTGCCAACTCCTTGGGTAATACTCCGGTCATGAGTGTATTGACATGACTTTTTCGGCTCGACGCATCGGCTACTACGTTAGCCTTCCTGGGATGATAATGTAATCTCATATCATAATCCTTAATGAGTTCCAACCATCTCCTCTGCCTGAGATTTAACTCGTTCTGCATGAAGATATACTTCAAACTCTTGTGATCCGTGTATACCTCACAATGGTTTCCGATGAGAAAATGTCTCCATGTCTTCAACGCATGTACTACGGCTGCTAACTCCAAATCATGCGTAAGTATGGCTCCAAGTCCTCGACGAGAAGCGTCACAATACACTTCATAATCCTTGCGTTGGTCTGGTAGAATCAACGTGGCGATGTAACCAAGCGTCTCTTCAACTCCTGAAAACTGGCCTCACATTCCTCAGTCCATTTGAATTTGGTGTCTTCTTTAACAACTCCGTCATAGGCTTCACAATCTTTGAGAAATTTTCAATAAACCTCCGGTAGTATCCTGCGAGTCCAAGAAAACTCCGGATCTCTCCAACTGACGTGGGTGACTCCCAATTTGTCATAGTGACAACCTTGGTGGGGTCTACCGCTATTCCTTCTCCGGATATAACATGCCCAAGAAATCCAACTTCCTTCAACCAAAACTCACACTTGCTGAACTTGGCGTATAACTGATGTTCTCTGAGCTTCCCAAGTACCAAACGCAAATGCTCTTTATGTTCTTCTTCATTCTTCAAGTAGACCATAATTTCATCAATGAAAACCACGACGAACTTATCCAAAAACTCCATAAACACCTTGTTCATCATGTTTATAAAATAGGCAGGTGTGTTAGTCAGGCCAAATGACATAACGGTATACTCATATAGCCCATACCTCGTGGTAAAAGCTGTCTTAGGTATATCCTGCTCTCGAATCTTCAGCTAGTGGTACCCTGATCGCAGATCGATCTTGGAAAGAACCTTAGCTCCTTGCAGCTGGTCAAACAAATCATTGATCATCGGCAGTGGGTACTTGTTCTTGATCATCACTTCATTCAATCCTCGATAATCAACAACCATCCTCAATGATCCATCCTTCTTTTCCACTAGAAGTACTGGGGATCCCCAAGGTGACGAACTTGGGCGGATATAACCTTTATCCAGTAACTCCTTAATATGCTTCTTAATTTCCTCCAAATCCTTTGCAGGCATTCTGTACGGTCTCATAGATATTGGCCCTGTGCCTGGCAAAAGTTCGATCAACAACTCAATGTCTCTATCCGGTGGCATGCCTGGCAACTCTTCTGGAAATACATCTGGAAAATCCTTCACCACTGGTACTTCCTCCTGTACAACTCCTGATAAGGAATTTACTTGAGTCCTATTCGGCACATGCCGGATACATACTTGATCCTTCTTCCTTCCGGGTGGTGAGCTAAATCGTCTTATCGGGCGCAATCGATGTTTCCTCCATACATCGATAGCCAATCCATACCCAGAATCACATCCAAACCTTGCGACTCCAAAACTATCAGATCTGAGGGGAAAACATGCCTACCTATGGTCAATGGCATCTGAAAACATCCTTGGCTTGCCATATACTCTGCTCCTGGCGAGCTTAGTAACAAGGTGTACTAAGAATTTTGGTGGGCAATTTATACTTATCCACAAATCCCCTTGATATGTATGAATGCGATGCACCAGTATCAGAAAAATGACTGCAATAAATGACTTAACCAAAAACTCACCCATTACTGTATCTGGTTGAGCTTCAACCTCCTCCATGTTAACGTGGTTCACTTGTCCCCTGGTGAAAGGGTTGGCTTCTTCCCAGAGCTTCCATTGCCATTTCTATTCTTAGCTTCAGGACATTCATTGGCATAATGTCCGGTCTTCTGACACTTGTAGCAAGTAACGTGGCTTAGATCTTTTTTGGCGGGTGTTGCCGGGTTGGAACGGTTCTGTCCGCTACTTCCTCCATTACCATTCCCATTCTTGGGGCGACTATGGTTGTGTGAACTTCCTCCATTATGAGTGTGGCCTCCATGGATATGAACAAGTCCTCCCGAGTTCGGGGTGAAACGGGGTCTCTGCTGAGCTCCAGAATTATACCTCCCTTGTCCATACTTCCTCTTGCGGCTGTCAATCTGCTGCTGCTTCCCTTCAAGCATGAGAGCTCTATCCACCAATTCCTGGTAGTTATTGAAATTTGCCACCATCAACTGCATGTTCATCTCATCATTCAGTCCTTCCAGAAACTTCTCCTTCTTAGCTGCATTTGTAGCGACGTCATCTGGGGCATAACGTGCTAGCTTACTAAAGTCATCCACATACTGGCCAACAATGCGTCCTCCTTGGCGTAAGTTGCGAGACTCACGCTTCTTCATGGCCACTCCTGCTGATACATGGGCAGTGCGAAAAGCCTGCTGGAACTGGTCCCATGTCACATTGTCAATGGGGTAAGTGACTATGAAATTCTCCCACCATGATGTTGCGGGTCCATCAAGCTGATGTGCGGCAAAACGCACTCTCTCCGCATCTGTGCATCCTGTAGTAGTCAACTCCCTTTCAATCTTGCGGGGCCAATCATCTGCAACAATCGGCTCGGTGCTACTGGAGAACACCGGCGGATTCAACCTAAGAAAATGGGCTAAGTGATCAACTGGTGGTGGTGGTGGTGGGTTGTTGTTGTTGTTCCCCTAGTTCTGATTCTGGACTAGTATCTGCATCAATGCATTCTGCTGCTGGATCAACTGAGTGAGCTCCGGTGGGAAAGCATATCCATTGTCGCGTCTCGGAGGCATCTGCTGGGTTTAGAAAAGATGAGAAAACAGAGTAGAATGAGGTCTAGGGGGGAAACACTACCCATATGCACATGAGACAAACACAAAATATCACTCAATCAAATCAAACAAGGGCATACACTCGATCTAGAACTATCGTTACAAAAGTGCTTGGACTATACTATATATATGGTGGAATACTACTACTGATATGGTGGTTGACTAGAAAAATTGATCGGTCGAAGACTCCATGATATCTGCTCCAGCTTCATCAACATAGTCATCATCGCTATCATCAGGGTCCGAGTCAGTGTCGTCGATGGCGATGTAGTTCTCCAGGCAAGTGGAATCGTCGTCTTCTCCTCCTGGCGCGGGATCTCCCATGAAAACTCCTAGCTTCTTTATCAGCTCGTCATTCTTCTCCACTAGTACGACGATTTCCTTCATATAATCTTCGCGTGTAGCCTTGAGTTCTTCCTCCAGTTCCGTGATCCTTGTCAGCGCCTTCTTTAAATCTGTCATGCCTGCGCACATCTGGTTCTCCTGGCGTCGAATGTGCTGGTTTAACTCCTGGATGAAAGCTGTAATCGATCTATCCTTCCTGGTGCTGATCATCTCCCATTTCTCATCTCGGTGCCCACAAATCTGGTAGATAGTATCCTTGAGATCCTGGTGGTAAACTTCTCCGATGCGTCCCCTGGTGATGTGAGCTGCCATACTCTTTCCTAGACTCCAGGTTGGTGCATCAAAGGAAAACTCTATGGGCTCAGTGACTGGCGTGAATGTCCTTCCTGGAACTTGAACTTGAATCATCCAACGCTCCTCTTCTGGTAAAGTGGCGTTGTAAGTCCCGGTGAAGCTTGGTATCCCGATGTTCAGGTACCTAGTAACTTCCTTCAAGTGGCGTCCAAATGGGGTGTCTTCATCCGGTTGCATGAACTTGATCCTTGCATCCGCCATCCTAAAGAGTAGAAAATGGAGAGGAGTTAGAAATTGAGAAGAGAGTAGTGATCTAGGGCTTTAGCTTAGTGGTCGTGTCCTATAGTCAGCATGTGCTCTGACACCATCTTGTACCGACCAAACCTCAAACAGTCCAATCTCTGTGCATAAGTGTCATCTCTAGATCGGTAATGCTGACACGCATAGTACTTGAAGGATTTATAACAGAGTAGAAATCACACACTTATTACATCGAATGTCTTAGAAGAGAACTTATTACAATAAATATGGCTTAAGGCCATATAATACGATAACAGCGGATGGCTTGGAAGATAAAGTGAGTCCATCAACTCCAACGGCATCACTGAGTGAAAGACCATGACCTAAGGCTCCTTACTGTCAAATGCGAAAAGTCTGCAACATGACACGTTGCAGCCCGAAACGGGTCAAAGACATGGAATATGCTGGCAATGTAACACAAGAGAGTAACTAATGAATAAAGCTATCACTATATGCATATATGGTGGTGGAGGCTATATGGTTAATATGTTTTATGCGAAAAGCCAATTTTTTCCTACAACAAAGGAATAAATTTTTATTTAATTATCATGGTGGTTGTTAAACATTGAGAAGGTTCACCCAACTCAATCCCAATTAAGCATCATCATTAAACCCAATCAAATTATATTAAGAGTGATGAGATCCACATGATAATCCAAGAAACTAGATACTCAAGACGTCCATAACCGGGGGACACGGCTAACCATGATTAGTTTGTACACTCTGCAGAGGTTTGTGCACTTTTCCCCACAAGACTAGATCTCCTCCGTTTGATTTCTCGCACTACATGATGTTTGAGAAACGGATGACCGAGACACAGTCTTTCCGAAGAGGTCCCTTTAACCGATAGATAGGCCCGTACACCTACAATCCCCTACATCTGCTAGCCCATCATGGAAAAGTTTCCCACAACTTACTCAACTATGCCAGAGCCCATATTGGCATGTGGATGCACACGGAAGTTTCTAGCATGAATAATCTTATGATCCCTTTGATCCTGGGTGGCAGTCCATAGGAGAATAACACGGTACCCCGGGATTTCCAATAAAATACAGGCAATCACTGGAATTCCCCAGGTGCCTCAATCCACCCAGATGTGTATTAAAGTTGCCACCTTAAGTTAACCATTAATTAACAATACTCACATCTATCATGAATACACTCAAACCCAATCCACGTCTACGAGCATAGCATAGCAGTATAAGCAACGTAGAAGTAACTCCCAAGGTTTGATAGTAAACAGGTGAATAGGTACTACCTCATCTACTTCCGAAACCCACAATTCAAATCAGATCCTAACCATGCAATTATTTGAGGATTGATCTAATGCAATAAAACTGGGTATGAAAGAGGTATGATCAAAGTGTTACTTGCCTTGCTGATGATCCGCGAAACCTAGAGACTCGTAGTAGCACGCTTCACACTCCGGGTACTCTATCGCAAACAAACAAGCATACAATAAGCAATTAAGCAAGGGCACGGGTAAAACTCAAATAAGAGATGTAACTAGAAAGTTCAACTTAAGAACTCCGGTTTGCAAAAAGAATCAAATCAAACGAAGCAACAGAACTCAGAACGGCGAAGAAACAAGCTTCGCTTACTAATCTGGACTAAAGTCAAATTTTACAGTAGCAAAATCTTGTTTAAGTTTGTTAAACAGGAAGAGGGCTTCGATACGAAACTCTAGGCGCTTGAATCGCCTGATTCCGATAAACGAGCGAAAAGCTAAACTTAAACGAAAATCGGATCAGAAATCGCGATCGAAAATAATCGCGGAAAAATCCAAGAAAAAGAAAAGCGACGAGCAGGCTAACGAGCTAACGTCATTGCCTGCGGCTAAACGATGAAAACCGTTCGTTAAAACGAACGTATGAACAGTCATTCGCTAAATAACTAAACCGGAAGAAAAAAAATAAATCAAACCGGATCTAAAAAAACGGATCTAGGGTTTAGAGAAAAAAACTGTTCGACTTTCTTGCGTAAACCGGTAATGGCGGCTACCTCCGGCGACAGAACAACAATCTTGGCGGCAATGTGAAATGGCTGCTGCGGCTAGGGTTAGGTTAGGGTTTGGGGTGGCGGTAGCGGGTGAAGCGGGCCAGCCTTGGGGCGGCTCGGGCGGCGGCTTATGAAGCCCCCCGGGCGGAGTCCCGCTCGGGTACGGCCCGGAGTCCGTTTCTCTTTTTTTTTTAAATAATTCCGATGTGCAGAAAAAGAAGGAAAAGAAATACTAAACGGACTTCAAAAATCCCGAAATGAATTTTCCCCGTCCTCTAAAAATAGGCCGGACAAGGTGAACATTTACTTGGGCCTAAAATGCAATTTTTAAAAACACATATTTTTCCTAATTCAAATAAAATAGTGATAAAACTCTGAATAAAAATCCTATTTGATTTAACTAAATCTCCGATATTTCTTTATTTTTGAGGAAGTCATTTTATCCTCTCTCTTTTTATTTTTATAAAAGAAATATTCAAGAGAAAAATAATTAAAACCAGACGATCCTCTTTTCAAAATTCGAGAAAACTCGAATATGAAAATAATGAAATCCCCAACTCTCTCCGCGGATCCTTGAGTTGCGTAGAATTTCTAGGATGAAACAAAAATGCAAATAAAATATGATATGCAATGATGATCTAATGTATAACATTCCAAATTGAAAATTTAAGATGTTACAGAAACCAACTGATAGATTACCCTCTAACTAGTTGCTTGCATACTTTAAGGGCTTCAAATGAGAGCAAGAAATGGCATCCATGTGGTCTCTGACAGGCCTAGAAAAATGCAGCACATTTTTCTAATATTGTTGAGTTTGATTCCTACTCAAAAGGAACATAAAAAAACAAATTGCCTTATACAGTTTCAGGGTACATACACACAAAACAACCTACAAAAACAAATTACAACTCAAGTATATCCTATTTGACGCTTAAGGTTCTTTTTGGTTTGGGGAAATTTCTACACGGTTCCTTTTGATTTTCCTCCGGGTTTTCTCTATTTCTTTTTCCCGTGTATTCCCTAGAAAAATTTGGCTTAATTTTTTTGTTTATTTAAAAAATCATGAACATTTTCTACATTTATGTAAATTTTTAGTTGATTAAAATGTAAGTTTTATAAAACTTGCAAAATTTTTTTGCACATTTTTCAAATTTGTGAATATTTATTAATCTGAGAATATTTTCATTTTTTAATCCATGAGTATTTTAAAAGTTCAAGAACACTTTTTAAGCTATGAATATTTTTTGATTTCAGACATTTATAACCCCAAAAAGCAGGTCTTTTCCTGAGCAACATCTGAGGAATGAGCGGGAAAAAGAAAAGCAAGCCGAGCAAGCCTACCAGCGAGCGAGCGAGGCTTCATCCACAGAGGCCCAGTATGCACTATAAAGGCATTTTGGCGCTTATGGCGTAGAATAGTAGCGGATTTCCTATTTGCCGGATGCTGCAGCAAAAAAAAATTCCCAGTACATTTAGTATGTAGGTAAGCTTTCTATTTGCAGTTTTGGGAATGTTCTAGAGATTCCAAGCCATTTTTTCCTACTTTGGGAACCTTCCAGAATGTCCCAGCCAGCATAGTTTTTCTATCCTTCTGTTCTGTGTTTCTCTTTCGTTTTTCCGTCTATTTTTTCCTGCTTCTTTTTTCTTTCCTTTTTCTTTTTTCATTTATTATTTTTAATTTCTATTTTCTTTCATTTTTCTTTTCTTCCTCAACTTTCCTTTTCTTTTTCAACAAATGTTTAGAATTTAAGACATATTTTCATTTTAAAAAATTGTTCATTCTTTCATGAAATGTTTTGGTTTGAAATATTATTCAGAAATTCTAAAAACTTTTAGAATTTTCTAAAAAATGTTTTATTCTTTTAATTTTTTAGAAATTTAGAAAAGTTTGGAAGTTTACAATTTCCAAATTTTCTTGCATTTTAAATATTCTGTTCAATTTAAAAATATTCACTAATTAAAAAATGTCACTATTACCAAAATTAGTACAAAAATTCAAAAAAAAACATGTTTTCAAATTTGGTTCAGAAATTCAGAAAATATTAGAGAATCTCATAAAATTTCGTATTTTCTAAGCGCTGGATTGTTTTTTGTGTTTTTTTAAAGAAATGATGGGGAATTTCAAAAAATGTTCAGAATTTTCAAAAAATGTTTCCGTTGACAAATGATGTTCACAAAATCAAATATATTCCAAATTCAAAAATCTGTCCAAAATATGTTTGCAAAATTCAAAAATTATAATAATGTCCAGGAATTTACAAAATTGTTTGGATTTCTCGAATATTGTTTAGAGTTTTAAAAAATTGTTCCCACTGGCAAATTTTGTTCACAAATTCAAACTTTATGATAAAATAAAAAATTCAATAAAAAACCCATGTGTTAAATTTATTCGCAAATTCAAATATTATTCACATTTTAAAAAGGATATTGCCTTTGTCAAGAATTGTTTCAAATTAAGAATACTCAGAATTTCTATGAAACGTTTTGAAAAAGGGTCACATAATATTCCGATCTGCCTCTACTTTTAGTTCTTAAACATTCTCGCGATGTGTTGGCCACATGCCCTCAGAAGCTCGTGTGGCTAGCTACACCTCCATGATTCCTGTACAGTCCACCGCTTTTTTTTTTCATCACTGTCTGTGGTTGCTACTTATTGGCGGCCCAGCCGGGACTCCCACTTTGTGAAACCCAGACTGTTTGCCGCAATAAGTGGCACATAGGAGACCCCGAATAGTAACTCCCAGCAGCCCAGGTATTTTTCGAACTAATGAGATTTTTGGCTGTCAAATTCTGGTCAATACCCTCTTGACAACCTATTTATCTTGCAAATAAAAAAGTCAAGTCCACCATATTGTTGAGCTTGGAGTGAGCAATCCGACCGCGTCGCTCACTTTGCTCATCCTTCTTCCTGTAGCGCCTATTCATTTTTTTCTAGTTTTCTTACGAGTGCTAGCCGTCGGGCCACGCACTAACGCAATGATTAAGCTGACTAACAAGCACTTCGTAGCAACCAGGTCGCAAACAAGAAAGAAGGCATACTAGCACGTGTGTTCTACTACAGTATGTTAATATTTGTTTCAAATAAAATTAGACTATGATACAAATCAAAATTTCACGAATTTTAAATAAACAGATCATAATTTTCAAGAAAACAATGTTTGCGAAGGTTTTCCAAAAATAGTTACGACTTTGAATTTTTGTTCATGAACTTGAGAACTGTTTGCGAAATGGAAAAGCTGTGCACAAATATTAAAAAATATTCGAGAATAAAAAATGGTCAAAAACTAGCAAACATACACGTGAAATGGAAGGTATTAGGAAATTAAAATTATATTCATGATTCAGAAAATGCTAATGTGAAAATCGTTATCATGTTATCAAATGTTAATAAACTAAACCAATGTTTCTGATTTTTTTAATCACAAAATCAAAAGATAATCATGAATAAAAATGTTCAAATTTGAAAAAATTTAAGGGATTTTCATATATTTCATGAATTTGAAATAAATGTTCATAAGTTTAAAAATATTCACAATTTTTTTAAAAATTCATAAATTTTAAAAATATCTGAGAACTCAAAATTTATTTGCAATTTGAAAAATATTTTGGAATTAGAAAGAAATGTTCATAAACTGAGAAAAATCTTCAGGTGTTTGAAAAAATATTCATGTAAGTGCATCTAGTGTCCCTTAGTGATTTTGGTGTATTGAAGACTTATAGGCTAAGGGACTAATGTGTTTGTGAGTGTACACAGGTCTAATAAGTCTGTGAGGATTTTGATAAATCTGATGAATGTCGACCCCTAAAAATGAATGTCTTCAACTGAAGACTTTGGTTTTTTTAAGACTTTGAAAATGAGGAAATTGGTGTGACCTTGAAGACATTAATATTGATGCGAGGATTATGAAGCGTGAACACTTTGTTTTCGTAGTTTCGTTTTCTTTTCTTGAGTCATAGGAAACACTGTATTGTTAAAGGGGGTCGAGATAAAACTAAGGAAAAATTTCCAAGTGATGCTCATCTCAAAGCCTACACATATCCAATCCTTCGAGTGAAGCCTTTGGAAATCTCAACCAGTTTAGTCAATTTCTTCAGTGACAGAGACGAAGATCTTATGGTCTCTGAGGAATTTGTTCTAACTGAGGAGTTAGGAATTATACAGTGCGGATTGCCTACAAGTGAGGAACATGATAGCCCTGAGGATTTTGAGAGCTCAAATCTCCGACCGTTGTTGTGCTACGCACCAGCTGTCCCAAATATCTTAATGGCCATATCATGAGGGGCATTTATGTCTTATCATGTCGGGCTGCTCCCCGGCTATAAATAGTCGCCCCCTCAACCACTAGCTGGTTGGCTGCTCTGAGAGAAACTGACACTTGTCATTTCGAGCATCCCATCCTTCGAGGACTTTGAGAGAAAATCATCACTGAGGAAAAACCCCAAACCCCAACACCTTCAACCCAAAGCGATTGAGCATCACTGGAGAGATTGTTCATGTGTGGAACCGATGCTTGTTACCTTTGAAGACCGTGCATCTTCCAGGCGGTTAGGCGTCATGGTGTAGAGCATCCAATAGGAATTGTGGATCACCGAGTGACCAAGTCTGTGAAGGTTTGGAAGTCACCTGTAGACTTACCACGAGTGATTGGGCTAGGTTTGTGTGACCTTAGCTCAAGGAGAATACAGTAATGAATGTGTTTCCTTTGGTTTAAATACCAAGCTGCTCCAACCAGACGTACAACTATCACAACAGTTGAAACTGGTCTACCAAATCACTGTCTTCACCGAGCTACTGGTTCTATTTCCTCAACCCTTTCATTTCCTCGCTCGTGTGTTGATGAAATTGATCGTTACGGTTTGAAGACTTTGACTGAACACTTTCACAATTTCCTCAATCATATTTCTTTAGTCATCTTGTCTTCTGCCTGCTTATCCTGTTTACACGCTACTTGTGCTCTGTGTATGTTGCATTTCATCATGATAGACCATGCTACTGTCTTGTTATGCATGCACCTAGTACTTATTCTGTTGCTTGTATTTCGTCGCTTAGCAAATTCCTCAAGTTGAATTTCCTCGGTGATGAATTTGTAAAAATCGCCTATTCACCCCCCCTCTAGTCGATATAACACACTTCAATTGGTATCAGAGTAAGGTACTCCCTTGTTCTGTGAGATTTTGGTTTAACCACCTGGAATTTTAGTTATGTCGACTACAGACATGATCAAGGTCTCGGCTGGGTGTCCTACCTTCGATGGGACGGACTACCCCTACCGGAAGAACAAGATGCGCATGCATCTTGAGGCAATTGACAACAATCTCTGGTACGTTGTGGAAAATGGCGTTCCCTCCATTGAGGGAAATATGCCCTAGAGGCAATAATAAATTTGTTATTTTATATTTCCTTATATCATGATAAATTTTTATTATTCATGCTAGAATTGTATTAACCAGAAACTTGATACATGTGTGAATACATAGACAAAACAAAGTGTCCCAAGTATGCCTCTACTTGACTAGCTCGTTAATCAAAGATGGTTAAGTTTGCTAACCATAGACATGAGTTGTCATTTGATGAACGGGATCACATCATTAGAACAATGATGTGATGGACAAGACCCATCCGTTAGCTTAGCATAATGATCATTAAGTTTTATTCCTATTGCTTTCTTCATGACTTATACATATTCCTCTGACTATGAGATTATGCAACTCCCGGATACCGGAGGAACACCTTGTGTGCTATCAAACGTCATAACGTAACTGGGTGATTCTAAAGATGCTCTATAGGTGTCTCCGAAGGTGTTTTTTGGGTTGGGATAGATCGAGATTAGGATTTGTCACTTCGAGTATCGGAGAGGTATCTCTGGGCCGTCTCGGTAATGCACATCACTATAAGCCTTGCAAGCAATGTGAATAACGAGTTAGTTACGGGATGATGCATTACATAACGAGTAAAGAGACTTGCCGGTAACGAGATTGAACTAGGTATAAGGATACCGACGATCGAATCTCGGGCAAGTAACATACCGATGACAAAGGGAATACCGTATGTTGTTATGCGGTTTGACCGATAAAGATCTTCATAGAATATGTAGCAGCCAATATGAGCATCCAGGTTCCGCTATTGCTTATTGACCGGAGATGTGTCTCGGTCATGTCTACATAGTTCTCGAACCCGTAGGGTCCGCACGCTTAACATTCGATGATGATTTGTATTATGAGTTATGTGTTTTGGTGACCGAAGTTTGTTCGGAGTCCCGAATGAGATCACGGACATGACGAGGAGTCTAGAAATGGTCTAGAGGTAAAGATTGATATATTGGAAAGTAGTATTCGGACACCAGAAGGGTTCCGGAGTGTATGGGTACATACCGGAGTACCGGAGGGGTTACCAGAACCCCCCGGGGAAAGATATGGGCCATATGGGACATAGGAGGGAGGCTAACCAGCCCACAAGGGGCTGGTGTGCCCCCCACAAGGGAGGAGGCCGAATTGGACTAGGGAAGGCGCGCCACCCCCTTTCCTTCTCCTACTCCCTCTCCTTTCCCCCTTTCCTCCTCCAGAAGAAGGAAAAGGGGGGGGGGGGCGAATCCTACTAGGACTGGGTCCTATTAGGACTCCCCTCTCCCTGGCGCACCCCTTTTTGGCTGGCCTCCGCCTCCCCTCCTTTATATACGGGGGCAGCGGGGCACCCCAAAGCACATTAGTTATTCTCTTAGCCGTGTGCGGTGCCCTCCTCCACAGTTTACTCCTCCGGTCAAAGCGTCGTAGTGCTTAGGCGAAGCCCTATGCGGATCACATCACCATCACCGTCACCATGCCGTCGTGCTGACGGAACTCTCCCTCGACCCTCTACTGTATCAAGAGTTCGAGGGACGTCATTGAGCTGAACGTGTGCAGAACTCGGAGGTGTCGTACATTCGGTGCTTGATCGGTTGGATCGCGAAGACGTTCGACTACATCAACCGCGTTAAGCTAATGCTTCCGCTTTCGATCTACAAGGGTACATGGACGCACTCTCCCCTCTCGTTGCTATGCATCTCCTAGATAGATCTTGCGTGAGCATAGGATTTTTTTTTTGAAATTGCCTGCTATGTTCCCCAACAGTGGCATCCGAGCCAGGTCTATGCGTAGATGATATGCATGAGTAGAACACAAAGAGTTGTGGGCGATAATAGTCATAGTGCTTACCACCAACGTCTTACTTTGATTCGGCGGTATTGTTGGATGAAGCGGCCCGAACCAATATTACATGAGCACGTTCATGAGACCGGTTCTACCGACGTGCTTTGCACATAGGTGGCTGGCAGGTGTCTGTTTCTCCAACTTTAGTTGAATCGAGTTTGACTACGGCCGATCCTTCTTAAAGGTTAAAACAACACACTTGACAAAAAATCATTGTGGTTTTGATGCGTAGGTAAGAACGGTTCTTGCTAGAAGCTCGTAGCAGCCACGTAAAACTTGCAACAACAAAGTAGAGGACGTCTAACTTGTTTATGCATGGCATGTTGTGATATGATATGGTCAAGATGTGATGAGATATAAGTTGTTGTATGAGATGATCATGTTTTGTAGAAGTTATTGGCAACTGGCAGGAGTCTTATGGTTGTCACTTTATTGTATGAAATGCAATCGCCATGTAATTGCTTTACTTTATCACTAACGGTAACGATAGTCGTAGAAGCAATAGTTGGCGAGACGACAACGACGCTACGATGGAGATCAAGGTGTCAAGCCGGTGACGATGGAGATCATGACGATGCTTTTGAGATGGAGATCAAGGTGTCAAGCCGGTGACGATGGAGATCATGACGATGCTTTGGAGATAGAGATCAAAGGCACTAGATGATGATGGCCATATCATGTCACATATTTTGATTGCATGTGATGTTTATCTTTTATGCATATTATTTTGCTTAGTACGACGGTAGCATTATAAGATGATCCCTCACTAAATTTCAAGGTATAAGTGTTCTCCCTGAGTATGCACTGTTGCTACAGTTCGTCGTGCCGAGACACCACACGATGATCGGTTGTGATAAGCTCTATGTTCACATACAACGGGTGCAAGATAGATTTGCACTGCGGAATACTCGGGTTAAACTTGACGAGCCTAGCTTGTACAGACATGGCCTTGGAACACTAGAGACCGAAAGGTCGAACGTGAATCATATAGTAGATCTGATCAACATAGAGATTTTCACCATTGAAAACTACTCCATCTCACGTGAAGATAGGACATGGTTTAGTTGATATGGATCACATGATCATTTAGATGACTCGAGGGATGTCTATCTAAGTGGGAGTTCTTAAGTAATATGATTAATTGAACTTAAATTTATCATGAACTTAGTCCTGACAGTATTTGCATATCTATGTTGTAGATCAATAGCTCGCGCATAGCTTCCCCGTTTTATTTATGTTATGTTCCTAGAGAAAACTTAGTTGAAAGATGATAGTAGCAATGATGCGGACTAGGTCCGTGATATGAGGATTGTCCTCATTGCTGCATAGAAGAATTATGTCCTTGATGCACCGCTAGGTGACAAACCTATTGCAGGAGCAGATGCAGACGTTATGAACGTTTGGCAAGCTCGATATGATGACTACTTGATAGTTTAGTGCACCATGCTTTACAGCTTAAAACCAGGACTTCAAAAATGTTTTGAACGCAATGGAGCATATGAGATGTTCCAAGAGTTGAAATTAGTATTTCAGACTCATGCCCGTGTCGAGAGGTATGAGACCTCTGACAGAACTTTGCCTACAAGATGGAGGAGAATAGCTCAACCAATGAGCATGTGCTCAGATTGTCTGGGTACTACAATTGCTTGAATCAAGTGGGAGTTAATATTCCAGATAAGATAGTGATTGACAAAGTTCTCTAGTCACTATCACCAAGTTACTAGAACTTCGTGATGAACTATAATATGCAAGGGATGACGAAAACGATTCCCAAGCTCTTCGCGATACTGAAATCGGCGAAGGTAGTAATCAAGAAATAGCATCAAGTGTTGATGGTTAACAAGACCACTAGTTTCAAGAAAAAGGTCAAGGGAAAGAAAGGGAACTTCAAGAAGAATAGCAAGAAAGTTGTCGCTCTCGTGAAGAAACCCAAAGCTAAACCCAAGCCCGAAACTGAGTGCTTCTACTACAAAGGAAATGGTCACTTGAAGCGGAACTGCCCCAAACATTTGGCGGATAAGAAGGATGGCAAAGTGAACAAAAGTATATTTGATATACATATCATTGATGTGTACTTTACTAGTGTTTATAGTAACCCCTAGGTATTTGATACCGGTTCACTTGCTATGATTAGTAGCTCGAAACAAGAGTTACAAAATGAACATATACTAGTTGAGGGCGAGGCGATGATGTGTGTTGGAAGTGATTCCAAGGTTGATAAGATCACCATCGCACACTCCCTTTACCTTCGGGATTAGTGCTGAACCTAAAATAAATGTTATTTGGTGTTTGCGTTGAGCATGAATATGATTGGATCATGTTTATTCCAATACAGTTATTCATTTAAGTCAAAGAATAATTGTTATTCTGTTTACATGAATAAAACCTTCTATGGTCATACACCCAAAGTGAATGGTTTATTGAATCTCGATCGTAGTGATACACATATTCATAATATTGATGCAAAAAGATGCAAAGCTGATAAAGATAGCACAACATACTAGTGGCACTGCTGTTTAGGTCATATTGGTGTAAAGCGCATGAAGAAACTCCATGCGGATGGACTTTTGGAATCACTTGATTATGAATCATTTGATGGTTGCAAACCATGCCTCATGGGCAAGATGACTAGACTCCATTCTCCGGAACAATGGAGCGAGCCACTGACTTATTGGAAATAATACATACCAATGTATGCGGTCCGATGAGTGTTGAGGCTCGCGTCAGGTATCATTATTTTGACTTTCACAGATGATTTGAGTAGATATGGGTATATCTACTTAATGTAACACAAGTCTGAAACATTTGAAAAGTTCAAAGAATTTCAGAGTGAAGTTGAGAATCATCATAACAAGAAAATAAAGTTTCTATGATCTGATCGCCGAGGTGAATATTTGAGTTACGAGTTTGGCCTTCATTTAAAGCAATATGGAATAGTTTCACAACTCACGCCACCTGGAACACCACAACGTGATGGTGTGTCCGAACATCGTAACCGTACTTTATTAGATATGGTGTGATCTATGATGTATCTTACCGATTTACCACTATCGTTTTGGGGTTATGCATTAGAGACAGCTGCATTCACGTTAAATAGGGCACCATCTAAATCCGTTGAGACGACACCGTATGAACTGTGGTTTGGCAAGAAATCTAAGCCGTCGTTTCTTAAAGTTTGGGGTTGCGATGCTTATGTGAAAAAGCTTTAGCCTGATAAGCTCGAACCCAAATCGGAGAAGTGCGTCTTCATAGGATACCCAAAAGAAACTGTTGGGTACACCTTCTATCACAGATCCTAAGGCATGATCTTTGTTGCTAAGAATGGATCCTTTCTAGATAAGGAGTTTATCTCGAAAGAAGTGAGTGGGAGGAAAGTAAAACCTTATGAGGTAATTGTACCTTCTCTCGAATTGGAAAGTAGCTCATGACAGAAAACCGTTCTTGTGATGCCTACACCAACTAGAGAGGAAGCTAATGATAATGATCATGAAACTTCAGATCAAGTTACTACCGAACCTCGTAGGTTAACCAGAGCACGTTCCGCACTAGAATGGTACGATAATTATGTTCTGGAATTCATGTTACTAGACCATGATGAACCTACGAACTATGAGGAAGCGATGATGAGCCCAGATTCCACAAAATGGCTTGAGGCCATGAAATCTGAGATGGGATCCATGTATGAGAATACAGTATGGACTTTGGTTGATTTGCTCGACGACCAGCAAGCCATTGAGAATAAATGGATCTTCAAGAGGAAGACGGACGCTGATAGTAGTGTTACTATCTACAAAGCTCGAATTGTCGCAAAATGTTTTCGAGAAGTTCAAGGTGTTGACTACGATGAGATTTTTTTCACTCGTATCGATGCTTAAGTCTGCCCGAATCATGTTAGCAATTGTCACGTTTTATGAAATCTGGAAAATAGAAGTCAAAAAACTTCATTCCTTAATGGATTTCTTAAAGAAGAGTTGTATATGATGCAATCAGAAGGTTTTGTCAATCCTAAAGGTGCTAACAAAATGTGCAAGCTCCAGTGATCCATTGCAAGCATCTCAGAGTTGGAATATACGCTTTGATGAGTTGATTAAAGCATAGAGTTTTATACAGACTTGCGATGAAGCCTGTATTTACAAGAAAGTGAGTGGGTGCACTACAGCCTTTCTGATAAGTATATGTGAGTGACATATTCTTGATCGGAAATGATGTAGAATTTTCTGGAAAGCATATTGTTGATCAAAGAAAGACCTCGGTGAAGCTGCTTACACATTGAGCATCAAGATCTCTAGAGATAGATCAAGATGCTTGATAAGATTTTTCAATGAGTACATACCTTGACAAGATTTTGAAGTAGTTCAAAATGGAACAGTCAAACAAGGAGTTCTTGCCTGTGTTGGAAGGTGTGAAGTTGAGTAAGACTCAAAACCCGACCACGACAGAATATAGAAAAAGAATGAAAGTCAGTCCCTATGCCTCAGTCATAGGTTCTATAAAGTATGCTATGCTGTGTAACATACCTATTGTGTACCTCACCATGAGTTTGGCAAAAGGGTACAATAGTGATCCAGGAGGGGATCACTGGACAACGGTCAAAATTATCCTTAGTAGAATAAGGAAATATTTCTTGGTTATGGAGGTGATAAAGATTTCATCGTAAAGAGTTACGTCGATGCAAGCTTTAACACCGATCTAGATGACTCTGAGTCTCAATCTGGATACATATTGAAAGTGGGAGCAATTAGCTAGAGTAGTTCCATGCAGAGCATTGTAGACATAGAAATTTGCAAAATACATACAGATCTGAATGTGGCAGACCTGTTGACTAAACTTCTCTCACACGCAAAACATGATCACACCTTAGTACTCCTTGGGTCTTAATCACATGGCGATGTGAACTAGATTATTGACTCTAGTAAACCCTTTGGGTATTGGTCACATGACGATATGAACTATGGGTGTTAAATCACATGGCGATGTGAACTAGATTATTGACTCTAGTGCAAGTGGGAGACTGAAGGAAATATGCCCTAGAGGCAATAATAAAGTTGTTATTTTATATTTCCTTATATCATGACAAATGTTTATTATTCATGCTAGAATTGTATTAACCAGAAACTTGATACATGTGTGAATACATAGGCAAAACAAAGTGTCCCTAGTATGCCTCTACTTGACTAGCTCGTTAATCAAAGATGGTTAAGTTTCCTAACCATAGACATGTGTTGTCATTTGATGAACGGGATCACCTCATTAGGAGAATGATGTGATGGACAAGACCCATCCGTTAGCTTAGCATAATGATCGTTAAGTTCTATTGCTATTGCTTTCTTCATGACTTATACATATTCCCCTGACTATGAGATTATGCAACTCCCGGATACCGGAGGAACACCTTGTGTGCTATCAAACATCACAACGTAACTGGGTGATTATAAAGATGCTCTACACGTGTCTCCGAAGGTGTTTGTTGGGTTGGCATAGATCAAGATTAGGATTTGTCACTCCGAGTATCGGAGAGGTATCTCTGGGCCCTCTCGGTAATGCACATCACTATAAGACTTGCAAGCAATTTGACTAATGAGTTAGTTACGGGATGATGCATTACGAAACGAGTAAAGGGACTTGCCGGTAACGAGATTGAACTAGGTATAAGGATCCTGATAATCCCCAAGTGCAAGGAATCATCGTAGCAATTCCCAAAGGTGGAAGTGATAAGTATGGAGTGTCGAACCCACAAGGAGCTAAAGGTAAGATCAATATTCTCTCAAGTCCTATCTGCCACTGGTACGACTCTACGTACACCGAATGTTTGCTTCCAACTAGAACGAGAAATAAAACTACGTTGTGGGTATGAAGAGGATAACTTTGCATGATATCGGAGAGCTAAAATATAAAAGTAGGTGTTGTTATCATAAAGTTAGATTATATTACTAATTATTATAAATAGCGAGTGTGGAATAATGATGGGTCGCTGTGCGGAATTATCCTAGGCAATCGTTAACAAGACCGGTAATCATTATTGCAATTTCATATGAGGGAGAGGCATAAGCTAACATACTTTCTCTTCTTGGATCATATGCACTTTTGATTGGAAGTCTAACAAGCATCCGCAACTACTAAAGATCATTAAGGTAAAACCCAACCATATCATTAAAGCATCAAGTCCCCTTTATCCCATACGCAACAACCCCCTTACTCGGGTTTATGGTTCTGTCACTCAAGCAACCCACTATAAGCGAATCATGAACGTATTGCAATACCCTACAGCAGGAATCCCTCACGCTATGCCGACACGGAGGGCACAATAGGACAACACCAAAATAAAACATACAACTCATACCAATCTAGATCATCAATCAAACCAAAGACAAAGGATATCTACTCAAAACATCATAGGATGGCAACACATCATTGGATCATAATATGTGGCATAAAGCACCATGTTCAAGTAGGGATTACAGCGGGGTGCGGGAGAGTGGACCGCGTAAAAGAGATGAGGATGGTGATGATGATGGTGATGTTGATGAAAACGATCACCGCGGTGATGATTCCCCTCCCGATGGCACTCTGGCGCCACCAAGAGAGAGGAGGAGAGGTTCTCCCCCTTGCACTTCCTCCTCCATGGCCTCCCCCCTAGATGGGGAGAGGTTCTCCCTCTGGTCCTTGGCCTTCATGGCGATGATGGCCCCTCCGGGATCCTCCTTCATGGCCTCCGGTGATGATGGCCCCCTCTGGCAGGGTGCCAGAGAGGGCCTAGATTGATTTCTCATGGCTACAGAGGCTTGCAGCGGCAGAACTTCCGATCAAGGTTATTTTTTGGGGGTTTCTGTATTTATAGGAATTTTTGGCGTCGGTTTCACATCAGGGGGGTCTCTGAGTTGTCCACGAGATAGGGGGCGCGCCCAGGGGGGTAGGGCGCGCCCTCCACCCTCGTGGACGGTTCAGAACTCTTCTGGTCCATCTCTGATGCTCCGTGGGCTTCTCCTGGTCCATAAAAAATCGTCAAAAATTGGCACGTTAATTGGACTCCGTTTGGTATTCCTTTTTTTGTAAAAGTCAAAAACAAGGAAAAACAAAAACTGGCACTGGGCTCTAGGTTAATAGGTTAGTCCCAAAAATCATATAAAATAGCATATAAAACATCTAAGATGGATAATATAATAGCATGAATACTTCATAATTTATAGATACGTTGGAGATGTATCAGCATCCCCAAGCTTAATTCCTGCTCGTCCTCGAGTAGGTAAATGATAAAAGAAATAATTTATGAAGTGTGAATGCTAGTAAGTGCACAAATTTGATCAATGATAATTTCAATCACCTTTTCTAGCATCATTATATGTCATAACAGTAGCTCATCTCATAAAACTTTTCATGATCAAGTAACAAGCTATTCACATGTTAAAGTATAGATCATAAACTTTCTTGAGAACTAAAAAACAGCGCTCTTAGTCATCAAACAATTGCAATTCATCTTATTTTCGGGAAGGGTCTATGTAAGATCTTTGATTCAAAAAACTCTACATACTCAACTATCATTTAATCTTTCACAATTGCTAACACTCATGTGATATTTATGGGTTCAAAGTTTTAATCGCACACAGAGAAAGATAGGGGCTTATAGTTTCGCCTCCCAACCTTTTACCTCAAGGGTAATGTCAACAATAATAATTTATGAAAACCTACATCCAAGTGGATATATATATCCAGATCGCTCCAACACAAAGTGCTTGCCAAAGGAAAAAGTGTAAAAAGGAAATGTGAAAATCACCATGGCTCTTGTATAAGGGTAGAAGGTAAAAGTAAAAGATAGGCCCTTCGCAGAGGGAAGCAGAGGTTGTCATGCGCTTTTATGGTTGGATGCACAAAATCTTAATGCAAAAGAATGCCACTTTATGTTGCCGCTTGTGATAAAGACCTTTATTATGCAGTCCATCGCTTTTATTTCTTCCCTATCACAAGTTCGTATAAAGCTTATTTTCTTCGCACTAATAGATCATACATATTTAAGGAGCAATTTTTATTGCATGCACCGATGACAACTTACTTGAAGGATCTTACTCAATCCATAGGTAGGTATGGTGGACTCTCATGGCAAAACTGGGTTAAGGAATGTTTGGAAGCACAAGTAGTATCTCTACTTGGTGCAAAGAATTTGGCTAGCATGAGAGGGAAAGGCAAGCTCAACATTTTGGATGATCCAAGACAATATAACGTTTCGGATATAGGAAAACATAACCCATTAAGTTGTCTTCCTTGCCCAACATCGACTTTTTAGCATGTCATATTTTAATGAGTGCTCTCAATTACAAAAGATTTCCAAGATAGTATATTAATATGTGAAACCTCTCTTGCTTCAATATTCTTTCATGAATTGTTCAAGTGACCAATTCTGTGTTTGCTAACTTTCAATAAGTTTACTACCTATACTTATTCTGTGTGAAGTCATTACTCCCCATGGTATAAGCATATGAAACATATATAAATTCATGTTTATGATATTCAGTTCATTCAACCATTTATTCATAGGATATATGTGAAGCACGTGAGTAAATGACAAACTACTCCAAAAAGATATAAGTGAAGAACACTGAGTAGTCAAATAATTAACTAGCCATGGGAGGATTCTTTTTCATTCAAGATTTCAGATCCAATGATTTTATTCAAACAGCAAGTAAAATTGAAAATTCGCTCCAAGCAAAACACATATCATGTGACGAATAAAAATATAGCTCCGAGTAAGGTATACCGATAGTTTTGAAGACAAAAGAGGGGATGCCTTCCGGGGCATCCCCAAGCTTAGGCACTTGAGTCTTCCTTGAATATTACCTTGGGGTGCCTTGGGCATCCCCAAGCTTAGGGTCTTTCCACTCCTTATTCTCCTCATATCGATATCTCACTCAAAGCTTGAAAACTTCAACCACACAAAACTTAACGGAACTTCGTGAGATAGGTTAGTATGATAAAGAGTAAACCATTCACTTTGGTACTGTCAAAGACAAGGTTCATAATTGTTCTCACACAATTCCTATTGTACCATACCATTTATACAATTTATATTGATAAATATAAGCCACAGAAACTACAAAACAAGCAAACTACGCAATGAAAACAGAATCTGCCAGAAACAGAACAGTCTGTAATGATATGAACAGCAACCATACTTCTGCTACTCCAAAAATTATGAGATAAATTGGTGGACGTGAGGAATTTGTCTATTAATATTCTTAAAAAATAATCAACTCAAAATCACTCTACTGTAAAAAATGGTAGCTAATCCCGTGAGCACAAAGTTTCTGTTTTTTACAGCAAGATCACATTAACTCTCACCCAAGTCTTCCCAAAGGTCTTACATGGCACTTTATTGAAACAAAAAGCTATAAACCATGATTACTAAAGTATCTTAATCATGTAAGCACACAAAAACAGTAAGGGTAAATATTGGGTTGACTCCTAACAAGCGCTTTTTCTTTAATACCTTTTAGCTGGGCATGATGATTTCAATGATGCTCACAAAAAAGAAAAGAATTGAAACATAAAGAGAGCATCATGAAGAATATGACTAGCACATTTGAATCTAGCCCACTTCCTATTCCTAGGGATTTTTTGAACACATAATTTATAGGAACAAGAATCAACTAGCATAGGAAGGCAAAACAAGTATAACTTCAAAACTTTAAGCACATAGAGAGGAAACTTGATATTATTGCAATTCCTACAAGCATATATTCCTCCCTCATAATAACTTTCAGTACCATCATAAAGCATTCTTTTCATGATCTACAAGCATAGAAATTTTTCTAATCTCCACATAAGCAAAATTCTTCTCATTCGGAATAGTGGGATCACTAATTCCTAAAGTTGACACTCTTCCAAACCCGCTTTAGATGATAGTATTATTCATACTCCACAAGATATAAGTGAAGTTCATGGAGCATTCTACAATTAACATATACTAACCAATATCCAAGCTCAAAATATATAAGTGAAGCACACGACGCATTCTATAAAACCATACTCAAAAGATTTAAGTGAAGCACAAAGAGCAATTCTATAAGATCATACTTAAAAGATATAAGTGAGGCACATGAAGTATTATATAAATCAATGAAGGGCTATCTCATACTAGCATGGTTCTTAAAGGAAAAACAAAAACACAAAGGACAAAAATCATGTGAACAAAACAAAAACCGAGGTATACCGATAATTTTTGAAGAAGAGAGATGGGATGCCAACCGGGGCATCCCCAAGCTTAGATGCTTGAGTATCCTTGGAATATTTACTTGGGGTGCCTTGGGCATCCCCAAGCTTGAACTCTTGCCTCTCTTTATTCTTCTCACATCGCTAACTCCTCGTTCTTCGAACACTTCATCCACAAAAACTTAACAAAAACTTTGTGTGATCCGTTAGTATAATAAAGCAAATTACTACCTTTAGGTACTGTTGAAAACTCATTCCAATTTCATATTAGCACTTTATCTACTATATTACAACTTCACCATGGTTCATACCCCCCGAGACTACCCATAGATTCATCAAAATAAGCGATCAACACATAGAAAACAGAATCTGTTAAAAACAGGACAGTCTGTAGTAATCTGGAAGTTTAGTAAACTTATGTAACTCCAAAAAATTCTAAAATAATATGAAAATTTAAAAAATTTGTACAGAATTAATTTGCAAAAAGTTTCAGACCCATTTTACTTTTCAGTAAAAATTGTAAATTCACGCACTACAGCCAAAGTTTCTGTTTTTGTACTGCACATAGTAAACAAGCAATCTAATCATCCTAAAACCAAAGCTTGGCACATTATTTTAATAATACAATGGATATATACAAGGAGATAATTATTTTCAGAGAAGATTCCATGAAAATTTTTACATTGTTTCCGTGAGCATGAACACAAGTGCTCAAGGTCGACCCTCACTTCTTCAATGCATAATCTTCCAATCACTTCTCTTATTGAAAAACTTTTTAGGCATGAGAGGCAATTATTTTTTTTTGTATTTTCATTATTAATTTTTTTGTATGTTTCACCCACAACTAAATAGAAACAAAAAGGAAAAACAAAATATACTTAGTGAAGAAAGCAAACAAGCACACACGAGAATATCAACCCCACACTATTGCTCCCTGGCAACGGCACCAGAAAAGAGCTTGATAATCCCCAAGTGCAAGGAATCATCGTAGCAATTCCCAAAGGTGGAAGTGATAAGTATGGAGTTTCGAACCCACAAGGAGCTAAAGGTAAGATCAATATTCTATTAAGTCCTACTTTCCACTGATACGATTCTACGTACACCGAACATTTGCTTCCAACTAGAAACGAGAAATAAAACTATGTTGTGGGTATGAAGAGGATAACTTTGCATGATATCGGAGAGCTAAAATATAAAAGTAGGTGTTGTTATCATAAAGTTAGAATATATTACTAAATATTATAAATAGCGAGTGTGGAATAATGATGGGTCGGTGTGCAGAATTATCCTAGGCAATCGTTAACAAGACAGGTAATCATTATTGCAATTTCATATGACGGAGAGGCATAAGCTAACATACTTTCTCTTCTTGGATCATATTCACTTATGATTGGAACTCTAGCAAGCATCCGAAACTACAGAAGACCATTAAGGTAAAACCCAACCATAGCATTAAATCATCAACTCCCCTTTATCCCATACGCAACAAGCCCCGTACTCGGGTTTATGCTTCTGTCACTCAAGCAACCCACTATAAGCGAATCATGAGCGTATTGCAACCCCCTACTGGAATCCCTCACGCCATGCCGACATGGAGGGCACAATAGGACAGCACCAAAATAAAACATACAACTCATACCAGTCTAGATCATCAATCAACCCAAATACAAAGGATATCTACTCAAAACATCATAGGATGGCAACACATCATTGGATCATAATATGTGGCATAAAGCACCATGTTCAAGTAGGGATTACAGTAGGGTGCGGGAGAGTGGACCGCGTAAAAGAGATGAGGATGGTGATGTTGATGAATACGATTACCGCGGCGATGATTCACCTCCCAATGGCACTCCGGCGCCACCAAGAGAGAGGAGGAGAGGTTCTCCCCCTTGTGCTTCCTCCTCCATGGCCTCCCCCTAGATGGGGAGAGGTTCTCCCTCTGGTTCTTGGCCTTCATGGCGATGATGGACACTCCGGGATCCTCCTCCATGACCTCTGGTGATGATGGCCCCCTCCGGCAGGGTGCCAGAGAGGGCCTAGATTGATTTCTCATGGCTACAGAGGCTTGCGGCGGCGGAACTTCCGATCTAGGTTATTTTCCGGAGGTTTCTGTATTTATAGGAATTTTTGGCGTCGGTTTCATGTCAGGGGGGTCTCCGAGTCGTCCACGAGATAGGGGGGTGCGCCCAGGGGGGTAGGGCGCGCCCTCCACCCTCGTGGACGGCTCGGGACTCTTCTGGTCCATCTCCCATGCTCCGTGGGCTTCTTCTGGTCCATAAAAAATCGTCAAAATTTGGCACGTCAATTGGACACCTTTGGTATTCCTTTTCTGTAAAACTCAAAAACAAGGAAAAATGTAAATCGGCAATCGGCCTCTAGGTTAATAGGTTAGTCCCAAAAATCATATAAAATAGCATATAAATGCATATAAAACATCTAAGATGGATAATATAATAGCATGAATACTTCATAAATTATAGATACGTTGGAGACGTATCAGATACCGACGATCGAATATCGGGCAAGTAACATATCGATGACAAAGGGAATAACGTATGTTGTTATGCGGTTTGACCGATAAAGATCTTCGTAGAATATGTAGGAGCAATATGAGAATCCAGGTTCCGCTATTGGTTATTGACGGAAGATGTGTCTCAGTCATGTCTACATAGTTCTCGAATCCGTAGTGTCCGTATGCTTAATGTTTGATGACGATTTGTATTATGAGTTATGTGTTTTGGTGACTGAAGTTTGTTCGGAGTACCGGATGAGATCACGGACATGACGAGGAGTCTCGAAATGGTCGAGAGGTAAATATTGATATATTGGAAGGTAGTATTCAGACACCGGAAGGGTTCCGGAGTGTATCGGCTACATACCGGAGTACTGGAGGGGTTACCGAAGCCCCCCAGGGAAAGATATGGGCCATATGGGCCATAGGAGGAAGGCTAACCAGCCCACAAGGGGCTGGTGCGTCTCCCACAAGGGAGGAGGCCGAATTGGACTAGGGAAGGCGGCGCCACCCTGAGGGAGTCCTGGATTATGGGGTCCTCGGGGGTCCGGGTTATGTGACGTGGGTCGGACTGATGGTCCGTGAAGATACAAGGAAGAAGGCCCACCCCCGTGTCCAGATGGGACTCTCCTTTGCGTGGATGGCAAGCTTGGCGTTCAGACATATAGTTTCCTTCTTCTGTAAACCGACTTTGTACAACCCTAGGCCCCTCCGGTGTCTATATAAACCGGAGGGTTTAGTCCGTAGAGGCTATCACAAATCATACAGGCTAGATATCTAGGGTTTAGCCATTATGATCTCGAGGTAGATCAACTCTTGTAACCCCTATACTCATCAAAGTCAATCAAGCAGGACGTGGGGTTTTACCTCCATCGAGAGGGCTCGAACCTGGGTAAACACCGTGTCCCTTGTCTCCTGTTACCCTCGATCGCCGGGCCTTGCGATTCAGGACCCCTACACGAGATCTGCCGGTTTTGACACCGACATTGGTGCTTTCATTGAGAGTTCCACTGTGCCATCGACAGAAGGTTCAACGGCTCGTTCGATCATGTACAACGATGCTGTTTCGGGGGAAACTTTTCTCCCCGGCCAAATTTTCATATTCGGCGGCTTCGCCCTGCGTGCCAACTCAATTGGTCACCTTGAGCAGATCGACAGCTACGCCCCTGATTACTAGATTAGCTTTGGAAGTCTGAATTATGTCACTGACATCCGAGGGGACTTAATATTCGAAGGATTCGCGACCCCGACCACCGCTCCGGCCTTAGATCCGGAACAAACTATCAAGTCCGAAGATGGGAGTATAGAGCCCACCGGACTCTCTCAATTATGAAGCTCGTTGCTGGAGATCTAGAGGGAATCACGTCATCGGCAAGCCCGGAGTCAGACCGAGCTCCCCCTGTCATTGGGGAGCCGGACTCACCCCCGGATACTAGCTCCGAACCCTCGAAGTCCGTGTTGCACGAACACGGCCAGGAGGCTCTCGCCTTGCCTAGCTCCACGGACTCTCGCTTCCCCGTCCGAACCCCGCTCTTATATGAGGCTCTGGACTTAATGCGATCCCTCACCATTACAGAGGAATCGCCTCTGAACTACGCCCAGCCCGGACTAGGGGCTGAGAGCAGGGAATTTTACGTCCCACCCCCCACCCACTTCATAGCCACTGTCGAAGACTTAACCGGCATGCTGGACTACGCCTCCGAAGACATCGACGGCATGGACGACGATGCTGGAGACGAGCAAGGCCAAGACCCACCGTTTACCGGACGTTGGACGACTACCTCCACATATGATGTGTATATGGTGGACACACCCAAAAAAGGTGACGGTGACGGCGCGAAGGATCCGGTTGAGGACAAGCCCGCTGAGGCACCACCAAAGCGTCGACGTCAGCGGCACCGCCCAAAATCGCGCCGCGAAAAAGACAGCAATACCGGCACCAGAGACAATAGCACTCCAGAGAACGCCGAGGACCCTTAAGCTCCCGTCGAACCAACATCCGAATAGGATGATTGGGAGGAAGGGCAAGTTAACCCTGACGATCCGGTCGGGAACGATTACTCAGAGGATAGTAACTATCTACCAGTCTCCGAAGATGATGTGAGCCTCGGCGACGAAGACTTCATCGTTCCAGAGGAACCACTTGACCAGGAGCACTTTAAGAGCCAGCTAATCGTCACTGCGATAAGCCTAAAAAAGAAACAACAACAACTCCAAGCCGAACATGATACACTCAATGACAGATGGACCCAGGTCCTAGCCGCTGAAGAGTATGGCCTTCAACGCCCAGCAAACACTACAAAAAAAATACACTTCCGTGATGATACGTGTTTGTCACAGTAGGTCATGTTTTTTGTCATGCATGTACATCCATGACAAATTTATGACAGAATCAAGATAGTCATACTGTCTTTGTCATAGAAGTGTTCCATGACATTACGAAAATTATCATCACGGAAGTGTCCACTTCCATGACGATAAATCGCGTCACGTAAGTGCTTTTCGTCAAGGGTGACCGACACGTGGCATCCACCGTAACGGAACGCCGTTAAGCTATCGGGTCGGGTTTTGGATCCGATAACCCGTTAACAGCCCCGACCAATGGGGATTTTCCACGTGTAAAATCATCATTGGCTGGAGGAAACACGTGCCGGCTCACCGCTGGGACAGATGTCATCCACTCATTGGACAGAAGGCGCCTATGATACGTCGACACGTGGCACGGCCCAACAAGTTTAATTGGGCCGGCCCAATTAATGGCCCACAAGTTTCGCCGACCATAATGTGGCCGTCCCAGCTAAAGGCCCACAAGATTTTGCGGACCATAATGGGCTGGCCCAGCTAAAGGCCCACGAGATTTTGCGGGCCATAATGGGCCGGCCCAGGTAAAGGCCCACAAGATTTTGCAGGCCATAATGGGCCGGCCCAGCTAAAGGCCCACAAGATTTTTGTGTGCCATAATGGGCCGGCCCAGGTAAAGGCCCACAAGATTCTTGCGGATCATAATGGGTCGGCCCAGCTAAAGGCCCACGAGATTTCGCCGACATTAATGGGCCGGCCCAGCTGTAGGCCCACAAGATTTTGAGGACCCTAGTAGGCCGGCCCATTAATTGGCTGCCATGTTTTGGGCCAAATGCCAGCCCATATGATCCGGTCCATTAATGGCCTGCCACGTTCGGCCTAAAAGTGGCCCATATGAGATCCGCCGCTTATAAGCCTACCACGTTACGGGCCAAATTACGGCCCAGATCAGGTCCGCCCTTTAAGAGGCTTTGGGCTCAATTATGGCCCATATCAAATTCGCCCGACAACCTGGACACTATGCTTTTGGGCCCACTTGCTAAAGGCCCACTTAGTAATTTGGCTCGATATTAGTTTTGGCCTGTTAAGGGCCCGCTTAACATTTCGCCCTATATTAATTTCGGCCGTTAAAAGCCCGCCATATAGTTGGGCCTAACTACGGCCCGATTTGCATCCGCCCGCCGCATGACGATATCCGATTGGGCCAAACAAGGACCGAGACAATTTTGGCTCGTTAAAAGCCCGTGATTTGATTCGCACAATCATGGGCCGGGGTTCATTTCGGGCTGCTGCCGGCCCGTGAGCTGCTCGGCACATTTCAGGCCCAACCTACATCGTGATTGCATGACGGCCCGATTATGTATCGTAATTTTATGGTTTGGCCGGTTTACTGCGAAGACAGGATATATATACAGTAAAATAACTGCAGCATCGTGAATAAGAAAAAATCTAGACTATACAATAAAGAAATTACGGCATATTACATCCACCGGGCATCAAAGTTCGCCACTATGATAATAAAGCACAAGGTAACAACAGATTACATACCTTTGGGCATCAAAGATCGCCACCAAAGGCCAAAAAACACGCCAAAAAATAATATACAAAACCGACAAAGACTTCAATAGAGTTCAAGAAAGGTTAGCCTGCCGGGAGCTGCAGGTAAGCGGTGAAAGCAAGATGATGAGACTGCGCTTGTTCAACACTTATATCTTCCTCATTCTAAAAGATAAACAAGCAGACATATGACATGTTTTGCACGTAAAATTATCAGTGCTGACAATTCGTCACATTTCTTACTGACGAATAAAGTGACATAGTTTAAAATTGCATTAACACAATATGGTATTGTTCAGGTCAAGACATGGCAGGAAATGACAGTGTGAAGGAGTTGGCAGCTTCACGGCAACACTGGATTACAGATCAAGAACTCATAAGTATCAATGGTTAGTGTGCTGTCAATTTATACCATTTCAGATTGGCAAATAAAGAGACGGTTTAAATAATAGTAGAATGATATGGCATTGATCATAGTTAAGACATTGCAGAATATGACATTGTGCTGTAGTGGGTAGGTTCACCACACCACTGGATTACAGATGAAGAACAGAAGCATACATGCAGTGCAAAAGAAGTTCACTTGCTCTGTATAGTTTAATTTACATGGTATGAAGAAGGAACTTGGTTGTACAATTGAAAACTTAAGTTGAGAAAGGACAAACTTTTGTTTATGAACTACATAATAAACTTTAAATAAGCAATTTGATGCAAACACCAAAAATAAACAACTGTTGCAGTCATGCCTAACCAAATATATACAACAAAGTTTGAAGGCTTGAGATGGACAAACTTACATTATTGGTGAAGACAGGCTCTATAAAGGCCTTGTCCATGCTGATGGGGGGGGGGGCACTTCAAGAAGTTTACCACAGAATCTTCTTCAAAAGCATTGCCTTTATTCTACATTTTGTGAAGAGTAAATATAGATGTGATAATATACGAAAAAATGGAGAATATTTAAGATAAGATGAAGAGTGATGCTACATAACCAAGTAGCTATAAATGTAAGTCTTGCGATACAGGCAAAAGGTACAGCCAAGAGCAATGCATAGCTAAACTTCTTCAAGACCAACCTTATGGTAAGAGTAAATATAGATCCGATGTGTAGAAAATGGAGGGCAAAGGAAAATAAGTCAGAGTGATGGTACATGAGCAACTACCGTCATTATAAGTACACTGATAAAGGACGGCATGTACTTACAAGAACAATGCAGAGCTAAAAAAACATTGGCATTGGATATATTCTACACTAATGTAACCATTCATACAGTTCAGATAATTTGGACTGAACAATTGATAAGGAAGCTATCATGCATACTGCTGTCACATAATGAACGGTATGTATGCAAGTACAGTGATACAGGACAACAGGTACTAACAAGAGCAAAGCTGCGGGCAGCATATTTGCGATATCCTGTCGTTCTTTTCAAACCGGAATTCTTCTTCAAGCAGATTTCCCGCAAACAAGATCCGTAAGGCACATGCGGAAAAGTAGAAGTTGAAATTGTCATGTGATTTCATAGATAGTACCTCATCCTGGGAACAAGACCAGTGCATAACAAGGTTTTTCCATTCAATGTCTTCTAAATTAGCACAGGAGACTTCACCGGAAATTCGTTTATAGACTTGCCATCAAAGTGTGATTTCCTCAGGTAACACCGATACTGCTGCAATGCTTCCTTGAAAAGCATAAGCAAGCTTTGCTCGTCATGACTATCCAGATTGACCCTCGCCTAGTTACAACAATGTAATGTAAATCATTGATGTGTTCAATCAGCAGAAAACAGGAAAATAATAACCATGAATAATAGACTTACACGTAAGTTGGACAGGAAGATGTGAAAATGGTGTTTGTCTTCACTATAATTTTCCCATGATGGGAATATATGCACGTAGTCCCTAACAACATTGAAAGCATTGTCTTTTAAACTGGGAATAAATGGAATGGGGTTCCAATCTGCAGGAATTGGCCGCCTCTGCAGCTTGGGATAGGTCTTGACGGTGGACTTTTTGTACTTTTTGGTGGAGTGGGATTTTTACGTGGTACAACTGGTGCTATGGCAAATGAAATTGGTATACCTTTTGGTCGGAGTGCGTGTCCTGTGTGGTGGGGCTAGTGGTGTGGCCAAGTGAAGTATGGGTACAGTCTGCTGAGTCGGTCCTACGCTTTTGTGTCACCGGGTTGTACATCCAATATAAGTGGGGTCTTGTCTGATTTCTCCGGCACCACCATGTTTTTCAAGGACTTTCTGGTGCTCCTTCGTGTTCGGCAATCACCCTCTTCCTTTTTGATGTCTGATGCACAAGAACAACATTTGAGTGAAAAAACATGGTATGATGACAGATGGAATATGTATTGATAATGGATGGGCATGGCATCTCGACATATATGATGAGTAAACTAAGCAGATGGCGGTGCAACGAAGTAGAAGAAATGCAAGACAGCATATGCAAGATACCCGCAATCAATAAAACATTGCCAAATTAGAACAAGCACCTTGATGGGTGAACAGGACAGGCCATCTGCCTTTGACTCCTCGAGGTTAGAATAGTCATTAGGATCATATTCTGAACAAGAATCAACAGGTGGGGAGCGTATGAATTTCATTGCATCCAGGATGGCACTCAATGCCTTGGTGCCAATTTTGTAAGTCATTGCAGTGTTTAGCTTCAAGAGTGGACTGCTGCTAGTGTGACACAAAGCAGCTACACAGATCATAGTGTAGATATATCGGGAAAACCTTAAGCATCAAAGTAAAATCAGCAAAGTGGAACTTGTTGGAATATATGTGCTAGTATTGCCGGTACGGCTAGAAAGGCTTCGGATACCAGCTCTCTTCAAGTGAAGGTGCGGTACTGTTAATATCAGTGTAACTCTCAAAGGCGACACAGCTCCCGCATTTCCTTGCTATTCTTATAGGATTCAAGTGGGCAGGCCACTACAAATCCTATTCCTATGTTTACAAAATCCTACGAATCAAAGAGGCTCAAAGTGTCCATCACAACCGACCGTATAGGCCTCTACACTGCAAATGTCCCTGCTCATCTTCAGTACAAGGAACATATCAGTATTACTAGCATACTCTCCGTTCCAAAATATAAGTCTTGGTAGAGATTTCCACTATGGATCACATATGAGATGTATCCAGATACATTTTAGAGTGTAGATTCACTCATTTTGCTCCATATATAGTCCATGGTGGAATCTATACAAAGACTTGTATTTAGGAACGAGAGAGTACATATTAAAGAAGAACGGAAGAGGAACATGGTAAAGAAGAGCAAGCAGATTTTGGATAATAAAATGTTGGTTGCGCAGCGCCACACATGATGAACCGTGAGCGCATTAAGAATGCAACTCCCGGCTGTCTCGACCATTTCAGGCGGTTGGATGAAAATCCTACGCCTCCTAACCCTTCTTCTTCCTCGTCTCGATTCTTCCCATACAAAACACCGCAGACGGGCAGCCGGCCGGACCACCGCCCCACCGCCTGTTCCTCCGCCACCCCACCCCACCCGCGCCCCAACCCCCACCAGCGTCGAGTTTTCTTCATTCGGCGAGGCCCCACAACCACTGAGCCCCTTCGATCGCAGACCGCGAACTCCGGCGAGCTCTGAAAAATCGACTGATCCAATTTTGAAATTTAGTCTACTGTGATTTAACTAGTGTGGAATATAAAAGGGGAAAACCATAAGCATTGGGACTATAGTGTTGAGCGTGCCATGGCAGATCTGAAGGTGCAAACCGGACAAAGGCAACTTCGCAACCAAGACAAGAAATCTGAGTAAAGCAGTGGCGATCTATTTTCTTGCTGTGATAAATAAGTTGAGCAGATACGAAAGAGTACCGCCTCTGGTGCGGCGTCGTGTACACATCTGCTGAGAATTTGACGATGTTGCGGTAGCGATGGCTGTCGGCGGCGTGGAAGCAGATCTAGGAGGGTAGACGTGGCGGCGGCGCGCGGTGGACGAGACGGTCGTAGGAGCGGTGCCGACAAGGTGGACGACGGCGGGGATGAAGCGAGAGGACGGGATGCAAGGATCCCGGTCCGAATGCGTGGATGAGAGAGGTCGATCTCTTGTAATGGACGGCGGCATCGGGGTATCAGCTCCGGCATGGTGGAGGAGGACGGCGGTGGATGGGGTGGAGGGTGTTTTGGCGCCCACGGAGTACGAACGGGGAAAAGGGAGGTAGAGAGGAAGGGGGGAACCATGTATTCAGGGCGCGCTTGTCTCAAATGCGAGGAAATTTACAAACTTAGCCCCCGTTTAAAATTTCTACTACATCACAGCAACATTAGTCGGTTGGGGATAGGACGGTAATCTCGCATACATCAAATATTTGCCGACGAGAGTTTGTTTTTGGCGCACACCGTGTATGAATATGAATCGGGGAGGGAGTCGATTTCGGTCGAGGACACACTGTGTTTTGGCGCCCACCGCGTATGAATCTGGGTGAGAGGCGGTTACGTCAAGTTTGGGTGAAATTACAAACCTACCCCTATCGAAACCTATAGAAATCCAGCAGATAGGCTTTGCGTGGCAGGGATAGGCAGTAGTGATTTCCATCTCGCAGATTTTGGTTTCGGGGTTATCATGACTTTCCCCACTTCGTTCAAATTTTGCAGAGTGCACGCCATCGTGCCAACTCAATTCAAATCCCGCTTGTATTCTATTTTTTCGGGCAGTATCCATTTTCAATTGTTATTACATTCTATATACATCATTTATATATATATATATATATATATATATATATATATATATATATATATATATATACTTTCAAAAGCACAACAAAGAATTCTGCTCCTTTATATGTATAATATGATTTACAAATACAACGATTTCGAAATCTTACGGTTGAATTCGGAAAAATTTAACCAAATTATGTTCTACTAAAATGTATGGATAAGTAATACCTACATATTAAATAACATAGATGTGCGTGAATTCATCTGAGTATGCATGTTTGATAGATCAATTTTGGTTCGAGTATGGATTACATGTATCATCATCTCGAATTCAAATATTTGAATCCCTTTTTTGTTCACTCCTTTCACGCCCATCTCTCTCACATGCATGCTCCTTCAGGTAGCTATCACTCTCTTTTCTCCAGCTCACCCGCACACTCACTTCATGTTTCTCCTCTCCTCGCAAACATGGTCTCTCGACGTCTCCCTTGAGAAGTGTCACACTCTCACAATCATTATACATTACACGGTTTTCATTATCTCTCACGTCTCTACTGTTCTCTGGTACTCGGTACCTAAGCTTTCTTTTTCACTGCCACACACACAGTCTCCACTCGTCTTTCACTTTGTCTTTCTCTCTGTGGGATTCTCTCACACACCCTATATGTCTCTACATATGACTCATACCACTAAAATTAATCTCTCTCTCTCTCTCAGAGACACAACGCTTGTTGCGGTCTCCTTTTAAATCTCCATCCTGCATCGACATTATTCATTTGTTTACCGATCAGACAACCCCGAATACCGTCTCCTCTCTCTCTCTCACACACAGACACACACACAACTCTTGCTTCCACTCACCTTCCCGACTACCGTCTCTCTCTCACACACACACAAAACTCTCGCTTTCGCACCCCGACTCGTACTTCTCTCACAAACATTTTCGACTAGCTAGCCTCTAGATAGCTTTATACACCCGCACACTCGTGCTTCCACCATCACATACATGTCTCTCTCATGCTCCTTGTATCTATGTAGATTTTTCTTCCCTTCTCGAGAAACGCCCTCTCCATCGTGCACACACGCACTATCGCCTCATTTTAAGCTGATACCTAATGCACACACACTCCTTGTGTCTTTGTCACACATGCACTCCGTCCTCCTCCACTATCCCTCTCTCTCACACACACATGGGCTTTTTGCAACACCTATCAAGATGCCCATGCGTTGTACGGAACATCAAGATGCATTTGTATGAGTAGTTTATCTTGTGGGAGAAAAGGATGAACGAGGGAAGGCCTTATTTGCAAATGTGGAGAGGGGTGTGGGTATCTTTTTGCAAAATTGCCATAGTTTCCTTCCTATCCGTCAGATATAGATCGGACGGCCTATATTGCGGGATGGCAGGCACACGATCATCACCGACAATGCTTTTTATAAGAGTAGGAATAAAAAAATAGAGTTGGTGATGATGGTGGGCCTGCCATCCTGCAATGTAGGTCGTCCAATTTATATCTGACGGATAGGAAAGAAAATATGGCAATTTACCCGCACTCTTCACCACATTTGCAGATAAGGCCTTCCTCGCTCATCCATTTCTCCCACAAGATCTTGATGTTCCGTGCAACGCACGGGCATCTTGCTAGTAAGAGTAGAAATTAGACATATACCACTTCTCGAATCTTGAAACCAACAACATTCCTCCCTTATCTCATCAAAAATGCCAAAGGGATTTATTTTGAGTGAAACATAAAATATTTTTAGTGATATACGTATTTCAAAACTAGACTTTTTTTTCTATCAAATCGGTGAATATGTAATAATCTAGTTTGATCGTGTGGCAACGCATTGGCACATTGCTAGTAGTTATTATAATTTTTTGGACACCAGACAAACGGTGGAGTAATACGAAGAGAAGAGGCGCACGCACGTAGTCGGTCTCTTGCTGTCTCGCACACATGAGTGTTACGTAAAGGCGACGTTAACAAATAAACCCTAAAACCCTAGGTGCACGATTGCTGCATTCGCGGATACCTGGTACGTGGTGGAGCACCTTTGTCGGAATAGTCAGCTCGCGTGATAATTTGATCTGTAGGAGTTGATGGTCGGGACCACAGGTGAACGACTTGGAGCGCGGTGGCTCGCCAGTTGCCACAGATCGAGTAGCCATGTTTAAAATATCATTTTTCTAGTGGGGTTAAGAGTTCCGATTTTCAATGGCGCGTTATAAGTAGTAAGTAGTTTTCAGAACGATTGGTATGGAGCAAAAATGGAATTCATAGTACTACGTACCTCCTTGGCGTATGGTTGTATGGTTTTTTTGCGGTCGAGGTTGTATGGGTTTATGTTGCGAGATGTTGAACCTCGTAGTTCTAGGGCAAATACTATGGTTTAAATTTAGATGCTGGTTTTCAGTAATGAAAATCGGAAGGGGAAACCCTTCTTTGATTAAAAAAAACTACTACCTCCATTCTGGTTTACTAGTCCCCATCGTACTTTGGGTCAAAGTTTTTCCATGAATTTTTCTTGTAAAATGTGAATTGAAAACGAGATTCTGTTATACCCAAACAAAAAAGGACTGGAGGGAGTGATTGCTCTGACACGGACGCGACCTCTCATAGCGCAGGCATTGAACCAGCGCGCCGGCCAAGAGGGCCGCAGACTCGCCGCAGTTCGGCCGAGCACGCCTCCTTGCCGCGTGCAACCAGCTTAAGACTGCCCCGCCTGCCTTCATTGAATCCGCGCATGTGCCGGCAACACATCACGTCCTTCCGCGAGCTGGCAGGCATTTTAGAACACAAAAAATGACTAAAATATAATTAATTTATGCATGGTCTTGACTTGTTGTGCTCGCACTGGTAGCAGGAACTAGTAGAGGTTTTTTTTATTTATAACTCTCCTCACATTTTTTTTGGCTTTGAAATGAATCATGGGTGTGGACATTATGTATGAAATGTGCAGATATCTATGAACATAAGTTTGATGTGGAAGTTGAACTTGGAATGCCGGGCTTGCGCGTGAACTATACCATGTCCAATGCTTCAATACATTATTGTTTGGAAAGTAATTGCTGTTATTACATGACTTAAAAAACATTTTGTGCCACATCGGTAGATGCACGGACATCACAACAGTGCATCTTGTTGGATAAACATTTGAACCTAGATATTATGAAGGAAATTTTGTATTGACAACAGTTTTAGATAGCAGGAGACGCCTAGCCCGCTTCTGCCTCGCTAGCTTATTTCTGGCTTCTTCCATCTCTTCTTTGGCTTGGGTGAAGAGAGCATCTGATTGCTCTTTTCGCTTCTTCAGGAACTCAGCTACATTCTCAAGGGCTGCTGCACGCTTTCTTTCAGCCTTTACTAATGCCACGAGGACATGAACAGTGACGACTCCACCTGGCTTGTGTGTAATCCAAAGCATCATCGTGAATTTGCACCTTGTGTCTAATCCAAAGCATCATTAGGGAACTGGCAACTTGTGTATAATCCAGCCTCATTTTGGAAACATGATCTCGAGGTTGACCATACTTCCCTCCTCGCAGGAACTGCATCCTGACATGAAGTTACTTCTTTTTTAGATCAATACTCAGAGCAACCTAGATCCATTTAGTAGAAGCCAAATAAACAGAACTCGGAGAAGTGAATTCAAAAGGAAAAAAATATATAAAAACAGACTATAAGGTGAGAACACCCACTTCCTACATCAAGCTAAAAACAAAAGCATTAGGACGATTAAGACTCTTCTTATTACACATCGAAGAACACCACGCTTAAGAGAAACAGAGACTACAACATATACACATCGAAGAACACGAGGCTACACGAAAGTAATTGAAAGGGAGTTACTTACCAAAGCTCGTTTTACAGGTTCGGTGCAACTCCTCTTTAACTTTCCACGCTCCTTGAAGATGTCCCGAATATCCCGTGTTTCGTATTCATTGCTCCTCTGCATGTTCGCACTCGTGGTTTTAAAATCTCAATATGGCAAGAAAAATATACTACTAGTAATACTCGCGCATCTTGTGGGCAACATTAAAGCACTCGTCTGCCATGTTAGAGCATCTCCAACAGAATCACAACGAGCGGCGCTTTAAAAAAGCGTTTAGAGTGCTGAGATCGATAAGTAGATAGAGTAGAGGATAGTTCTCAGCATAGATAGATAAAAAAAGATAATTCAACTACTCCTCGTCGTTCGACTCCTCCTCGGTGATGTCCTCCTCTGATGTCTGACTATAGGCGTGAAGATACCGATCATTGTCGGATTCCCAGGGCGATGCTGCTCCTAGCCTCATGTTGAATTGAGTGTCCGCTTTTCGCCTACGCTTGTCCTCGCTGTAGGCGGCTCGCTCCGCCCTCCTGTTATCCCTCTCCGCCCTCCTTTGCGCGTAGAATTCGCGCTCGTTGATGATGTCCCGTGGGAAGTGTTGGCGCCACAGCGCCATGGCTTCCTCGTCCATCCTGGCGATGCCGAGACGGTGCTCCCGCCTCCGGTTGTCGCGACGATCTTCGTCGGTGCTAAGCCGCGGCAGAGGCGCGAGCTCTGCGCCGCCTCCCGCTCTGCACGCTTGGGGAAGTTCAATGTTCTATGAGGCCACCGGTCGCCACGCCGCCGCTGTCAGACGCTGGGGCGGCCTCGTTGGCGGTGTCGAAATTGCCGAGGCCGAGGAGCATCCCGTGGAACCGGATCTCGGCGGAGAAGCCGCCGGAGGGGCGCGCGCGGACGCCGCGGTATCCCCAAGTTTCCCGGTGACGTGGCGGCGGCGAGGCGAAATTGAGCGGGGAGAGAGCGGTGGCAAGGCACAGAGCGGTGGGAGGGCGTTGGATTTTATAAAGCGCGCCGGACGCCGCGCGCCAAAACTAGCGCACGCCCGACCGCTTTTTCCCGCGCGCGCGATCCTTTCCCGACGTCTCTACTATCTCTACTCTCTTCTCTACTGTTATATTTATTTTATATTTTATATTTATCTCTACTTCCTTTACTATCTACTTTTTTCTCTATACTTTTTTTCTTGCAATATAGGCCGTCCGATTTATATCTGACAGATAGGAAGGAAACAAATGGGAATTTTGCAAAAATATACCCATACCCCTCTCCAGATTTGCAAATAAGGCCTTCCCTCGTTCATCATTTTCTCCCACAAGATAAACTACTCATACAAATGCATCTTGATGCGTGCAGCATATGGGCATCTTGCTAGTTCTAAAACCTTTCCATCATTTGCCACACCACGGTTGCGGATGAAAAACCTACCCAAGCACAAATAGCGATACAGAGCAACGCACAATTACAACCTGATATTCTGTTGGACAATGGAGGCTATAACCAATTACTTTTACGGGAACAATAGCACCCAGGAAATTTGAAGGGTAGGTATGAACAAAATTGGAACTGCACATGTACTGCTAAGTGATTCAATACACACATTACTAATCGAGGAGGAGAAAGATGGTCGCGGCGGCCTCTGCGAGTCATGGTCGGCAACGGGAGTTAGTTCATTGTCCACGATGGTGGTACTTCTGTGCTTGGCGTCGGCTTCCGGGAAGCAGATCCGAGACCGTGGAAGACGATGCCGGGGAAGAGGCTCCATGTACGACGACGACGGTGGACCGGCTCTAGTGCAGCGTACGAGGTCGTCGATGAGGCAGATGTGCTGCGGTGGACGAGTGCGCCGATGTAAAGGGGAGGAGCACGAAGGTTGCGGTACCGTGGAGAAGTCTATTTTGCGGTGGGGATAGAAAATGGGGAGTATTCATGTGTACTACTCTGGGGGCCGGGGTGGGGTTGGCTGGGTAGGGTGAACCTGAAGTTACGAAAACAGCCCCCTACCAAGCGTCATCCGTAGGCCTGTTCCAAAGGCTATGATGGTAACTTCCCACTGCTCGAATCGAGGTCGCAGGAGATTTTCCCGCACGACCTCAAAATTTTGTGACACTGGACTCCCCGTGTGGCGTGTTGAGCGATTCGGCTAAGCAACTAGCGAGTAGTGGTAGTAAACTCTGCATATTAGGTTTGACCAAAGTCAAACTTCCTAAAGTTTGACCAAGTTTATAGAAAAATATAAACATTTACCATAACAAATATGTATGATGTGAAAGTACATTCAATAACGAATCTAATGGTATTTATTTGTTATTGTATATGTTAATATTTTTTGTTATAAGCTTTCTGAGAGTTACAAAACTTGACTTTGACCAATGCTAATACGCGGACTTAAATAAAAGCGGAGGGTGTACACATTTGTTTTCTTAGTTTGTAGTGAACTAATCATTTGTTGAAATTGTGAAATAAATATATTAGGCTATTGACTTCGAATGTAATGGTCTATACAATTCAATAGTTACAATCATTGTCGAATTCCAAGATGTATACAAGGTCTATAGTAGTTCACAACATGCTCAAACTCACATAATCCTAGTCAAATGAGAATCTAAATGCATTTCATAGTTATTACTTTGTAAGATGCAACAAAAACAACCATAACTCTACATCAGCCATTGGCCCTGTTTGGATACTCTAACACAGTTAGAGTTAGAGTTATTTTCTAACCCACTCTAACCCAAATAAGCACCTCTCCACCGGGATAGTTGGGTTAGATGGAACTAACCCACTCTAACCCTCCCTGTTTGGATACTTTTGGGTTATTTGAGCCCCCAACTAACCCAAACTAGCTCTAACCCCGTGATCCTAATAGGGCCATTATAGAAGCAACATTTTGACATATCCCAATGTGTGAATGAAACGCAAGAGAGAGCTTTTGAAGATGGAGCGAGATAGGGTGGGAAAGATTGTATGTATGTGGACGAGAGAGTAGGAGACAAACCTAACGAGACAGAGGAGAGAGATAGAGAGAATGAGAGAGGAAGAAGTTAGGTCTGTGAGAAAGATGGAGACATGTAATATACGTGAGGTGCGTGTGCATCCAGATTCTGTATACGTGGAAGGAGAAGAGACAACATGTTTGATGAGAGAGATGGAAAAACATGAACGAGAGGGAAGGATCTCGTGGGTTGAGGGATTGACAATTTTGTGCGGGGGAGAGAGGGATTGGTAATTTTGTGCAAGAGAGAGAGAGAGAGAGAGAGATAGAGAGAGAGAGAGAGAGAGAGAGTGGGGGGGGAGGAGTCAGTCGGCCGTCGTCACATCACCCTGCTTCCAAATGACCCCACATTCTCTAGCGCGGTGTGGTCGCCGTCTTCGATCTGCTCGATGCCCTCTTTGAAGATTGAGGTGTTGTGCATGTTGGGGTGCAAAGAAGCACAAGCGAGAGTGGTCGCCATATAACCTTGGATGGGGATGAATTGTGTGCTCGGGGGAGTGTGTGTGTTTGTGTTGTGAGAGAGAGAGAGATATTGAGAGAAAACAAACCTAAGGAGAGAAATGGGTATTCACAAAGAGATTGTGCGGGCCTTGAGGTGGGCAGGGGCCGGGTGAGGGTGTCAAAATGTGTGCGTTGATGCATGTGTTGCATGCAACCGTGTGAGGGATGCATTTAATCGAGAGAGATGGTTGTTGTGTTACGGATGCTCCTCTCTCTCTCTCTCCCTCTCTCTCTCTCTCACACACACACAAGTAAACTAGAAGACCGTTCTATCATGTATACACAACGTATCGGCATATCTGTCTATGTCTCACTCATGCATGATCATTTGCACATTCACACCTCTCTATTTCTGTATCACACGCACACCGTCTCCACATTGCCCTTCCGCCACAACACACATATGGACACATACACACATTCTCTCTCAGTCACACACACAAAATCAGTATTAAAAAAAACTAGGGCGCACCTAAAACGTCCAAATCCAAATAAACACGAACTGGAGCTAAATTCAAATATATGGACATATTGCAGCGTCAAGAAATTTCCCAGGAAAAAAAGTTGAGTAATATTCGAGGATTGTTTTCACACACACAAAAAGAGTCGGTGGATGTCCTTCGAGCGCGACACGGTGACGCACCGTTCGATCGACCGCGCGGCCGCGGTTCACGCGCTTGCACAGGATTCTGTATCGTGGTTGTGGTACTAACTAATAAAAGCGCTACCTAAGTCTAATGTTTACGTGTACTAGTACGGTTTTCTTTTAATTTTGACCAACCTTATATAAAACTAAAGTAAGCTCCCACACGCATACTCATCAATATGCCGCCGCCGCCGTTGCGCATGCCGACGCCCGCCTGCTCCGGCCAACAATTTCTCGCCCATCACCGCCGTGTCGCCACCATCCCTGTGCCATGAAGCCGAAGGCTCGCTCGCTCACATCGTCTGCAGTCCCTCCTCGCGATGCCGCCATGCTGCCAAGCACGCGAGCAGCTGGTGGAGCCGCGTCTATGCACGTAGCGTACGAAGAGGAGGACGAGCACGTGCTCCAGCACGCCGGCGAGGAGGAACTAGTGTGTCATTGTCGTCTCCGCCCGTGCGGAGGAGGCGCGCATGGTGGCTGTCGCGGCGGAAGCCGGTCGCGCACGCGTCGAGCCCGCAAACCGGGTGCGGACGTGGAATCTACCTTCGAGACCTTGAATGCCACGTGGATCCTGCAATCTGATGGAGCAATTTGGGTCAGTCGACTCATGTGAGCCGTTTGATGCAACATGGATGGCTAGAAGGGCTTCTTCCACCTCTTCTGCCGTCTTCTTCCTTCGCTCCGTCGAACTTCTTTCACAAATCGACTGACCCAAATTATACTAATAGTACGAACGTATTAAGTACAGTAGGAACACAAAGATACGAGCAGTAGTACCAACTGCAAGAAGAACAGTAGTAAGACATAGTACTAGTACTACTGTACGTACTAAAGAGTTCAAATAACGAGAAAGAACATACTAAACATAGTTCTGCTGGGGCCTCAGCACAACACACCCTTGAAAATAAACTAAGCAACTAGTCCGCTTGACACTGCAGTAGAACCAGCATGAGCGATTTACATCGCCACCTACTCGGAGTGCGAGTCCACGCCCTGACTTCGCCCCTCGCCCCTCTTCCTCTTCCTCGTCACGACGCTTCTTTGCTTGAACCAGGACCTTTGGGCTCGCTTCTTCATCCAACCCTTGTAGATATTTAAACAAAGGTAGGCATCCATTGCTGCGCATGAGGATGTGATCTTCATCTAATGTCTTCGACTCCCATGCATGATGAAACTCGTGATGAGGTTTCTTCGATTTAAGCGTCTGAAGGATCAATCATGGCTGCTGCCAGGTCAACATTCAAGGTTGAGAGGAGGACACCAGGCTTGCCTTACGGAGATCGAAGGGCTGGCCTACAACGAGACCTATCCGACGCAGGACATCCCTATCGTTCTTAAAGCCTACAGTAACGAATTTCACTCTTTTGTCCTTGAGGAAGTTCTTAAAATCGCACTCAACGTCGGCATGGCATATGTGGTAGACCAAGCAAACGTTATGTACGCAAACCTGGATCACGGCGGGCTTCTTCCTCTCTTCGTCCTTTAGATCCTTCTCTCGTCCCAGGACTGTGGTGTACTCAACATCTAGCCCAGCGACCCACTCATCCATTGAACTGTTGAACATGCGTAGGAAGCGAGCAAGCCATGCTTTCACCGTCGCGGATCCACGTGTGTAGATGACGATGAACTGATCGCCGGTGATGGCTCTAACCTGGTACTCAGCGGCGACCATGGAGATTTGGGAGGCCATGGATTTTGGAGGAGGGTTATGAGAAGTTGAACTGTTGTTACCACAAAATCTGGGTTAGAACTAATGTGAAAGGACGGGACGACTGGGAGCGAACTGTTGTAAGGTAGTAGAAGACGGGGACGAGTAGGGCGTGCGAACGGCATGCGGTTGCTGGCTTGCCCGGTGGATAAACGGCTGCAAGCCCCCAAAGAGTTCTCGAGAACTATGCAGGACCCACTAGATGTCATGTCTACTAGACCCATATCGTAAGCCTGACGGTATAGCTTATGCCTGTTCACACGCCATGCCGGCACGTGGATGTAACTTCACTTAATTCCGTCAACCGCGCGCCACCCACGACCTTCGCCTCCCTCGCGCGGTCGGGCCCTTTGAGACTTCGACCGGCTATAAATGAGCAATTTTTTCCTACTCCGCATGCTTGATACTCCCTCTGGTCCTTTTTACTCCCATCAACCGTTTGCAAAGTGTTTGACCAAATTTATACTTTTTTTTGAACGCCACCTTATATTAATTAACCAGCCACACCAGTACACTCATTCGATACAATATTCACCACACAGTGATGCGTTATTTACAAGAATACCATCTAATCTATTGTCAAAGCTATACTTAGCGATTAAGTGTGCCACCTTATTGGCCGAACGGCTGATCTTTGACAATTGAAGAGTGTTGATCAACTTCGAGATGCTCAACACTTTCATCTTCAGGTCACGCATAGCAGACTTGTCATAGTCCCCTGATGCAAGAGACGCTACCACAAAAGCGCAATCAGTCTCTAAAATTACAGGATTATGAAGAGAAATACCTATGTAGAGACCGGCAATGCAAGCCCTAAGTTCCGCTTCCTCCACGCTTTGACAGGCATCAATGAAATCCCACGACCAAATTTATACTAAAAATATCAATATCTACAATACTGATTATAATGAGTATAAGAGCTACGTTTTATAATGAGTGTAAAAATATTGATTTGACATTGTGAATGCTGATACATTTTTCTATAATTAAGTCTGGTGAAAGTAGAGGTACATTGACTTTAGACAAAACTTAAATGCACAATGCAGACTAGTTCCTCCGTCCAGGTGCGTGCCATGTCCTATCTGGTCATCACAACAAGGTTAGCTATTAGAGTACCACTACCTCCCTTCTAGTTTAAAGGGCTCGATTCAAAAATTTCACCTACTCTTAGCAAGATAGTAGAGGCGGTGGAATAGTTTTTGAAGTCTACAAAAGTACTCAATTAGTGCTGTCGTTCTTCACACAAAAATGTGTTTTACCAATGCATGCATGAACACTAGTTACTCTAACCCCCCTCTCTTCTATAATTCTTTGCCACATCAGCATGTTTGCTACTATTCCCGTGTGCATGATACCAACTAAGATACCACCATTATGGCCAGACTTAATCATCGCATGCAATAATTTAGTGCACCTTAAAATATGAACATGTGTGGGGTGTGTATGTTTTTAATGACTTGAGACTGTACCTAGCCCGGCATGCAAGATGACTTATTATGCACCGTTCCCCATACCTGCAAGAAGCCGTTCGTCTCCAAATTTTTTCCTCTCCATATGTGGAAACAATATGCCTGCCAAACTCTCCTTCTCCCTCCAGCGGTCTCACCACTCCACCCCGTGTGAAAAAATCTGCATGCATGACTCTCCTCCCCCCACGCTCGTCCAATCCGTTGTGACCAGCAATATTTCCACCCCTTCGCTCCCCCGTAATTTACTCCAACAAATATGCCCACGTAGCTGTTACTTAACTGCAGGTGCATTGGGTCACTGGCATATGGGCCAAACAGGTGTTCGGCCCACATGTCGATGACGAACTGAACTGCGATTAAGTCGATGCACTTCGATTCATATCTTACGTAGGTGTGCCATTGCTCGCTATAAATACTGCGCCTCCGACGACATCGCTATCTCCTCCCCCTCACGTTCACGTTCATTGCTATCTCCTCCCCCTCCCTCTCATGTCGACCACCATGGCATCGCCCCTCCCAAGCCCTAGGAGCCCCTCGCTGCACCGCGTGGACGGTCACGCGTCGCCGTTCCGTTCCTCGCCGCCACTAGTCGAGGAGGACGCGTCGGTGTTCCGCTCCTCGCCGCTACGCGACGCGTCGCCGTTCCGTTCCTCGCCGCCACTAGTCGAGGAGGACGCGTCGGTGTTCCGCTCCTCGCCGCGACGCGACGCGTCGCCGTTCCGTTCCTCGCCGCCACTAGTCGAGGAGGACGCGTCGGTGTTCCGCTCCTCGCCGCGACGCGTCGAGGTGGACGCGTCGGCGTTCCCAATCTCGCCAGCACGCGCGCCGGAGGACGCATCGGCTCCCCGCTATGAGGAGAACGCCGCGCCAGCCGAGCCCCAGCCTTGAGGAGCTTTGGAAAGAAATGGATGTCGCCTTGTGGGAGGCTTTGCCTCCAGCAGAGCGCCAAAATAGAGGCGGAGAAGAAGGCCGAGGAAGAGCGGCACCGCGGAACAAGCTGCCCGGGAGGCCTATGTCGCGTCCGAGAGTCGAGCAATTGGCTCTTTGGCAGAAGGCTCGTACGAGGGCCGTGAGGGTGGCGGAGGACGCCCGTGCCGACGCCCTGAGTGCAGTCGGGCCCAAGCGCCACAACTACGCTTGGCAGTACGTGGACTGGGTGCACGCTTCCAGCGAGGCGGAGTACCTGTTGGCGCCGGATCACCACACCGGTGAGATCATGCTCGCCCGCCGGCAAGCCGCCAATCAGCACCTCGCGAGTTGCGAGGCTGAGGTAGAGGCGTTGTGTCGACGCGCTGGGAAACAGCTGCGCACCAGGGCACTCGTGGCGCGCCGCAAGCGCTCCTGCGAGCGCCGTGGCTTTTAGGATGAGTATAATTTTTGTTTCGTAAGGCGATCTCATTAGTTTTGGGACGCAAATGATAAATCCCGAACGTTCAGGAATTTTTAGCGTCCTTAATTAAGTATGTAAAAGGGAAAGTTTGGAAACCTTGTGTATTTGTACGCATTTTGCAAGTACGTGCATATAACACAAACTTTACTATATACTATCGCACTACACGTCTCCCTCGATATATGTGTCAGGACCCCGATTCCAAGTCACATCGATCTAGCCGGTAACACCTTATGTCACTTTGCGGCCTCACGCACGGTATTCCCACGGGTGTCGCCTTACCATGGCCCGGGACCGTTTGGCGCCTTTTGGCTCACGTATATGATAGTGTCGCTAGCATCCATATGACAGAGAACCGGGCTGACATGGCTAGTCGTGAACCCAAAGCGGCACTAACCCATGGGGACAGGCATACATGAATCACATCGAGCATGTCGGTCAGCGTGTGAATTGGGCTGTAGCACTGGCTAACAGAGACTCCGGGAACCCGGGCTGTAGCGAGCTAGGCAGGACTCTGGATGTCACCGCGTGACGTTTCCCGAAGGGACAGACACGAGAACGAAGTGAAACACATCTTGGCCGATCAAGTGTCCAGAGCAGTAGTCTGGGCTAGCAGGACTCCGGTGAACCGGTCATGGCGGACTACTATCGCTCAGAAGCACTAGACTACATTTCCACATATGAGAGGCTGCCAAGGATAAACAACTAGATTGTCGGATCCCACACATACCAAGCATTTCAAACATACACACAATATGCTCAATATGTGTAAATACAACATGGCATCACAACATAACTCTACGACTCAAATATTTATTCATTAGGCTCCGAGGAGCGAGATATTACAAACATGGGTCTCACGACCCAACACTCAGAGCATACAAGTCAACACATGCGGAAGCTTAACATGTCTCAGTACAGACATCTGCAAATGAAAAAGGCTGAGAAGCCTGACTATCTACTAGATCCTGCCGAGGGCACAAGATCGTAGCTGAGGTAACAAGCTAACGTCAAAGTCCACGCGGAACTACTAGCGAGACTGATGTCTCTCTCAAAACATAAAATAAGCAAACGTGAGTACAAATGTACTCAACAAGACTTACATCAGAACTAACTACATATGCATCATTATCAACAAGGGGGTGGTGGAGTTTAACTGCAGCAAGCCAGCTTTGACTCGGTGGCTATCCTAACTACGATCGCAAGTAACTCTTTTGAGGTGGCGCACGATTCCACATATTCACCATATCAATACACCACTATGGATCCGCTCCCGTCTCCCTACGAGAACGCCATCCATAGCACTCACGCTTATCTTGCGCATTTTAGAGTATCCACTTTCACTTGTCTATGAACTGTACAGGCAACCCAGAAGTCCTTTTCCGTGGACACGGCTATTCGAATAGATCATATTAACCCTGCAGGGGTGTACTTCTTCACACACGCTCTCACCACTTATCGCTGTTTACACGACATGTACTCCGCAACCTTCAAGCGGAAGCCCAGCGAGGGTGTCGGCCACGACCTGACTAACCACACAAGTCTCTAGTCCAGGTTTATCGCCTATTCGGGTTCCATCCGCAAGGAGATCCGGCCGGGTGTCGCCACGACCCCAAACGCTGTGAGCAGGGTTCCCACGCCCACCTCGACGGGTGGTTCTACGCTTGGTACACCGTGCCACGGTGCCTAGTCTGTCCCAAGCCCACCTGTACCGGGTGCCACTTGGTAGACTACTAACACTACCTACAAACACCAGAAACTAGTTGCAACTCCTGGGCAGAGATCAAGTTGATTAATAAGCCACCATGTACATGGATCACAAACACAGAACTCAGTTCCTGAGGACGGTTTCAATGAGACAACCCACCATGTAATCCTACATGGCCTCTCACCGCTACCTTTACCAAATCGTGTTCACACACTTAGCTCACACACAGTAGGACATGTTCACACACCTCTGATTCATCCCCGATGAATCGGACACGACTCAACTCTAAGCGATGGCAGGCATGACAAACAAGCATGAATGAGTAGGCTGTGAGGCTCAAACAACTCCTACTCATGCTAGTGGGTTTCATCTATTCTTGTGGATTGACAGGTCATGCAAGAGGATAAAGGGGTTCAGCTACATGAGCAAGTAACACATGAATCGTTGTTGTCCTAATACAGTAAAATAGAGTAGGAGCGAGAGAGTGGGATTGTATCGGAATGAACAAGGGGTTTATGCTTGACTGGCACTTCTGAAGATAGTATATTTCTTCGTCGGTGTCATCGAACTCATCGTCGGAACTACGTCTATCGAGAGGGGACAAACACCGGCAACTGAAAAAGAACACAATCAATGCAATGCACATTCACATGAATGACATGTCATGTTAACGTACTGAATTCACCTAATGCAATATCTAGCCAAGTTAATTGAAGTGGAACTCGAACAAGAATAAATTCCAACTCCAAATGTTATTTCATAAATTGCCCTAATCATCATTTGTCCTATTCAGTGAGGTTAACTTGTCCAAACATGCATAATCATGGCATAAACAGATTCTTCATATTTTTCTGATCATTTTTCATATATAACTTATTTCCATTGGAGTTATAGATTATTTTCTATGAATTTTAGAAGTTAGCACTATTTTCTGAAATTTCCTGTAAAGAATAAATCCGGAAAAGATTTATTGCATCAGCATGACGTCACTGTGATGTCAGCGGTCAACGGGCGCGGTCCAGGTCAAACTGACCTGTGGGCCCTGCGTGTCAGTGTCATTAGTTTAGCTAAAACAATTATTACTAATCCTAACTAATTAACAGGGCTGGGCCCCACTGTCATAGACCTGTGGGGTCAAACTGGCCCACCCGGGTCAACTCACCAACGGGGGGTTCAACCCCCGGGTCAGCAGGGTCAATCCCGCCGGCGTGGAGTCACCGGCGAGGCCGAGACGGCGGAGGGGCTCGGATCTTTCCCTCCGGCGACCAAATTAGCGGCCGAGGGGCTCTACAAGACGCCCAGGCTCGCGCGCATCCATTGCGGCCAGCGGCAACAGCTGGGGTGCCCTACGGCGGCAGCGGCGATGGCAAGTGCAGCGGCCGAGCTTGGCGAGCTTCGAGCGAGGCTACGGTGCACTAGCAAGCGACACAAGCGTGTCGCGGCTTCCTGGGGATGCCCGGAGCATGCCTACATGCTTGGTTTGGCTAAGCGGGGCTGCTAGCGACGGCGAGCTTCGTGGCGGCGGCGGCGGGCTCCGGCCGAGGTGGGAACCACGGCTAGAGGTCGCAAGAGACGACGAGGAGAGGGGCGGAGGAAAGAGGGGCTCACAGGGGAACTTCATGAGCAGGCTAGTGAGCTCGGGGGAGCGCGGACGGCGACGTAGCGAAGCCGGCGATCTCGGGCGGCCGGAGATGGGGAAGACAGCGTGAGCGGCGATGCAGGGCTCCCGGCGTTGTGTAGCTCCATGGAGAGGTCGGGGCGTCGAGGCGGAGCCTTTGGACTCATTGGCAGGGCGAGGGGTGGTCGATGGCCGTGGTGGCGGCGAACGGCGGCGTCAGGCGCTTCAGTGCGAGAGGAGGGAGAGCGAGAGGAGGAGAGAAGGCACGGGAGAGAGTGAGAGGGGCGGGAGAATGCGTGTCGGCGTCCAGGCATCCAGTGAGGAAAGGGGCAGCCAGGGAGGGAGGAGGTGGCGGGCGCGTCTTGGCCGTGGTTACCCTGCGCCTCGCGTCCTCTGGCGCGAGGTGGGAGGCAGTGGCGGCTCTGGTGGGCTGGGCAGTAAGTGGGCCACCGGTGGGCTGCAGGTAAACTCTCTCTCTCTGTGTCCTTTCTAATTTCTTTTCTGTTTTGCTATTTTACGTAATTTGTTTTGATTTAGTTTTACAAACTAAATCATTTGCATAAATCCTGAAAATAATTTTGGGCATTAACTGAAAATTACAGAGACCCTTAGCTATTCTCGAGAATATGTTGGAGCATTTAAAATTATTTATAGAATTTAAGTGCCCCAATTCAAATACAATATGGGTTAATTCAAATACCGAAATGTCTTGGAAAAATATTCATCATCTCTGGATATGGTTTTCACCTTTTTCCATTAATCATGAACATTTTGCAAACTAATTTGGGTTCTTTGAAAATATTTTGAAGTTGAACCTATTTGCATTGTTTCGATTAGGGGTTTGATCAATCCCCATTTCAAATTTCATGAAATTTAAACATGATGCATGGATGCGATTGCCACAAGTTACAAGCAAACTCTAGGGTTGTGAAAACTCACCCCACTAAACAAGAATCTCGTCCAGAGATTCAAGGCGTGAGGTAAGAAGACATAGGGGCACAAGACCAACACAATCTTCACGATCCAAGTTGCACCTCATAAGGTTGTTGATTCGTTGCATACGTTGATCTTGACATCCCTGCTTTGAGAACTTCATCCAAAATGACAATGAGAGGAAAGGGAGAATTTTAGAAGAATCAATCTTCTCGAGGATCAAACAACTCAGGATTAACTCACGGAATGAGACATAGCAACATCCCTCGAGCTGAGACATGAAACATACATCCGGAGGGATGGAGTGTCACAGATGACGAAGGTTCACTAGGTAGACAACAATTTCACACTTAAGGAGGTGGTGAACGGTTGTCCATGTAGCGAGGAGTTGAGTTGCCATGATACTATAACGAGACATCTTAAGGAAGGTGACCCGTAGAAAAAAATTCCCTTAAGTGGCAAAAAGAATTACTTTTGATATAGAGATCATTGAGACTCTTTATACCAGCCTAAGGCAATCACAAACGATCATTTGAAAGAGTTCAAAAGAATGACATACTCGGACTAGAATGGATGATGTGGACTACCTTGTTGAAGACAACGCAATGGATGATTTTGCTTATCATCGAAAATGGATGGGACCCATGGTAGGACCACTTTTGAAGATGATCCTAAACAACAATTCTTGAGAGGGCAGCCCATGGGAATTGGCACAATGGCGGTGCAAGCTGGGAACAAAATGCAAGCTGTTGGGAATGTTCCAGCCATCATATCCGCACGAGATTCAGATCCGATTGGTGATAGGATACTTGACTCGGCATGTCCGAAAAGAAAGGTTGCAACACAAACCGGCGAGATGACGTTGCAAGATTCTCGGGAGTGAACTACGATAGCAAGCTCCAAAACATGAGCTGGTTACGCTTTCGACATGTGAACACATTGTCCGAGACAAGCATGACCACATAGTAGTCTTATATTAAAACACTACCAAGTTACGGTTGGGAACCATCATTGCGGAGAGCGAAGCCCTTGCATAAGTCATATGATTAGCTCTTATGAAGGAACTTCTTCTCCTTGGACAAGTCAATCGGTGGCTTGGTGTGCTAGGAACACATATGGAGTGGAGGCGGCCAACCTATCAAACCATACGGCGCCATACGTGCATGACTAACTTGGGACGATTCAAGAGGAAACAAAACAAACCTCTCTCAAATTCATGGCGGCAACTTACACCTAAAGCACATGAATTCGAGGAAGTCACTTCTTCCATCCAAGCATAGGCTTCATGAACGGAACACGAAGGCATTGCTTACAAAGTTTTCAACACTAGGTTGATGTTCAACATGAATCATGGGGGAGACAAAATGTTGCTGATGAGCTCAACAACACCTCATCGGAATTTCCATATCACTGGACTTCCACCATCATGTGAACACGGTGATAGCATTGGTCAGACCAAAAGATGTAATGGTATATACTCGAGGGATCAACCACGGGTAAGACAACATTACGAACATCGTTGGTTCTGATTTGACTTGACGATAGCCCATTCTCAAGTCAAAGTTTCGACAAGGCAATAGATCCAGCAACTGATCATGAGGACCAATCGACGGAGATATCATCTTTCTTCAACACACACACAAAAGGATATCCTTAAAATAAACTAAGTCGGACAAGCTTTTATCTTCCAACTCTCCAAGTTGTTGTTTGGCTCGACCAACTAGCTGGGGTATCCAACACAGATTCTTGGAGAATGGGTGGTTTACAAGGAAACCAACTTGATCACGAGCTCAACTTAACAGTCAGGGGACAACCTGGTAATACTTCCGAGAAGATATTCGGAAATCACGAACCACCGATATGTTACTAAGCTCGAGAACGATCTTGCTTTTCAGGCAAGACGATATGATCAAATAAGCGAGGGATTGGCACAATCCTAACTCATTGATCGAAGAGTGCACCATAAATAAGGACTAGGTAGCACGATCAATCTTAGGATGATGATTTAATAACCAACACGCTAAGAATGAGAATATTGTCCATTCACTACCAAGAAACGAGGTTGCTAGGAGTATCGATTTCACACATCACAGTTCACTTGTCGGTATTCCGGTTGCAACAACACGAACCCGAGGAGCGAATGATGATGGCGAGAAGTATCACTACATCAAGAATCCATAAGAGGTGGTGCAATTCTCATGACATTCTTGACATAAAGATGGTAACACTCCAGGTGGAACAGAATCAAAAGCTGGATTGGCATTTTGATCTGCGGAATACAACTGCTTTGACCCAATCCTAGATATGGATGAGGCACTGGAGTTTGTTTCTCCTAGTCATTCCAGAATAGAATGGCTTGACAGACCACAAAATAAAAGTCATCGACGAATGAATGCTGTCGGGGCAGGCTGATCTGGCCCACGAACACCTATGGGACCGGCGGACCGAGCCCCTTTCGGTTCGGTGAGAGGCGGAGGTCGCACGAAGAGCAGATCGAGGCAAAGCACACGAGAGGTTTACCCAGCTTCGGAGCTCTCCGGAGAGAGAACACTCCTACTGCTGCATGTCTAGGTGTATTGCGTTCTTGCTCAGAGCTACTGAGTGCTACAAAGACACACGAGCTGCTAACGAGGCTGAGCGTGGGAGGAACCGACCCCTTTTCTACGTTGCGCGTGGGCCTCCTTTTATATGCTCAAGGGGTCTCCGACAGGTGGCAACGTAGACAAGGGTACAAATGGAAAAGGACTGGTTGGTACACCTACTTGTACAGCGTACAGTGTATCATACCTAACCCTGACGGCAGGGGACAAAGGCATTAAATGCCCGTCTACGTCGCCCTAATAGTGCAAACGAGGATCGTCAGGCGCCACCGCTTGCCACGATGGCAATCTTGTCAGCCGCTTGCCACCTCGATCATTGCTGCCTGACCTCTCTCCACGCTACGCTGGAAAGGTCGAGGCGACACATTAGTGGATGTCTTGGAGCGTAGGTACAGAGAGGTGGTCTGTCATGCAAGCAAGCGCCTTTGCCGCGATTGTTGTCTCGTCGCTACCGAAGCTTGTCGCTCGTTGGGCCTTCGGCAAGCTCCTCTTGCCGGGCCTTGTCTCCTAGGTGCTTTGGGTGGCCTTCGGCAAGCTCCTCTTGCCGGGCCTTGTCTCCTTGGCTTGAATACTTTGTTCTTGAATGGCTCCAAAGGAACCACGGAGGATCTTGGCGGTCACCCGTAAGCCTTACCATGAGGGTCAGAATCGCCTGCACAAGTTCGAGATACTAGGGTACCCCTACTCTAGTACACCGACAAATGCACGCATACTCTTGATTATTAATCGATAGAAGGAGATCAGGAAACAACTAAAATGGGACAACTTAAAAGAATATATGATTTTCTGAGTTGTGGATGCATGGACTAGCATGTCGAACGATTTCAACATATTTCTTCCGGATAACCCATGCAGAAAGGTTGAACTGGCAGAGTCACAAATAGAATGGAGAACTCATCGAGGCCACTTACATTGTGATCTTTTGATCCAACAAACTTCTGCCATAAGTGGTTCATGGTATTTGGAAGAAGGATATACCACGGACCTCGAGGACTATCGCAAAGTTACTAATATCCTAAAGGAACTAGCAAACACTATCAACATGAATGAGTAGAGTGAATCTCGGGTTCAAGAACCCAGGAGTAGAATACTTACTACTAAATGGCATCACAGGATGCTTTCAAGAGTAATGGCCAAAATCATCACACTCGGGATACAAAGCATTGCTAAACTACTAGGTGACTTCCTAAACACCTAGGGTCATAATAATAACTCCAACATATATGTCGAGGCAATAGAGTACCTCAATCGACCGGGTTAGTGTGCTTATTCGACCAAAAGGACATCGAACGGAAAGAAAGAATTTGCAAATGCATCGGACTATTTAGAGACACAGGATGACTTTGACAAAGATAGCGGTTGTAAATGCTCAAAATGATTTGTGACATCCTGCAAAAATGGTGGCATGACCACTCAACATCACAATATCAGGGTTTTGAGACCAACTATGAACATACGGAAATAGTAGAAACTGAACTGGGGCGTAAAACCAACAATCTTAAAAGTCTATGGATTAGTAACACGTCATCCTGATAGATAGATGAGAAGGCCTAGTTCTTAATCCCGTAGAAGAGAAGAGGATGACTTCGGATCGAGAAGGTCATGAGGTATAAGGAGTAAAAAGAGCCTTACGTTCCTTCCAAATCAATTCCCTTACATAACTAAAGCATTTCTAGACACAACTTGACCAGTTTGGCTTGGTAATCCTCTGAGCAGTCGGGCTCGATACCAACGCTGTCGGGACCCGATTCCAAGTCACATCGATCTAGCGGTAACACCTCATGTCACTTTGCGGCCTCACGCACGGTATTCCCACGGGTGTCGCCTTACCATGGCCCGGGACCGTTTAGCCTTTTGGCTCACGTATATATGATAGTGTCGCTAGCATCCATATGACAGAGAACCCGGGCCGACATGGCTAGTCGTGAACCCAAAGCGGCACTAACCCATGGGGACAGGCATACATGAATCACACCGAGCATGTCGGTCAGCAGCGTGTGAATCCGGGCTGTAGCACTGGGCTAACAGGACTCCGGGAACCCGAGCTGTAGCAGGCTAGGCAGGACTCCGGTTGTCACCGCGTGACATTTCCTCGAAGGACGGAACCACGAGGAACGAAGTCAAACACATACCCGGCCGATCAAGTGTCCAGGCAGTAGTCTTTGGGCTAGCAGGACTCCGGTGAACCGGGTTGTAGCGGACTACTATCGCTCAGAAGCACAAGACTACATTTCCCCATATGAGAGGCTGCCAAGGATAAACAACTAGATTGTCGGATCCCACACATACCAAGCATTTCAAACATACACACAATATGCTCAATATGTGTAAATACAACATGGCATCACAACATAACTCTACGACTCAAATATTTATTCATTAGGCTCCGAGGAGCGAGATATTACAAACATGGGTCTCACGACCCAACACTCAGAGCATACAAGTCAACACATGCGGAAGCTTAACATGTCTGAGTACAGACATCTACAAATGAAAAAGGCTGAGATGCCTGACTATCTACTAGATCTCGCCGAGGGCACAAGATCGTAATGAGGTAACAAGCTAACGTCAAGTCCACGCGGAACTACTAGCGAGACCGACGTCTCTCGCAAAACATAAAATAAGCAAATGTGAGTACAAATGTACTCAAAGAAGACTTACATAAGAACTAACTACATATGCATCATTATCAACAAGGGGTGGTGGAGTTTAACTTCTGACAAGCCAGCTTTGTCTCGGTGGCTATCCTAACTACATTTGCAAGTAAATCTTTTGAGGTGGCGCTACGCAGTCCACATATTCACCATATCAATACACCACTATGGATCCGCTCCGTCTCCCTCACGAGAACGCCATCCATAGCACTCACGCTTATCTTGCGCATTTTAGAGTATCCACTTTCACTTGTCTATGAGGCATGCGAGCAACCCAGAAGTCCTTTTCCGTGGACACGGCTATTCGAATAGATCATATCAACCTGCAGGGTGTACTTCTCACACGCTCTCACCACTTATCGCCGTTTACACGACATGTACTCGGCAACCTTCAAGCGGAAGCCCAGCGAGGGTGTCGGCCACGACCTGACTAACCACACAAGTCTCTAGTCCAGGTTTATCGCCTATTCGGGTTCCATCCGCAAGGAGATCCGGCCGGGGTGTCGCTCATGGCCCCAAACGATGTGAGCAGGGTTCCCAAGCCCACCTCGACAGGTGGTTCTACGCTTGGTACACCGTGCCACGGTGCCTAGTCTGTCCCAAGCCCACCTGTACCGGATGCCACTTGGTAGACTACTAACACTACCTACAAACACCGTAAACTAGTTGCAACTCTGGACAGAGATCAAGTTGATTAATAAGCCGAGAGGGGTCGAGTTACCGGAACCCAATGTGTGGTAGTAACTGTTCATGGATCACAAACACAGAACTCAGTTCCTGAGGACGGTTTCAATGAGACAACCCACCATGTACTCCTACATGGCCTCTCACCGCTACCTTTACCAAATCGTATTCACACACTTAGCTCACACACAGTAGGACATGTTCACACACCTCTGATTCATTCCCTATGAATCAGACCTGACTCAACTCTAAGCAGTAGCAGGCATGACAAACAAGCATGAATGATTAGGCACAACAGGGCTCAAACAACTCCTACTCATGCTAGTGGGTTTCATCTATTCTTGTGGAATGACAGGTCATGCAGAGGATAAAGGGGTTCAGCTACCGCAGCAAGTAACACATGAATCGTTGTTGTCCTAATGCAGTAAAATAGAGCAGGAGCGAGAGAGATTGGATTGTATCGGAATGAACAAGGGGGTTTTGCTTTCCTGGCACTTCTGAAGATAATATAGTTCTTCATCGGTGTCATCGAACTCATCGTCGGAACCACGTCTATCGAGAGGGGACAAACACCGGCAACTGAGAAAGAACACAATCAATGCAATGCACATTCACATGAATGACATGTCATGTTAAGGTACTGAATTCACCTAATGCAATATCTAGCCAAGTTAATTGAAGTGGAACTCGAACAAGAATAAATTCCAACTCCAAATGTTATTTCATAAATTGCCCTAATCATCATTTGTCCTATTCAGTGAGGTTAACTTGTTCAAACATGCATAATCATGGCATAAACAGATTCTTCATATTTTTCTGATCATTTTTCATATATAACTTATTTCCATTGGAGTTATAGATTATTTTCTATGAATTTTAGAAGTTAGCACTATTTCTGAAATTTCCTGTAAAGAATAAATCCAGAAAAGAGTTATCGCATCAGCATGACGTCACTATGATGTCAGCGGTCAATGGGCGCAGTCCAGGTCAAACTGACCTGTGGGCCCTGCGTGTCAGTGTCATTAGTTTAGCTAAAACAATTAGTACTAATCCTAACTAATTAACAGGGCCGGGCCCCACATCATAGACCTGGGGTCAAACTGGCCCACCCGGGTCAACTTCGATCAGCGGGGGTCAAACCCTGGTCACAGGTCAATCCCGCCGTCTTGAGTCGCCGTGAGGCCGAGACGGCGGAGGGGCTCGGATCTTTCCTCCGGCGACCAAATTAGCGGCCGAGGGGCTCTACAAAGACGCCTTAGGCTCACAAGCATCCATTGCTGACGGCCGGCGGCACTGGGTGCCCTACAAAGAACGGGCGGCGATGGCAAGTGCGGCGGCCGGAGCTCGGCGAGCTCAGGCGCGAGGCTATGGTGCACTAGCAAGCGACCTGAAGCGTGTCGCGGCTTCCTAGGGATGCCCGGAGCATGCCTACACGCTTGGTTTGGCTAAGCGGGGCTGCTAGCGATGGCGAGCTTCGTGGCGGCAGCGGCGAGCTTCGTGGCGGCGGCGGTGGGCTCCGGCCGAGGTGGGAACCACGGCTAGAGGTCGCAAGAGACGACGGGGAGAGGGGCGGAGGAAAGAGGGGCTCATAGGGAACTTCATGAGCAGGCTAGTGAGCTCGGGGGAGCGCGGACGGCGACGTAGCGAAGCCGGCGATCTCGGGCGGCTGGAGATGGGGAAGACAGCGTGAGCAGCGATGCAGGGCTCCCGGCGTTGTGTAGCTCCATGGAGAGGTCGGGGCGTCGAGGCGGAGCCTTTGGACTCATTGGCAAGGCGAGGGGTGGTCGACGGCCGTGGTGGCGGCGAACGGCGGCGTCGGGCGCGCTCGGGTGCGAGAGGGAGGGAGAGCAGAGGAGGAGAGAAGGCACGGGAGAGAGTGAGAGGGGCCGGGGAGGGTACGTGTCGACGTCCAGGCGTCCAGCGGGGAAAGGGGGCAGCCAGGCAGGGAGGAGGTGGCCGGGCGCGTGCCGGCGCGCGGTGGCCACACGCCTCGCGTCCTTAGCGCGAGGTGGGAGACGGTGGCGGCTCTGTTGGGCTGGGCCAGGTAAGTGGGCCACCAGGTGGGCTGCACAGGTAAACTCTCTCTCTCCATGTCCTTTCTAATTTCTTTCTATTTTGCTATTTTCTGTAATTTGTTTTGATTTAGTTTTAGAAACTAAATCATTTGCATAAATCCTGAACATAATTTTGGGCATTAACTAAAAAATTACATAGACCCTTAGCTATTTTCAGAATATGTTGGAGCATTTAAAATTATTTATAGAATTTAAGTGCCCCAATTCAAATACAATATGGGTTAATTCAAATACCAGAAATGTCTTGGAAAAATATTCATCATCTCTGGATATGGTTTTCACCTTTTTCCATTAATCATGAACATTTTTGCAAACTAATTTGGGTTCTTTGAAAATATTTTGAAGTTGAACCTATTTGCATTGTTTCAAAGATTAGGGGTTTGATCAATCCCCATTTCAAATTTCATGAAATTTAAACATGATGCATGGATGCAGTGCCACAAGTTACAAGCAAACTCTAGGGTTGTGAAAACTCACCCCCACTAAACAAGAATCTCGTCCCGAGATTCAAGACGTGAGGTAAGAAGACATAGGGGCACAAGACCAACACAATCTTCACGATCCAAGTTGCACCTCATAAGGTTGTTGATTCGTTGCATACGTTGATCTTGACATCCCTGCTTTGAGAACTTCATCCAAAATTACAATGAGAGGAAAGGGAGAATTTTAGAAGAATCAATCTTCTCGAGGATCGAACAACTCAGGATTAACTCACGGAATGAGACATAGCAACATCCCTCGAGCTGAGACATGAAACATACATCCGGAGGGATGGAGTGTCACAGATGACGAAGGTTCACTAGGTAGACAACAATTTCACACTTAAGGAGGTGGTGAACGGTTGTCCATGTAGCGAGGAGTTGAGTTGCCATGATACTATAACGAGACATCGTAAGGAAGGTGACCCGTAGAAAAAATTCCCTTAAGTGGCAAAAAGAATTACTTTTGATATAGAGATCATTGAGACTCTTTATACCAGCCTAAAGGCAATCACAATCGATCATTTGAAAGAGTTCGAAAGAATGACATACTCGGACTAGAATGGATGATGTGGACTACCTTGTTGAAGACAACGCAATGGATGATTTTGCTTATCATCGAAAATGGATGGGACCCATGGTAGGACCACTTTCAAGATGATCCTAAACAACAATTCTTGAGAGGGCAGCCCATGGGAATTGGCACAATGGCGGTGCAAGATGGGAACAAAATGCAAAGCTGTTGGGAATGTTCCAACCATCATATCTGCCTGAGATTCAGATCCGATTGGTGATAGGATACTTCAGACTCAGCATGTCCGAAAAGAAAGGTTGCAACACAAACCGACGAGATGACGTTGCGAGATTCTCGGGGAGTGAACTACGATAGCAAGCTCCAAAACATGAGCTGGTTCTGCTACGACATGTGAACACGTTGTCCGAGACAAGAATGACCACATAGTAGTCTTATATTAAAACACTACCAAGTTCTGGTTGGGAACCATCATTGCGGAGAGCGAAGCCCTTGCATAAGTCATATGATTAGCTCTTACGAAGGAACTTCTTCTCCTTGGACAAGTCAATCAGTGGCTTGGTGTGCTAGGAACACATATGGAGTAGAGGCGGCCAACCTATCAAACCATAGGACACTTCGCATGTGCATGACTAACATGGGACGATTCCAGAGGAAACAAAACAAACCTCTCTCAAATTCATGGCGGCAACTTACACCTAAAGCACATGAATTCGAGGAAGTCACTTCTTCCATACAAGCATAGGCTTCATGAACGGAACACGAAGGCATTGCTTACAAAGTTTTCAACACTAGGTTGATGTTCAACATGAATCATGGGGGAGACAAAATGTTGCTGATGAGCTCAACAACACCTCATCGGAATTTCCATATCACTGGACTTCCACCATCATGTAAACACGGTGATAGCATTGGTTAGACCAAAAGATGTAATGGTATATACTCGAGGGATCAACCATGGGTAAGACAACATTACGAACATCGTTGGTTCTGATTTGACTTGACGATAGCCCATTCTCAAGTCAAAGTTTCGACAAGGCAATAGATCCAAAGAACTGATCACGAGGACCAATCGACGGAGATATCATCTTTCTTCAACACACACACAAAAGGATATCCCTTAAAATAAACTAAGTCGGACAAGCTTTTATCTTCCAACTCTACAAGTTGTTGTTTGGCTCGACCAACTAGCTCGAGGGTATCCAACACAGATTCTTGGAGAATGGGTGGTTTACAAGGAAACCAACTTGATCACGAGCTCAACATAACGATCGGGGACAACACGGTAATACTTCCGAGAAGATACTCGAAATCACGAACCACCGATATGTTACTAAGCTCGAGAACAATCTTGCTTTCGAGCAAGACGATATGATCAAATAAGCGAGGATTGGCACAATCCTAACTCATTGATCGAAGAGTGCACGAAATAAGGACTAGGTAGCACGATCAATCTTAGGATGATGATTTAATAACCAACACGCTAAGAATGAGAATATTGTCCATTCAGTACCAAGCAACGAGGTTGCTAGGAGTATCGATTTCACACATCACAGTTCACTTGTCGGTATTCCGGTTGCAACAACACGAACTCGAGGAGCGAATGATGACGGCGAGAAGTATCACTACATCAAGAATCCATAAGAGGTGGTGCAATTCTCATGACATTCTTGACATAAAGATGGTAACACTCCAGGTGGAACAGAATCAAAAGCTGGATTGGCATTTTGATCTGCGGAATACAACTGCTTTGACCCAATCCTAGATATGGATGAGGCACTGGAGTTTGTTTCTCCTAGTCATTCCAGAATAGAATGGCTTGACAGACCACAAGAATAAAAGTCATCGATGAATGAATGCACGCATACTCTTGATTATCAATTGATAGAAGGAGATCAGGAAACAACTAAAATGGGACAACTTAATAGAATATATGTTTTTCTGAGTTGTGGATGCATGGACTAGCATGTCGAACGATTTCAACATATTTCTTCCGGATAACCCATGCAGAAAGGTTGAACTGGCAGAGTCACAAATAGAATGGAGAACTCATCGAGGCCATACATTGTGATCTTTTGATCCAACAAACTTCTGCCATAAGTGGTTCATGGTATTTGGAAGAAGGATATACCACGGACCTCGAGGACTATCGCAAAGTTACTAATATCCTAAAGGAACTAGCAAACACTATCAACATGAATGAGTAGAGTGAATCTCGGGTTCAAGAACCCAGGAGTAGAATACCTACTACTAAATGGCATCACAAGATGCTTTCAAGAGTAATGGCCAGAATCATCACACTCGGGATACAAAGCATTGCTAAATTATTAGGTGACTTCCTAAACACCTAGGGTCATAATAATAACTCCAACATATATGTCGAGGCAATAGATTACCTCCACTGACTGGTTAGTGTGCTTATTCTGACCAAAAGGACATCGGGAACGGAAAGAAAGAATTTGCAAATGCATCAGACTATTTAGAGACCTGGGATGACTCGGACAGCATAACGGCTGTAAATGCTCAAAATGATTTGAGACATCCTGCAAAAAATGGTGGCATGACCACTCAACATCACAATATCAGGGTTTTGAGACCAACTATGAACATACGAAAATAGTAGAAACTGAACTGGGGCGTAAAACCAACAATCTTAAAAGTCTATGGATTAGTAACACGTCATCCTGATAGATAGATGAGAAGGCCTAGTTCTTAATCCCCGTAGAAGAGAAGAGGATGACTCAGATCAGAAGGTCATGAGGTATAAGGAGTAAAAAGAGCCTTACGTTCCCTTCCAAATCAATTCCCTTACATAACTAAAGCATTTCTAGACACAACTTCGACCAGTTTGGCTTGGTAATCCCTCTGCAACAAAGCTCGATACCAACGCTGTCGGGACCCGATTCCAAGTCACATCGATCTAGCGGTTACACCTCATGTCACTTTGTGGCCTCACGACGCAGCATTCCACGGTGTCGCCTTACCATGGCAGGACCGTTTGCGCCTTTTGGCTCACGTTTATGATTGTGTCGCTAGCATCCATATGACAGAGAACCTGGGCCGGCATGGCTAGTTGTTAACCCAAAGCGGCACTAACCCATGGGGACAGGCATACATGAATCACATCGAGCATGTCGATTGACGTGTGCAGAATCCGGGCTGTAGCACTGGGCTAACAGGACTCAGGGAACCCGGGCTGTAGCGAGCTAGGCAGGACTCGGATGTCACCGCGTGGACGTTTCCCGAAGGGACGATCACAGAACGAAGTGAAACACATGCCGGTCGATCAAGTGTCCAGGCAGTAGTCTTTGGGCTAGCAGGACTCCGGTGAACTGGGCTGCAACGGACTACTATCGCTCGGGAAGCACTAGACTACATTTCCCCATATGAGAGGCTGCCAAGGATAAACAACTAGATTGTCGGATCCCACACATACCAAGCATTTCAAACATACACACAATATGCTCAATATGTGTAAATACAACATGGCATCACAACATAACTCTACGACTCAAATATTTAGTCATTAGGCTCCGAGGAGCGAGATATTACAAACATGGGTCTCACGACCCAACACTCAGAGCATACAAGTCAACACATGCGGAAGTATAACATGTCTGAGTACAGACATCTACAAATGAAAAAGGCTGAGAAGCCTGACTATCTACTAGATCCTTCCGAGGGCACAAGTTCGTAGCTGAGGTAACAAGCTAACGTCGAAGTCCACGCGGAACTACTAGCGAGACTGACGTCTCTCTGCAAAACATAAAATAAGAAAACGTGAGTACAAATGTACTCAGCAAGACTTACATAAGAACTAACTACATATGCATCATTATCAACAAGGGGGTGGTGGAGTTTAACGGCAGCAAGCCAGCTTTGACTCGGTGGCTATCCTAACTACGACTGAAAGTAACTCTTTTGAGGTGGCGCACACGAGTCCACATATTCACCATATCAATACACCACTATGGATCCGCTCCCGTCTCCCTACGAGAACGCCATCCATAGCACTCAGGCTTATCTTGCGCATTTTAGAGTATCCACTTTCACTTGTCTATGAACTGTACAGGCAACCCGAAGTCCTTTTCCGTGGACACGGCTAATCGAATAGATCATATTAACCCTGCAGGGTGTACTTCTTCACACACGCTCTCACCACTTATCGCTGTTTACGACATGCACTCGGGAACCTTCAAGCGGAAGCCCAATGAGGGTGTGTCGGCCACGACACGACTAACCACACAAGTCTCTAGTCCAGGTTTATCGCCTATTCGGGTTCAATCCGCAAGGAGATCCGGCCGGGGTGTCGCTCATGGCCCCAAACGATGTGAGCAGGGTTCCCAAGCCCACCTCCACAGGTGGTTCTACGCTTGGTACACCGAGCTACGGTGCCTAGTACATCCCAAGCCCACCTGTGCGGATGCCACTTGGTAGACTACTAACACTACCTACAAACACGAAACTAGTTGCAACTCACGGGAGAGATCAAGTTGATTAATAAGCCGAGAGGGGTCGAGTTACGGAACCCAATGTGTGGTAGTAACTGTTCATGGATCACAAACACAGAACTTCGGTTCGAGGACGGTTTCAATGAGACAACCCACCATGTACTCCTACATGGCCTCTCACCGCTACCTTTACCAAATCATATTCACACACTTAGCTCACACACAGTAGGACATGTTCACACACCTCTGATTCATCCCCGATGAATCGGCCCTGACTCAACTCTAAGCATTAGCAGGCATAACAAACAAGCATGAATGAGTAGGCACAACAGGGCTCAAACAACTCCTACTCATGCTAGTGGGTTTCATCTATTCTTTGTGGATTGACAGGTCATCACGAGAGGATAAAGGGGTTCAGCTACCGCAGCAAGTAACACATGAATCGTTGTTGTCCTAATGCGGTAAAATATAGCAGGAGCGAGAGAGTGGGATTGTATCGGAATGAACAAGGGGGTTTTGCTTGCCTGGCACTTCTGAAGATAATATAGTTCTTCATCAGTGTCATCGAACTCATCGTCGGAACCACGTCTATCGAGAGGGGACAAACACCGGCAACTGAGAAAGAACACGATCAATGCAATGCACATTCACATGAATGACATGTCATGTTAAGGTACTGAATTCACCTAATGCAATATCTAGCCAAGTTAATTGAAGTGGAACTCGAACAAGAATAAATTCCAACTCCAAATGTTATTTCATAAATTGCCCTAATCATCATTTGTCCTATTCAGTGAGGTTAACTTGTTCAAACATGCATAATCATGGCATAAACAGATTCTTCATATTTTTTTGATCATTTTTCATATATAACTTATTTCCATTGGAGTTATAGATTATTTTCTATGAATTTTAGAAGTTAGCACTCTGAAATTTCCTGTAAAGAATAAATCCAGAAAAGAGTTATTGCATCAGCATGACGTCCTTTGTGATGTCGGCCGGTCAAAAGTATGATCCAGGTCAAACTGACCTGTGGGCCCTGCGTGTCAGTGTCATTAGTTTAGCTAAAACAATTAGTACTAATCCTAACTAATTAACAGGGCCGGGCCCCACCTATCATAGTCCCAGGGGGGTCAAACTGGGCCCACCCGGGGTCAACTCAGTCAATGGGGGGTCAAACCCCTGGTCAGCAGGGTCAATCCCGTCGGCATTGAGTCGTCGGCGAGCCCGAGACGGCGGAGGGGCTCGGATCTTTCCCTCCGGCGACCAAATTAGCGACCGAGGGGCTCTGCTAGACGCCCAGGCTCGCGCGCATCCAGCGGCAGCAGCTGGGGTGCCCTACAGCGACGGCGGTGATGGCAAGTGCGGCGGCCGGAGCCCGGCGAGCTCAGGCGCGAGGCTACGGTGCACTAGCAAGCGACCTGAAGCGTGTCGCGGCTTCCTGGGGATGCCCGGAGCATGCCTAGACGCTTGGTTTGGCTAAGCGGGGCTGCTAGCGACGGCGATCTTCATGGCGGCGGCGGCGGGCTCCGGCCGAGGTGGGAACCACGGCTAGAGGTCGCAAGAGATGACGGGGAGAGGGGCGGAGGAAAGAGGGGCTCACAGGGAACTCGCGGAGCAGGCTAGTGAGCTCGGGGGAGCGCGGACGGCGACGTAGCAAAGCCGGCGATCTCGGGCGGCCGGAGATGGGGAAGACAGCATGAGCGGCGATGCAGGGCTCCCAGCGTTGTGTAGCTCCATGGAGAGGTCGGGGCGTCGAGGCGGAGCCTTTGGACTCATTGGCGAGGCGAGGGTGGTCGATGGCCGTGGTGGCGGCGAACGGCAGCGCTGGGCGCAAAAGTAGAGGGAGGAGAGCAGAGGAGGAGAGAAGGGACGGAGAGAGTTAGAGGGAGGGGAGGTGCGTGTCGGCGTCTAGGCGTCAATGAGGAAAGAGGGCAGCCAGGCGGGGAGGAGGTGGCCGGGCGCGTCTTGCCGTGGCAGTGGCCACACGCCTCGCGTCCTCAGCGAGGTGGGAGACGGTGGCGGCTCTGGTGGGCTGGGCCAGGTAAGTGGGCCACCAGGTGGGCTGCACAGGTAAACTCTCTCGCTCCGTGTCCTTTCTAATTTCTTTCTGTTTTGCTATTTTTCTGTAATTTGTTTTGATTTAGTTTTAGAAACTAAATCATTTGCATAAATCCTGAAAATAATTTTGGGCATTAACTGAAAAATGACAGAGACCCTTAGCTATTTTCAGAATATGTTGGAGCATTTAAAATTATTTATAGAATTTAAGTGTCCCAATTCAAATACAATATGGGTTAATTCAAATACCAAAAATGTCTTGGAAAAATATTCATCATCTCTGGATATGGTTTTCACCTTTTTCCATTAATCATGAACATTTTTCCAAACCAATTTGGGTTCTTTGAAAATATTTTGAAGTTGAACCTATTTGCATTGTTTCAGTATTAGGGGTTTGATCAATCCCCATTTCAAATTTCATGAAATTTAAACATGATGCATGGATGCAGTGCCACAAGTTACAAGCAAACTCTAGGGCTGTGACAATATGCTTGCAGACTGTGCTACTCCCTCTGTCCAGGTCAATAAGTCATCTTTGGTTGTGCACCATGACCAAGGAGGGAAGACTTGTACACCTAGACGGAGGGAGTACTACTATTACTTATGTACGTGCAAATGCATGTTTTAACATTACGATGCGGTTTTTGTAAAAGTAGAAAAACAACACTAGTCAAGCTTGTGAAACGATTCAATGCAAAACAAATGCAAAAATGCTCGTTTGATTGTTTACTTTTAGCTTCCTTCTCTGTCATTATTTCTGTCGTACTTTGTACGGAGTATCTCACTGGTTGGAAAGGCATGCAAATTCCCAAACCGCTTCCTACACCCTGTATCGATTTTTTTTTGCCTAACAAGTTGTGCCGTGCAATTGGAATTCCAACTTGAGTACTACTACTAGTAGGAGTAATAGGGGCCAGTTCTTTTAGGCTTCTAGATTAGTAATCCCATAACTACTACCTCCGTCCTGGTTTATTGGTCCCCATTGTAATCATGTCAAATTTTGATCATAAATTTAACTAATGAAATGTTAGTGCATGTCACATGCACTACTCCATCCGTCTAGGTGAGTAAGTCATCTTAGGCTGTGCACCGTGACCAAGGAGGAGGAGAAAACGAGAAATGTTAATGTTTCTTTGCTAAATCTTTGGTCAAAATTTAGCACAAATTACAATGGTGAGGAATAAACCAGGACGGAGTAGTAGTTTAGAAGCCCAAATAAATGAGTGAGGCACCTTATTGTTACTCTCCACTTTGTGACTAGTCTTGTGGGAAAAGCTGGGAAGCCGCCAAAAGAACTGGCCCTAGGAGTAGTAGCTAGGGAGTGTGCTTGAGATGAACCGGAGAAAGTAAATGCAGAGAGATGAAATGCAAAAAGACGGAGCGATGTGATGGTTGCTTGTCTGTTTATTTCACCAGGCCACTTATTACTGGGAGTGGTTGGGTTTTGTGATATGACGGCTTTACTGCCGCGCCACGAGCGGGGTGAGAGGTGAGACTCCCGTGCAACGCCGCCCTCTACACTTGTACAACATCGGTCGTGGTTTATTAGTCCCCCATTGAATTTGAATGAAGATTTAACTAACAAAATGTTAGTGCATGTCAACAAAAACTATACCGTTGGATTCGTATTTGAATATAGTTTTGAATGATATAATTTTAGGTGACATGCATCAGTATTTATCGTACTATATATAATGTTAGTTCAATTTTTGGCCCGTGCGTTGCACCGAAGAGTGAAATGCATTGATTGGAGAGTTGTTTATTTTGACAAAGGATGTGGGGGTCATCTCATGTGTAGCGGGTATTGATAGGTTTCTTTGGATATTATCTCATCTCTAGAGCTCACAAACATCCGGGTGAAATAGATAAAAAGGTATCTTTTGCAAACAAAAGCATTCAACTGTTCAACCTGCATCCAAAACTTGTGAAGAAATAACACTTATTGTGCTTTGCAAGAAATGATCTTTAAGAATTAGTTTTGAGTATCGATTGTTATACATGTTGGCTCTGAGATGACATGGCACTTTCTTATAGTCAACAGTTGGCTATACTATTAAATAATATTAACCATGCCCTTATACACCTAGACGGAGGGATTAAATCAGGATGACTTGCAAGGGGGCAGAGGAGATGTAAGAAATGGTTCATCAAAAGTCTTTCACCAGTACTGTAGTAAAAATTCATACATGGAAGATTTTAGACTAAACCATAAACGGATACACTTTTATTCATGCGCGATACTCCAATAGAGCAAGATCCTGCATGGAATTCTCCACATGCTTAGACAGCGGATTACATTGAGCGAAGACTAATGATCAACATTTAACTTGATAATGCGTAATTTTTTTAGAAGAACAGGGAGGCTCTTCCCCGGTTCCATTATCAAATGAAACCCAAAGTGTCTTACATCAGCTCACTGAGAGGAGCAGTTCAAAGGAAGGACTACGGTGAAAGCCACTCAAGTTTAACGACAAGCTTACAGAATCAAAAGCGGCTAAGACACGGGCCATAAGCGCCCACACACACACTACATGTTTTCTAAGTACACTTGATAATGCGTATGTCCAGGTGAACCTCCTTGGAGTCCCCGTGCACCGCGTCGGCGGGTAAAGGATGGAACGGATGCCATGGGTTTTCCAAGTCCACATTGGCGGGATAGTCCCAGCTCCGCAGAGTCCAAGTCCGTCCGATGAGGCTGGTGTCGCCGCCCACGCGACCCGGAGGGGTAGTAACAATGACCACGCACCCGTACATCTGCCTCGTGTCAGTGTCAGCGTTAGGGGCGACGCCCCTGACGCACATTACAGAGACGGGGCGGCGGCCTGCGCGGGCCTCGCCGGTGCCCACGATCAAGAGGAAGACGCTGCCATCCTCCTCCGAGACTAGCAGGCAGCGGTGATCCTCCAGCGACTCCGGCATGGTGAACCGGTAGCACATGTCGTACTTGATGTTCTCCGTCAAGGGCCAGCAGTGACCGCTGCACGCATTCGTGAGGTGATGCACCATGTCCGCCGGCGAGCCACAAAACGGCATCGGGCACTCACGGCGGTGGGACGAAGGGGCTCCTTGGAGGCATCGACCAGGCCGTCCATGAAAGCAGGAGTGGCTGTAGGGACGTTGCGCGATTGAATATATGTGCAAGTTACTACAAGATTTAATCCGAATAAGCACAAAATAAATCATGACGGCTATAACAGAGATGAAACTAATCATGTGGACTAGCATAGTAGTAGGATACAGAGTAGAAACATGAATTCTACCACGATTTCAAACAGGAAGGACAAAAACACATACGGTGCAACGGGAGCAGCACCGTTGGTGTTGAGGTTGTCGCCCATGTCGTTGAGGAAGAGGTTGCCGAACTCGGGGAAGAAGTCGACGTCTGTGAAGTCGTGGCTGCCAGCAGTCACGAGAGTGCGCTCCCCAGATTTCAACAGCGCCCGCCGAATGGAGCGCAGGAGGGGTGGTTGTAGGGGACATTGCGGCCGCCGAATGGAGCGCAAGAGTAGCACACGAAGCAGTAGATGGTGTCCTTACTAGTACTCCCTAGTCTCTATCTATCTATATCTATATATATATCTACTCTTATAGAAAACCGAGTTGGTGATGATGGTATGCCTGCCACTTTGTAATATAGACCGTCCGATCTATATCTGACGGATAGAAAGCCAACTATGACAATTTTACAAAAGATACCCGCACCTCTCTCCACATTTACAGATAAGTCCTTGCCTCGTTCATCCTTATCTCCCACAACCTCGTGTTCCTCCCTATGTCTCTATCTCTACTACTCTTCTTTGTTTTTTATAACAAATCGAATAGTGTTGCCGTCATTGCCTGACGCCCGGCTGAACACGCCTCCTCACCTCCATCATCACCAACTGAGTCTTTTATAGGAGTAGGAGTAGAGAAAAAACCGAGTTGGTGATGATGGTGTGGCGTGCAATGCACGGGCATCTTGCTATTTTTTTGCATATAAGTCCAAACACCACGTAGACACAGTCTTTGAGCACAGTTCGTAGTCGTTCCACGCTCAGGCATTGAAGTTTGTAACTATTTTATATTAGAATATACTACTACTCCTCCGGTGCTAGTAGTAGAGCAGAGTCCTACTCTACTACTCTACTCTAGCAAGCTAGGGCATAGTAATCTTGTAGTAGTCTTGTAGGGAGTACCGAGACTGATCACTCAAGCAAGTTTTCGGCATCGATATGACCCTCACGCTGCTGGTATGTGTCTAAATAAGTCAAGCGGCGTCTTTGTAGTCATCATCACCTGTCCACTTCCCACAGCACATATTCGCTTCTCCATCTTTGTCCGCACATAATCTTGTCCAAGCTTCCATCCCGCTAAAGGCGCCTCCCCTCGTCCAAAACCCAAGCACTAACAATGGCAGAATCGGCAGCGTCACCGAAAGAGTGGCTGGAATCGCTCCCCACAGAGGTAATCAAGCTCATTGTTTCACGTGTGGGCAATCTCAGTACCATGCCGCTCGCCGCGTGCTCGTCGGGGCTGTACCGTTTACTCAAAGCCCTCAGGCCGGAGCTTTTTAAGCCGGCTCTTTCCTTGCTGATGCCGCCTGATCTTCAGAAACGGCATGTCACGCAGCATAACGATCGTAGGGTGGCGAGCATCAACCCTCTTCACTGTGATCCGATTCCCGTCATCCTCAGCTACATTAGCGGTATGTACTGGGTAGGCATGAACACGTCTTGGATGGTGCTCGTCGACGGTCGCGGTAGCTGGATGCTCGTGGAGGTCTACACCCGGCGATTGATCCCCCTTCCTTTGATTAACACTACACTGCTTTGGCACATGACCCAGAATACTCGGAATCTTACATAGCCAACATGATACCAAGTTTGATTTGCTCAAGGTTGTAATCTGCCAAGTGCCCACAAGACTTCAGGCTAATTGCGTTCTTCAACCGCGGTCTCGCCTATCTGATGGGTCACTGCGGTAAGTGGATAAATCTGCACATTCATCGCAGGATCATACATCCTCCATGGTTCTCTGATGCCATTGAACACAAGGGCTTCATTTATGATGTCGACTCCTTCTATGGCTGGACGTATTGCTGGCCTACTCCAGTCATCACTACAAACGGCCATTACTGCAGTATGTTTCTTTCCTATGATATCATGATGGCTTGCTTATATTCTGTCAACATTCTTGAAAAAATATTCATGCTCATAACATTATGTTCTTAAGATTGACTAAATCAAGAGCCCTTTTTTATTTGACTCCAACTTGATATGATGTTGTAGGCCGCCTGGTGTCCCTACCCTTCCTAATCCCAGAACCTTCCAAAGAAAAGCAGCATGGCAGTTGCAGGTGGTTCCTGGCTCGATCAGACGACGGCGAAAGATTGATGATCGTTCGCACATACCGGACGTGTTGTTTCGCGGAATACAATCACAGACACTGCAAGGTCTTTGAGCAAGATCCCAGCTTCTCTGGGCCTTCATGAATTTTTGACTTGAGGCTGGTAAGTAGCCTTGGTGCATGCTCTCTGTTTGTCGGACTGAATTATCCGATTAACCAGGAGATAACCAATGGCAAGGATCATGATGGCAGCGCGGTTTCGTTCATCAGGCAAAACTGTGTGTACACAGTGTACCATGCGTCTCTGCATGCACCATACCCTGATATGTGCCGCCACTATAAGTGCATCTAGTGCCCCTTAGTGATTTTGGTGTATTGAAGACTTATAGGTTAAGGGTCTAATGCGTTTATGAGTGTACACAGGTCTATAAGTCTATGAGGAGTTTGATATTCTGAGAGAAAGTCGACCCTAAAAATGAAGTTCTTATTTGAAGACTTTGTTATTCAAGACTTTCGAAGATTTTGAAAGTGAAGAAAGTGGTGTGACCTTGAAGACTTTGTATTCATTTGAGGAACATGAAGTGTGAAGACTTTTGTTTTCGTAGTTTCGTTTTCTCTTTCTTGAGTCACAGGAAACACTTTGTCTTTATTAAAGGGGTCGAGGAAATACTAAGGAAAAATTTCAATGTGATGCTCAACTCAAAATCCTACACCTACCAATCCCTTCGAGTGAAGCCATTGAAAATCTCATACGATTCAGTCAATTTCTACAATGAGAGACGAAGTTCTTACGGTCACGAGAAATTTGTTACGACCGAGGAGTTAGGAATTCGCCAAAGGCATATTGCCTACAGTGAGGAACATGATAGCCCCGAGGAATTTGAACCTCAAATTTCCGACCGTTCTTTGTGCTCTGGCACTGTCTCAAAATATCTTATCCACCTAACGGTCATATCATTGAAGGGCATTTATGTCTTATCATGTCGGGCTGCTCCCTAGGATGTAAATAGCCGCCCCCTACAACCACTAGCTAGTTGGCTGCTCCGAGAGAAACTGACACTTGTCATTTGAGAGTATCCCATCCTCCGAGGACTTTGAGTGAAAATCATCAGGTGAGGAAAACCCAAACCCAAACACCTACAAACCCAAAGTGATTGAGCATCACTGAAGAGATTGATCCTGCGTGGATCCGACGCTTGTTACCTTTGAAGACTGTGATTCTTCCAGATGGTTAGGCGTCATGGTCTAGGGCATCCAAGAGGAATTGTGGATCGCCGAGTGACCGAGTTTGTGAAGGTTTGGAAGTCGCCTGAAGACTTACCACGAGTGATTGGACGAGGTCTGTGTGACCTTAGTTCAAGGAGAATACGGTGAGGACTTGGTGTCCTGAGCTGCGTGCTCAGGACTGGGTGTCCGGGACTGTGTGTCCTCGAGTTTAAATACTCAGCCGCTCCAACCAGACGTACAACTGAGACAACAGTTGGAACTGGTCTACCAAATCGTTGTCTTCACCAAGCTTACTGGTTCTATTTCCTCAACTCCTTCATTTCCTAATTACTGTGTTAAGTGCTTCATCATATCTGTGTTTGAAGACTTTGACTGAAGACTTTCTCAATTTCCTTAGTTCAATTTCTTCAGTCTGTTTGTCTTCATCTTGTGTTATCCTGTGATTACGCTTTCTGTACTCTGTGCTTGTCTTCATTTCATAATGATGACCATGCCTGTATTCTGTTATGCTTACTTCCGAGTACTTATTCCGCTGCAAGTAGTTCTTCGCTAAGGAATTTCCTCACCGGCAAATTCCTCAGTGAAGAATTCATAAAAATCGCCTATTCACCCCCCCTCTAGTCGATATAACGCACTTTCAATTACTATCAGAGCAAGGTACTCCCTTGTTCTGTGTGATTTTGGTTTAACCGCCTGGAGTTTTAGTTATGTCGACCGCATGTATGATCAAGATCTCTGCTGGTTGTCCTACCTTCGATGGGACAGACTACCCCTACTGGAAAAATAAGATGTGAATGCATCTTGAGGCAATTGATAACGATCTCTGGTATGTTGTGGAAAATGGCGTTCCCTCTGTCTCACCCTCACTGAACGCTACCGATGTGAAGAGATTCAAGCAACTCGATTCTCAAGCGAAGAATATCATATGTGGCCATCTGAGCAAAGGACAGTATGGAAGAGTGAGTTCTTTGGAAACTGCTAAGCTTATCTAGGATAGGCTGTCCAAAGTGAATAAAGGAGTCTCAACTCAGCGTGACTCTCGAGTTGATGTTCTTCGCAATCTCTTCAACCGCTTCAAAAGACTCGACAATGAAAATGTTCAACAAACCTTCGATCGCCTCACTGACATCTCAAATGAGCTTCAAGCGCTTGGTGCCACTGACATCACCGACCATGAGGTGGTGAAGAAATTGTTGAGATCGCTTGATTCCTCATTTGATACTCTGGCACTGATGATACAAGAACGTGCTGACTACAAGTCACTTGATCCCGCTGATATCCTCAAGAGGCTAAATACTCATGAGTTCGACTTCTTTGAAAAGAGAGATCTCTATGGTTCGAGCTATGGCAAATCACGTGCCCTGAAGGCCAAGGCAGTGTCTGAATCTGAATGTGAAGATTCTGGTAGCAGCCTTGGTGATCCTGAAGAATTGAGCCAGGAGCTAGCACTGCTCGTGAAGAAGTTCCAGAAATTCTCAAGACATTGCCGCTTTAGAAAATCCTCAAGGAGCAGTGATTCCTCATGCAGTGACTACAAGATGAGGCTATGCCACAAATGCAAGAAACCTGGTCACTATATTCAAGATTGTCCTTAGTGGGAAAAGGAATTAAAGAAGAAGAAATACAAGGATTACAGTTCTGATGACGCTAAGAAGAAGAAGAAATCATCAAAATCTTCATCATCAAAATCCTCGAAGTATTCATCCCACAAGAAGAGCAGCTCCAAGAAGGCTCGGGCATTCATTGGCAAGGAAATGGACTCTGAGGCTGAATCTGAGGAACATGAGGAAGAGGAGGCATCTGAGGAGTCCGAGTCTAGTGTGGCAAGTCTGGCTCTTGCTGCTGCATTCGTCAGCAAGTCTATTTCAACTCTGAAGAAAATGACCTCACCAACAAGGCTGATGAAGACAATGATGACTACGCTCCCACCTATTGCTTCATGGCAAAGGGTGCCAAGGTACTCAAATATACCTCCTCTGAATCTAGTGATAATGAATCTGATGAGAACCTCAAGCCCAGCTACTCTAAACTTGCTAAGATTGCTGTGAAACAGCAAAGGGCTTTGAAAAGGTTCAAAACATGCTAGACAAAAGTGACAATATGTTGGGTGAAGAAATGGATCACACTAAAGCTTTGGTGAAAATCTTGAGACTTGGTCTAGGTTTGACGACCTTCAAGGTCATCATAACACTCTCTTATCTGATCATGAGAAGCTTTCTTATGAATTTCTTCAAAAGAAGCAAGATCTTGAGAAGCTAAGAGTGAGTTATGAAGATGTTCAGAAGGAGCGTGATTCATTACTTGCTCAACAAATCAGCGCTTCTCAGGAAGAATTTGTTCCTCCATGCTTAAAGTGCATTGAACGTGAATCTGCTAATTCTTCACCTGAATGTTCAAATGCTTCTATTGTTACACATTCTTCACCTGCCTCTGCTATCACTAATTCCTCATCTGAGGACATTACTAGTATCACTGACGATGCGAAATTTGAAGGAATTGTACATGACAGGCATGTACAAAAGCCTCAAAGGGCATCCAACTCTTTGTGATGTGCTTAAAAAGCAGATTCTGTACAGGAACCCTAGGAAAGAGGGTATTGCCTTTGAGAGGAAAATCAATGCTGATGGTACATATTGGAAGCCTGAGCAGTACCCCAAAACCAATGGGTTGCTCCAAAGGGACCACCGGTTGATCCATCTAACTTATTTGGCTTTACATGTGAATCTCCTGATTCTTCTGATGAGTCATTTGACTCCAACTATAAACTATTCAAAAATCAGAATGGTGAAGTATTTGCTAGATATGTTGGCACTAACTGCAGGAACGGTTCTCCTATGAAGAAAACCTAGGTTCCCAAAAGGTGCCTTGAAAGTCTTCAGGTGAATATCCTCATAACACCACCTGTGAAGAATAGGAACCTCAGATCAAACTCTTCATATGGACCAAATTCTTCATATGGATCCAAGTCCTCATACGGACCAAATTCCTCACGTGGATCAAATTCCTCAAAAGGATCAAAGTCCTCACATGATTATCATCATGCTAACAACTCTGTTTCGCAGGGTAGAGCTAAGGGCTATGAATATGTGCATTATTCCTCAAACCATTATGTTCATAAGTCCTCAAAGAATTTCTCTGCTTATTCATATGCTTACCCTAACCCCTCTTATATGAAACGAAATGGTCTGGCTTTTTTGCCACCATTCTCATATGGAGCTCGCAGAGTGATGAACTCTTTGCCACCCCTTCAGATGTGGGTGGTGAAGAAAAAGAACTAATCTCTTGCAGGGTCAAGTCTCCAAACGTGCTTTAACGTCTGAAGAATTTGTTGGGGGCCTGACGAAAATGCCTGAAAGGACACAGGCTAATCATGAAGAAATGAACTTTCATTTCACACATCCTCATACTGCTATATCTGTTTTACTGTTTGATGAAATTCATCTAATGAATTTGATATCATATTCTTCACTGATGAAGTATATGAGTTCGTAAGCTGCACTAATTCATCTGCAGGATGATCAACCCAAAGCCACTGAGTGGGTCCTCGATAGTGGATGTACAAATCACATGACTGGTGACAAGAATCATTGATTGATGCTCCCTTATCACCATCGCATCTGAAGCATATCATCTTCACTGACAAAGGCAAAAGTCAGGTATTGGGTCTAGGTAAGGTTGCGATTACAAAGGATCGACACATGGACAAAGTCATGCTTGTTGAGTCCCTAGGATACAACCTTATGTCTGTCTCAATGGTTTGTGATCTTGATATGGTTGTTGTGTTTGGCAAGTATCGTTGTGTTGTGGTTATGGAAGCTGACAATTCCAAAGTCTTCGAAGGCTTTAGGAGAGGAGACTTGTATATTGTTGATTTGTCTACAGGACCGCAACCAGCCGTGTGCCTACTTCCAAAAGCTTCAGAAGGCTGGCTATGGCATCGACGACTTGGTCATGCAGGCATGATGAATTTGCACACGCTTGCGAAGAAGAAGCATGTCATTGGCATTGAGAATGTCAAATTCCTCAAGGATCACTTGTGTGGAGCCTATGAAGCTGGAAAAATGACCAAGGCCAAGCATCCAGCGAAGACTATCATGACCACTACTCAACCATTCGAATTGCTTCACATGGACCTCTTTGGTCCTAATCATTACTCATCAGTCACTAATGATGCATCTCTATATGGCTTTGTTATTGTTGATGATTACTCTCGTTACACATGGGTACACATTGTTACTTACAAACATGAAGTGCGGGAAGTCTTCAAACGATTTTCCTCGAGGGCTTCAACCAACTTTGGTGTGAAGATCAAGCACATCAGGAGTGACAATGGAACTGAGTTCAAGAATTCTGGTCTTGATAACTATCTTGATGAACTTGGTATTACTCATGAGTTATCTGCTCCTTATACTCCTCAGCAAGTGGCGTCGTGGAGCGCAAGAACATAACTCTTGTTGAGATGGCTCGCACTATGCTTTATGAGTACAAGACGCCTCATCACTTCTGGATTAAGGCAATTTACACTGCGTGCCACATCATCAACATGGTATATCTTCACAAATTCTTCAAGAAGACTGCCTATGAACTCCTCACTGACAAGAAACCCAATGTGAGTTATTTCAAAGTCTTCGGTGCTAAATGTTGGATTAGCGATCCTCATCACAATGCTAAATTTGCACCGAAAGCACGTGAAGGTTCTATGCTTGGTTACGGAAAGGACTCGCACACCTACAGAGTTTTCAACAATGTTCTTCACAAGATTGTTGAAACTGTAGATGTGCGGTTTGATGAAACTAATGGCTCGCAAAGAGAGCACCTACCTTCTATGATAGATGAACCAGCGCCTGAGGATTCGATCAAGTTCAAGGCTACTGAGGATGTCATTCCTAATAAAGAATCTGCTGAAGAATTCATTCCAGAACGTGAAGAACGTCGAGCTGATGCACCTGAAGAAAATGCTGAAGAAAATGGTCTTTGAAGAAAATCTTTGATCAAATTCCTCGACGACAACCAGCTCATCCTCGCGTTGCAAAAGAAGTGCAAGTTGAAAACATCATCGATGACATAGAAGCACCAGGTCCTCTCACACGCTCAAAAGCTTCACATTTATCTAACTTTGTGGGCACTATGCTTTTGTCTCTATCACAGAGCCCACTAAGGTAGATGAAGCATTTCTGGAGCCTGAGTGGATTCAGGCCATGCAAGAAGAATTACATCAGTTCAAGCTCAACAACATCTGGGAACTGGTCAAATGTCCAGATCCTTGCAAGCATAATATCATTGGCACAAAGTGGATCTACCGCAACAAGCAAGATGAAAATGGCCTTGTGGTGAGGAATAAGGCACGACTTGTAGCTTAAGGCTACACACAGGTTGAAGGAATTGATTTCGATGAAAATTTTGCACCTGTTGCTAGACTTGACGCTATTCGCATATTACTTGCTTATGCTAACCATCATGATATCACTTTACATCAAATGGATGTGAAAAGTGCATTCCTCAATGGTAAGCTTGAGGAAGAATTATATGTTGCTCAACCCCCAGGTTTTGAAGATCCAAAGAATCATGACAAAGTCTTCAGACTCAACAAGGCCCTCTATGGCCTCAAGCAGGCCCCTCGGGCGTGGTATGACACTTTGAAGGAATTCCTCATGGCTTCACACCCGGTTCACTCGACCCTACTCTCTTTACTAAATCTAATGATGGTGAACTATTTGTGTGCCAAATATACGTTGATGATATTATCTTTGGCTGTACTGACCAACGTTATAGTGATGAATTTGCCTATATGATGAGTGGAGAATATCAAATGTCTATGATGGGAGAGTTGAAATTCTTCTTAGGTCTTCAAATTCGTGAACAGCGCAATGGCATATTCATATGTCAGGAGAAATACCTCAAGGATGTTCTGAGGAAATTCGGCATGCAAGATTGCAAAGGCGTCAAAATTCCTATGCCCACAAATGGCCATCTATGCACTGATGAAAATGGTATTGACTTTGATCACAAGGTATACCGCTCCATGATTGGTTCTTTATTGTATTTATGTGCATCTAGGCCAGATATAATGCTTAGTGTTTGCATGTGTGCCCGAATTCAAGCTACACCGAAGGAATCACACCGTAAGGCTGTGAAGCATATTCTTCGATATCTAGGTCACACACCAACACTAGGATTATGGTACCCAAGGGCTCTGCTTTTGATCTCATTGGATATTCTGACTTTGACTATGCTGGTGATCGTGTGGACCGCAAGTCAACATCTGGTACTTGTCATTTCCTCGGACGATCTTCGGTCTGTTGGTCCTCGAAGAAACAAAACTGCATATCACTGTCTACTGCGGAAGCTGAATACATTGCTGCTGGTTCTTGCTGTGCTCGATTGCTGTGGATGAAGCAAACTCTCAAGGACTACAGCATCAATGTGAAGAATGTGCCTCTCTACTGTGACAATGAGAGTGCCATCAAGATTGCTCACAACCCAGTTCAGCACTCGAAGACAAAGCACATTCAGATTCGTCATCATTTTCTTCGTGATCATGTGTTGAAGGGTGACATCTCCATCGAGCACGTGAAGACTGAAGAACAGCTAGCCGATATCTTCACAAAGCCCTTGGATGAGAAGAGATTTAGCAAGTTGCGGTGTGGGCTAAATATCTTAGAATCTTTGAATGTTCTTTGAATAGGACACTCATCCTAACACTTATGCAAAATTGATGACTTAGATGTGCAACACATGAAGAAATGTTTTCCTTCAATCAATGAAGAACAACACTCTAAGTGTGAAGAAATTAATGAATAATTTGATTCTCAGAACCCTACGACAATAGTACGCGGTGTCTGAAATCATCATTCTTATACGGTGGGTCACTCCACCACCAAAGTTGAAAATCTTCAATTTGAGTTTTTCCGATAATTAGATCCGATAATTGACGGACTCCACTTTACACAAGTCCTAATGGACGGCGGCAGTGGTCTAAACCTGTTATATCAGGACACAATCCGGAAAATGGGGATAAACCCAACAAAAATTCGCCATAGCAACACTTCCTTTCAAGGGGTAACGCCAGGCCCAGATGCCCATTGTACGCGTTCTTTCCTGCTAGAAGTTATGTTCGGCTCCCCCGACAACTTCCGCCGCGAAAAGCTCACCTTCGACATCGCCCCATTTACAAGTAGCTATCAAGCACTACTGGGACGCGAAGCTTTCCCCCGCTTTAACGCAATACCACATTATGCATCTCTTACGCTTAAAATGCTCGGTCCGTGAGGCATCATCTCTTTAAAGGGAAATATCGAGTGTTCCTCGAGCACGGAAGACTGTGCGGCTGCCTTGACATCCACACACTAAACCGGCTTCACCAATCAAAGCACCTAAACAGGTCGTTCAGACCCCGGACATGGCTAGACGAGTCCGGCATAAACATACAAGGGCTTACTAGAAGCATACCCCCGTACAAGGGGCTCCGCGCATGTACAGAAAGAGACAATAAAGCTCAATTTTACCCATTTTTTGGAATTATACTTTGTTTATTTAATATAACATACATTCACGATCTTTTTCAACTAAGTTCCTCTCTTTTACAGATGAACACCGTGCTACACCCGTCCGAGATACGGCTGCACAACGGAGACACAGGCGCAGACGTGCAGTAGGGACCTGTTCCAAGGATTCTTTTCAGATTAAGACCCTGCATAAACCTTTTTTACTGTCTCTTGTTGATACACATCCCCCGGTTTCTTGCCATAACCGAGGAGGAGGCTGGCGTCTTGGCATGTGGCCACGTCAGAATTTTGCGCGTACCTGGACACCAGGGGCTTATTACCAAGGGCGTTGTTCAGCCCGTTTTCATAAAGACTGAAAACCTTAGGAGTGTTCGGCGTCGCGAGTTTGGACTTATATGCATCAGCTCCGAATCATGTCTTTGGTCAAATGTTGGGTTTGCCCGGCTCCTGTGTTTTGCTGCCTTACATTCCGCTCTATCGGCTAAGGCGGCACCAGGAGAACTATCTGCGATTGTGCCCGGTTGGCCAAAGCGAGCACCTCGAGAGAAAGTCAAACCGACTGTCATGATATAGCGTGAGACTGGTCAACCACTCGATGACCCGTCGGAATCTTTAGGATTCCTCCGCATTAACGAAGGGCCGTTTCCCGGCCAGGCACACACGCGCCCCGAATTCGGGTGAGCGCGGTGCCCCTAGGGGCTATATAGTAGCCCCACTGTCAAACTCCTATGGCTAAGTGAAAGTGATAAAGCATTATAGTCCGGTTGCCAAGTTCTCTGCGCTATCACCTCCTTAATAGGACCAAGACGTTGGATCAAGTGTGAAAATGTGCCTTCTGCAAACACCCCCGCATTATATGCGTGGGGGTTGAAGCCGAAGACTGCCATCTTTCAGGTTATATACACATATACATTAACGGCCGCCTGATAGGTATTTTAATTCTTGAAGGCACAAGTATAAAAAGCTTTTATATTCCCTCGAAACATTGTTTTACAATAATACATGTTATTCGAACATAATATCCTTCGAGCACTACGTTTCTATTAAACGAGCACCCTGCAGAACTTCCTAAAAATAGTGCTCGGCAGGTACTCGGCTCCCGTCCGAATCTTGGGATGCAACAGCAGTGGCCTCCATCTCCGCCTAGTATGTCTTGAAACGGGCAAGAGCCATCCGCGCACCCTCTATGCACGCTGACCTCTTCATTGCATTGATATGCGGCACCGCACCAAGGAACTGCTGCACCAAGCTAACATAACTCTTCGGCTCGGGCCTTTCTGGCCACAGATGACTCACGACATACTTCATGGCGAGTCCGGATAACCTATTCAGCTCCGCCCATGCGGCCAAACGATCGGTTAATGGAAGTGGGCGCTCTGGATTGTAGAAATGCGACCAAAAAAGCTTTTCCACTTCGTGATCCTCTTGATCTCGGAAGTGTTCGGCCGCGTCCGCACTTTTCGCCATAAGTCCAGATAAGTATCCGCCGCACTCCACAACCGGTCCAACTGAGCATATTTAGGATCCCCAAACTTCATCCGCAGCATAAAGGGCTTTCTAGCCGCGATATCTCCGGCCTGACGTAGCTCCTCCTTCATAGCTCTCATTGCAGAGCGAGCATCCTTGGCCTTGGTAGTGGCCTTCTCCAGGTCCCTCTGTTCCGCCCGATCTTCTTTTTCAAGAAGCTTGCAGCGGTCGGCAGCATTCTTCAACTTCACAGCCATCTCGGCCATTTCCTTCTTGCTTGGCGATGAGCAGCCTGTTCGCTTTCAGCTCTTGACCGCCTTTAAGGCAACCGCATCACTTTTCTGGCCTGCTCCTTGGCTCGGGCGAGTTCTGCCCGAAGGTTCTCCATGGCAGCGGCACCATCTGCGTCAAGCATACATGTTGTAAGATACGGGCATCAAGCTCCTCTTACCAGGTGTCTGCGGAAAAATTACATACCTTGTGACTCGTCAAGCCGCTTGTTGACAAGCGCGATGTCGGCATCTGCCATGTCAATTTGCCGCTTTAGCTCGACAAATTCATCAGTCCGGCTAGCCACCGGACACTTTGCCACCTACATAGGAAAGGCGACATATCATACCGCCGTCATTTTTGACAACACACAGAGTCTCAAGGGCTACTATCTATACAGGTCGCATCTTATATATGCGGAACTGTCAAAAGATACATCATTTCGCGTACCTCAAAGCCTGTCAGTAAACTCCTGACGGCCTCGTACAACCCGCTCTTCGCGGATGAAATCCTTTCAATCACCGTACCCATCAACGCACGGTGTTCTTCTGAGATAGACGCTCGCCCAAGCAGATCCTTCAGGTCCTCCGACCGTGCACTGGACGGTGTCGGACTCGTCCGATGGCCTTTTTCGAAGGCCGGACACGGAGGGCTTTGGGGGGCCATACGACTGCCTTCCGGCCCTGCCGGATTCGGAGAAACCCTCCGTGACGACACCTCAGGGTCGCCCGCCTCGCAAGGTGGTACGGTAGGGGGAGGCGTTCCGCTCTCCATCATCTCCGGACGAAGATCCCCTGAAGATGAGCTTTGCTAAGAAGGGCTGAGATCCGAACTACAAGGTAAAATTTTGGTTATCTTCCTCAGAAATAGAACAGGGATGTCTCTTATTTTAAAACTCCCCTCTCTACTTATGGCTCGGTGGAGGGCTGATCCCCTTGGGGGCATAGTGCGGCCGAGGCATCCCCGATCTGAGGACCCTCGGCGAAGATTTCTTCCCCGCTTTGAGACCATGGTTTCCGGGTCTTCACAGCAGATCCTCTTCTTCCCTGGATAGAGGAATTCTCGATTCCTCCTTTCCTGACAACCTCCTTCGGGGAGGCGGTAGCTTCCTTGTTCCCCCCTTCGCCTTCTTCCAAAGGTGCAACCTCCAGCATCCTGGTTAACACGGGATCCGGCGTGGTCTTAGGGAGGGGGCCGGACACCATATTAGCTTTGCTTTCGCTATCCATTCCTGTTTAAGGGACAACTCTTTTAAGGGCAATTTTATGATAAATATACGAATAGTGTGTCCAGGTACAGGGCTACTTACTTGAGTATCCGGGCGATTGCAGCTCAGACCTGCGTCCTCGGTCGAGTCCGGACACATTGCTTGTGATCCGAAGAACAATTTGTACATCTCCATGGGCGTCGCGCCCGTAAAATGTTGGAGTGCTCGTGGTCCCTCCGAATTAAACTCCCACAGGCGGAGGGGGCGACGTTTGCAGGGCAAAGTGCGGCGAATCAACATGACCTGCATCACTACGACCAGATTGATCTCTCTCTCTCTAGGAGGTCTCGAATGCGGCCCTGCAACAAGGGCACATCCTTGGACGGCCCCTAGTTAAACCCTTTATTGACCCATGACGCTAGCTGTGGTGGGGGACCCGAGCGAAAGGCAGGTGGCGCCACCCACTTGGTGCCCCTGGGAGCTATGACATAAAACCACTGTCGTTGCCATAAGCTAAACTCCTCTTGGGAAGAGCCCTCGGGCCATGGAGGGTCAGCATTCTTGCTTATAACATCACCTCCGCACTCTACGTGCCGCCCCTCGATCATCTTCGGCTCTACTTTGAAGGTCTTAAGCCACAATCCAAAGTGAGGAGTAATGCGGAGGAAGGCTTCACACACGACGATGAACGATGAGATGTGGAAGATGGACTCCGGAGCCAAGTCGTGAAATTCCAGCCCGTAATAAAACATGAGCCCCCTCACGAAGGGGTCCGTCGGGAAACCAAGCCCCGAAGGAAGTGAGACGCGAACACCACACTCTCACCAGGCATGGGAGTGGGGATAACCTGCCCTTAAGTAGGCAGCCTATGCGAGATTTCGCCGGTTAGATACCTGGCATCTCTTAGCTTTAGCACGTCTTCTTCCGTAACGGAGGAAGGCATCCACCAGCCTTGAAGGTCGGAGCCGGACATCATCGAAGGTCCGAAGCGCCTGAATCTGGAGCTTTGGGTGTTGGAACTCGAGGCGAGAGGCGGATTCGATTGAGATTGAACGAAAGGAGTAGAGCCTTGGTCTCTTTATAAAGAGGTTGAATACCAAGAGCCCTCCCCGTGACCGTTTGGGACTCTCCTTCGATTGAGGAGACATACCAACGGGCACGATTGGGTTACCCACGCCCGTATTGATGAGAATCCCGGAATAAGGGGACACGATCTCTGCTTCGACAAGACGTGCCAAGGAAACCGCCTCGATAAACGCGCTGAGGTGGGACAGTAAAGCGATTTGAATAAAGACTTGGTTGTGGCGTGATGTCATGCTATGGAATACGCCAGCAGATTAGATTTGTGCAAATATTATTCTCTCTACGGTGGTATGTGGAACTTATTTTCAGAGCCGGAGACTATCCTTGTGTTCAAAACCTTCTATGAAGTATTCGGAGGAGGAACCCGCCTTGCAATGCCGAAGACAATCTGCACGCTGGACTCGTCGTCATTGAAGCCTGGTTCGAGACTCTTGAGGAGTCTGGATTAGGGGTGTCCGGCTGGCGGACTATAACCTTTGGCGGACTCACGGAATATGAAGATACAAGATTGAAGACTTCGTCCGTGTCCGGATGGGACTTTCCTTGGCGTGGAAGGCAAGCTTGGCGATCTGGATATGTAGATCTTCTCCCATTATAACCCGACTCTGTAGCCCTAGCCCTCTCCGGTGTCTATATAAACCGGAGGGTTTTAGTCCGTGGGGACGAACAACAATCATACCATAGGCTAGCTTCTAGGGTTTAGCCTCTACGATCTCGTGGTAGATCTACTCTTGTACTACCCATATCATCAATATTAATCAAGCAGGAGTAGGGTTTTACCTCCATCGAGAGGGCCCGAACCTGGGTAAAACATCGTATCCCTTGTCTCCTGTTACCATCCGCCTAGACGCACAGTTCGGGACCCCCACCTGAGATCCGCCAGTTTTGACATCGACAACCGTCTTCCTCCGCCGAGTTAGGGCGTGGAAGATCTGCACTGACGAACTTCACCTCTCCATCTCACAGTTCGTCGTGTTCTTCGTTCAGGGTAATTAAAAGTTAATTTTACTGCCCTCTTTGGTTCAAATGATTTCTACAAAATCCTCAAAGGTGTTGTATTCTTCAAATCCTCACACACTAAACACATCACATGTCATCTGTTCTTGATTCGTTTCTCTAAGCATCATTTTTCTTCAAGATTCCTCAATTGTGTGGATCTTCGATCTATACAACTCTGGAACCTAAGACAAAGAACGCTTAGTGAAATTATTCAAGACTCATCTGGTCAAAATTCCTCCAACTTGTTCTTTTTGAAAAACCTTCTGAGAACGCATATGACCTCTCCAAATTCCTCGCAACTATACTGCTCATTCCACGGTACTCATGTCCGTCTTTGAATCACTAGGTTCTCATCAACTTAACTCATTTGCAGCGTTCCTTGAAGAAAAGTTGCATACTTCTTCAGAGAATTCGATTGTTCAAATACCTCAACTGAAGAAAATGGCAGACGCTAAGAAGCCACAGAAAGGAGGAAAGAAGCCTGAGGTCATGACTGCCTTTGAGATCCCTGATGACATATACAAAGACTATTGCACTCCTGATGAGGCCAAGTTTGGTAAGGAGAACAAAAATCAGCACATGGTGTGCATCCAGAGGATAGAAAGGAGATGGGCAAGAGTATGGAGGGAGTACATGTATGTAACTCCAATGTACATGAAGAAATTTGCACTCAATCCTCCATGCCCAAGACCACTATTGGCACCTGGCCAAGTAGCAGATCCCACCAGCCTCAAGCGCGGTGAGGATTATCCTGATGAATGGGCAAAGCGCCAAGCCAAGCTGGCCAGGCAAGCCAAAGAAGCAGTGAGGAAATTCAATGAGGACTCTACTATTGCTGCTGCCTCTGCTGTCAAGCCAAAGAAATCTATGGCAAAGAAGTCCGCGCGCAAGCTAAGTGCTTCACCTCCAGTGCCCTCAAGGCCTAGTTCCTCAGCAATGCCCTCACGGCCAGAATCCTCAAAGCCCTCACGGCCAATTCCTCATGCTGCTCCTGCTCCTCCAAAATCTTCAGCTCCTCCGCCAAAGTCTTCGGCCGCTCCGACAAAGTCCTCTGGACCTGTGCATCTTGTCACATGCCAAAGGACGGCAGGCATCTCCATTGCCTCAGGTGTCTCAGCTAGTTTCTCAGCTGCACCAAATTCTTCAACGGGACAATCCCTGCTGAAGACAAAGGCAACTGCTGGACGAGGTCCTCGCCCTAGTCCTCAAAAGAAGCAAGTCGCCTTCCAAGTGCCGTCTTAAGAAGACGAAGCTGATGATGATGAACTTGCTAAAATCATCAGAGACAGGCAAGTCAGGGCCGCTAGAGCCAAAGGCACTAATGTGCCACTCCTATTGGATCATAAGCTGATCCTCGATTATATTGATCTCTGGCACAAGGATCCAGACACTCCTATGCCTAATTTCAATTTGACTCCTGGCCAAAGTCACATGCTGACCCATTTCATCTCTCAGGAAAAATGGAAATTGGAGAAGGCCAGGTAGATCAAGAAGGCACAATATAGGAAAGAAAAGTTTTTGAAGACCAACATTTTCTATGACAACTGATGAGCTTATCAAAATCCAGTCTGAAATCAAAGCTCTTAGCAATAACTTCAATGCCTACTATGCTGATTGGCAAGGTGCCAAAGTCAGATTTGTTAAACTGACTGAGAAATTCACCTCCAATGTTGCAACTCCATCGCAACAGGAAATTCCTCAGGCTGAAGCTTCTGCTCAGCAAATTGAAGAACATGCCAGCACCGTTGATGACTTTTAGACTACTGAAGAAAATGTTAGTTCCAGGGCTGAAGACTGCATTCCAGCCGCTGAAGACATTGCCAGGGCATCCACTAGTGGTGCGCCTGAAGAAAATGAAGAAGTCAAGGCAAATGCATCAGTTGTGCCTGAAGAAAATCAACCAGATTCCTCTGCTCCTCCTACGCCTACACCATATCCAATCCTTCCATCTGCATTAGATGTGAAGAAGACCAAGGCTGTAGAGCGTGCAGCTGTGAAGAAAAGGAAAGCATCGGCATGACTTGATTCCTCAGCTCCAAAGAAAATGAAGCCTCTGACAAGTTCATTTGCAAATCCAATTGATGTTGTTCCAATCTCAACCATGCCATCAAAGGACCTTGTTCCTTTTGGTGAAGAATATGTGATCCCTAGCAGATCTGATGAAGAAAATCATTCTGCTGCTTCGTCAGAGCAGATTGATGAAGAAATTTAAGTGGATGCTATCCCTTCAACACCTATTGTCTCCTCGCCCATGCCTCAGTTCACAGCTGAAGAGGCTGGCGTTGAAGAAATAGAAGATGAAGACATGGATATTGGGTGCACTACACCAGTGATGAATGATGACTTTTGGGAAAGTCAGCACCCCAATTCTCCACTCTTCACCCCTTTACGGCAAATACCTCAGTCCCCTGCACCAACCGTTCAACTGGGCTCTAAAGAAACTCATGCCACTTCATCTGTACATGAAGAAATTCCAGCCACTAGTGCTGAAGAAACTGCTGCTGCTGATCCTTGAACACGCAGACTGCCACTAAAGAGGAACCAGAAATTCCTCAGCCTGAAGAACCTGAGCTTGCAATTCCTAAGGTCGTGATGCAACTCACTAACACTCCACTGCCAAAGCCAAAGGATCCATTCTCAAGGAAGCAAAATTTCAAGGATGAAGATTTCTTCGGCGAGCATGTGTTCTTCACAGATTACAACCCCTATGATTACGCTTTCGCATAAGGAAGAGGCGTTTACGGGCGGACCCGGCCGGGCCAATTTCTATTCCTCGGTCGTTCAACAAAGACAAAGTCTTCGATCATGCACACATTCCTCATGTGGACATGGAATCTCTGCCGGGCTTCGAGCCAGTCCTCGGTGTTCTTCACGACGCTGGATCATTAAATTTCTGCAGCGACATATGTGATTGGAATGAAGAACTCATTCTTCAATTCTTTGCTGACGCTGCACATCACGGCAAATTCGAAGATGTGAACTCATGGGTGCTGGACTGGATGTCAGAAAACACTCACTACAAGGCACCAGCTACTGAATTGCTTCGTGCCCTACCACTCAGTCCTCCCCTTGAAGGTGCTCGTTGTGTCTACAGTGAACCTGAGTTTACAAATCACTACATGAAAGTTCTTCACTCAATTACAAAGCTGATACTCTGAATCACTGCAGCTACTTGCCTTCGATTGAAGTCCTCAAACGGACATTTTCCTCAGCTGATGACAAAGGCAAGGCCGCTGCTGTGATAGATGAAGGCATTCGTCCATTGGATGGTCAATTTCGCAAGGCTGCATCCTACTCAACCAATGATGACTCTGCCACCCATGACTCTGCCGCAACCACAACCAAGCCAAATCCTCAAGGCATAGCACCCAGGGTGATGACTGATCGTGAGCTTCTCCTCAGTCTTCATCAGAAGGTTGATCGCAATCATAAATGGGTCAAGCGTCAGTTTGGTTCAATTCTTCACAACATGACCTCAACCCATAATGCATTGAAGAAAAATCAATACTACCTCCATGAAACCTTCAACCGTACCTGGGCTGTTTTGTCCCATGTCTACAGCGAAGAAGATCTGAAGAAAATGGGTCTCAAGGAATAATTTGACTGGTCTGCAACTCCACCGAAGAAATACAAGAAGGTCAAGGTTCCTTCCTTGGTGGCCAGCTCCTATTCTTCATTACGCGACACTGATGAACATGAAGACTTGGACGACACTGCGGCAGGCCCTACTACGACAAACGACCCGATAACGCCAAGCGCTCCTCCATCAACTTGATATTCTTGAGGGTGTTAGTCCTCGGTTTCGATCCTTTTGGTCATTCGATGACAAAGGGGAGAAAGTTGAGTTAGTCTTCAAGCGGGTCTATTATATGGGCATTTTTTGCTAAGTTACAATTCCGCTCTTACGAAACTTTATTGGATCGAGTTGTAATCTTAAACCCGATGGTGCTCGATACTTTTAATGTGTTCTTACGCATGCTTATTCCTCGTTATTTGTTAATACACGCATGCTGAATTACATCGATCACCATATTTCATCATGCATTTCAAATTCTTCATATTATATGTCAAATGCGTGTATGAGTTACAAGATATAGGGGGAGATCTCCATGATTCAACTCTTCAAGTGTGCATTGCCTCAAAAGCAAATTCCTCACTATGAACATCTTCAGGGGGAGTTCTTCTATATCTTGCAATCAAATTCCTCAATATCAGTATTTGCACTTCATATGTTTATCCCCGTTGAAAACTTAACCTATATTGTCATCAATCACCAAAAAGGGGGAGATTATAAGTGCATCTAGTGCCCCTTAGTGATTTTGGTGTATTGAAGACTTATAGGTTAAGGGTCAAATGCGTTTATGAGTGTACACAGGTCTATAAGTCTATGAGGAGTTTGATATTTATAGAGAAAGTCGACCCCTAAAAAGTAAGTTCTTCGACTGAAGACTTTGGTATTCTGAAGACTTTCTGAAGACTTTGAAAGTGAAGAAATTAGTGTGACCTTGAAGACTTGGTATTCATTTGAGGAACATGAAGTGTGAAGACTTTTGTTTTCGTAGTTTCGTTTTCTCTTTCTTGAGTCATAGGAAACACCGTCTTTGTTAAAGGGATTCGAGGAAATACTAAGGAAAAATTTCAATGTGATGCTCAACTCAAAATCCTACACCTACCAATCCCTTGAGTGAAGCCATTGGAAATCTCATACAGTGCAGTCAATTTCTTGATGTGAGACGAAGTTCTTACGGTCATTGAGGAGTTTGTTACGACTAAGGAGTTAGGAATTCTCCGGTCACGGATTGCCTACGATGAGGAACATGATAGCCACGAGGAATTTGAACCTCAAATTTCCGGCCGTTCTTTGTACTCTGGCGCTGTCTCAAAATATCTTATCCACCTAACGGTCATATCATTGAAGGGCATTTATGTATTATCATGTCGGGCTGCTCCCTAGGCTATAAATAGCCGCCCCCTACAACCACTAGCTGGTTGGCTGCTCCGAGAGAAACTGACACTTGTCATTTGAGAGTATGCCATCCTCCGAGGACTTTGATTGAAAATCATCAAGTGAGGAAAACCCAAACCCAAACACCTACAAACCCAAAGTGATTGAGCATCACTGAAGAGATTGATCCTGCGTGGATCCGACGCTTGTTACCTTTTAAGACTGTGCTTCTTCCAGAAGGTTAGGCGTCATCGTCTAGAGCATCCAAGAGGAATTGTAGATCGCCGAGTGACCAAGTTTGTGAAGGTTTGAAAGTCGCCTGAAGACTTACCATGAGTGATTGGACGACGTCTGTGTGACCTTAGTTCAAGGAGAATACGGTGAGGACTTGGTGTCCTAAGCTGCGTGCTCAGGACTGGGTGTCCGGGACTGTGTGTCCTCGAGTTTAAATACTCAGCCGCTCCAACCAGGCGTACAACTGAGATAGCAGTTGGAACTGGTCTACCAAAGCATTGTCTTCACCAAGCTTACTGGTTCTATTTCCTCAACTCTTTCATTTCCTCATTATTGTGTTAAGTGCTTCATCATATCTGTGTTTGAAGACTTTGACTGAAGACTTTCTCAATTTCCTCAGTTCAATTTCTTCAGTCTGTTTGTCTTCATCTTGTGTTATCATGTGATTACGCTTTCTGTACTCTGTGCTTGTCTTCATTTCATCATGATGACCATGCGTGTATTCTGTTATGCTTACTTCTGAGTACTTATTCCACTTCAAGTAGTTCTTCGCTAAGGAATTTCCTCACCGGCAAATTCCTCAGTGAAGAATTCATAAAAATCGCCTATTCACCCCCCTCTAGTCGATATAACACACTTTCAGCCACGCTCTGCAGCCCAAAGTAGGAGAGAGGGTCGCAAGTATCAGACTTCGACCTGCTGGAGTTTCCCCATGAGCACCCATCTGGTTCAAGCCGTCAGCCAATCTCCACAACTTAATAAATAGTAACGTCTAACTGAGACAGTTAGTTAGATGCGTACACTCGGTGTAGTAGGATCTTTATTTAGTTTGATGCATACACTTATTCTTTTTTGGTAGCCCATTTGTAATGATGGCTGATGTTTGGTTTGGAAGAGAGAGCTGCGTCTTCACTCTTACGGCACCTTCGCTTTTGTTGCACCCCCAGCCCTGGTTGCTGCTGCTATTTTCAATGTACAATCAGTAGTATATTTCGTCTGTTGGTTGAATAATTGTGTTGTTAGAATGACAAACACAATATTTTGGAAGTCGTTGCATGGTTCGATCCTTTAGTGCCCTGTACCATACGTAGCTCATACTATTTTTCGTACGGAACACATTTTCCACTTGTTGATAAGATGCAGCCCACTGATGAAGGCCCAATAGAGAAGCCCATATTTAACTAGAAGGGAGGCTCTCACATGAATCCGGCCCAGGTACATGCTCATGGTCCCCTAAACATAAATTAGTAAATAAATAAATAAAGCTAAATGCTCATGCACCAGCTCTTTGGGAAAATAGGTAGCCCACTATTTCTTTTTGAAGAATACCCAAGCTAGGCCTATTTGTTTTCTCCGAATTACTGGGCTGCAAATATTTCAAGACGAGGAGGGATGCATTCCGTCCTGGCCAAAGAGTATGGTCAATGTCTGTTAAAAGTAATATCAAAAGGGGTTGAAAATTCCAAAAAAATTATATCAAATGGGATATTAGTTTTTTTTGTTTTTGTTCTTCACTGGTATCTTATACGTATTTCATTGGATTTAACATGACATAGTACTAATTTATTTTTAAATTATGGCTATTAATTCTTGGATTAAGAATATTCCGTTCCCCAGCAAAAATTTGCAAATTTTCAAAATTTCCCACATATTTATTTAATTTTTGACACTTTAGTCTTGACGAGAAAATGGCCAGCAATTCTAAAAATGGAAAACGGGCTGCAATAAATTCCATATGAATTAGAAAATGAGTAAAAATTATAAAAAAATAGCAAATGGCTGACTTGTTTACGCAAGGCTTTGTCAGTGAACACACGATTCTAGCAGCAGTGACTGTTGAATGTCCATCCAACGGCCGACGTGCTTCTTCAATCTCTGATCTTCCTGCTCCAGCCGCCTAAACTAGCGCCGGCGGGACTGCCTGCTCCCTCCTCTTGTGGCCCGCTGTGATGCCGGGCAGGCTTCCCCGGCCCACCCTACTCCCTCCGCTGGCCTGGCCGCACGCAATCAACTGCCTCCTTATTACACGAAAAAAATGATTCCTCCCACTGACATCTGGGGCGCACCGGTTGGGAGGCTGACTCAGGCCTACTACGTTGGCCAGCGTACGCAGGGCTTGTCAACTTAGTCAACAAACGATTCTAGCAGCAGTAACCGTTGGATTTGAATCGAACGGTCCTGCTGCTTCTTCAATCGCTGCTCTTCTTGCACCAGCCGCCCAAACCAGCGCCGGGGAGACCACCTGCTCCTGCCTCCAGTGGCCGGCTGTGCTGCCGTTGAGGCCTCATCACCCCCTACTACTCCCACCGCTAGCCAGGCCCTGCGGCGACGGCAGCCTCACACCGCAGCCGAACCAGTGAACCCTCGTACTCCTCTCCGCGTGAGCATCCATTGCCTCGTCTTCTCCGGCTCCGTGTCGTCCCCTTCCTAGGCCTCGCTGTCGTCCACCGCATTGGTGCTCTCGGCGCGGCGTGGTCAATGTGGTCAACGACATTCCATCGGAACAGTACTGTACGTGGAGAGGCTGATAGCTGGGTCCACGGCCACAACCCAGTTTTTTTGTGATTTGCCAAGTAAGTCACTTTGTCAGGCCTGTTGGGCTGCAAATCTTTCAAGACGAGGAGAGCTTTCATTCGGCTGGCCGAGAAAATGGGCCATCAGTAATGAGAAATGGGCTGTACATTTTGAAAACACATCAAACCGGCAATTAGTTTCAAATATCTTTTTTTATTTAGAGATTTTAAATTACATTAATTTTTATGCGTGGAGAATTTGTTGGATTTTATATTGATATACATCATTTTTAAAATCAGTTTGAATGTGAGTCGAAATTTCAGGATTAAAAACAGTTCGGACCACACCAAAATATGCAAAATTTCGTATAGTTTTTTAACCGTGGCCACAATATGGGCTGTAATGCTAACAAAAAGAATATGGGCTCCAAAAAAACCCTTAAGAATTAGCAAATGGGCTGTAAATTATTAGAAATAATGGCAGATGGGATGTATGCTGTTTTCCACAGATTTGAGGCTTTCCTAAAAAAAGGTTGATGCACAAGCAATGACTGTTGGATGGCCATCCAACGGCCGTCGTGCTTCTTCAATCTCTGCTGTTCCTGCTCCAGCCGCTCAAACAAGCGCCGGCAGGACTGCCTGCTCCCTCCTCCTCGCGGCCGGTTGTGCTGCCGCGTAGGCCTCACCGCCCCACCGTACTCCCATCGCTGGCCTAGCCATCCCTCTACTCACCCACACCTGCTGATATTCTCCGGCGACGGCAGACGAACCAGTAAACCCTCGTACAGTCGTACTCCCCTCAGTGTGGGAAACAACTGCCGAATCTTCCCTGCATCCGTGTCGTCCCCTTCCTAGGCCTCGCCGTCGTCCACCGCCGTGGTGCTCTCGGCGCGGCGTGGTCAATGTGGTCAACGACCGACTTCCATAGGAAGAGTACTGTGTGTGGAGACACTGACAGCTGGGTCCACGGCCTCACCAAGGAAGTGCCTCCTTATTATGCGCAAAATAATTATTCCTCCACCTGATAGCAGGGACCCATCGGACGGGCCACCGTATTTCGTGAAAAAAACGTTTCCCCCCTGACTGCTGGGACCCATCAGCTACACCTTTGCACGCAAGGAAGTGCGCCCGGGCAAAAAAACGATTCGCCCCCTGACTGCTGGGACCCACCAGCTACATCTTCGCACGCAAGGAAGTGCGTCCGGGCAAAAAAAAGATTCGCCCCCCTGACTGCTGGGACCCACCAGCTACATCTTCGCACGCAAGGAAGTGCCTGACAGTCGGGACCCACCTGGTCAAAGCGTACGCAGCGTTGTCTTTCCGGTCGCGAACGTGTATGTACATACTGGTCATTGTAGAGGCGCACACCTGTCGTAGTAGAGGCGCGCACGTAGCATGTACACGTACGTACAGTGGCCAGGGTGCAAGAAAGAAAATACGGCCACGTATGTGTACATACGGGCGGGGTCTCGAACGCCTACTCGCGCATACGTATGGCCAGGGCTCGTGTACATGGCTGGGTCGGAACGGAGAAACAGCGTCGTCGTCGTGTTCATGGGGAGGCAACGGAGTGCGTCGTGTTCATGGGGAGGCAACAGAATGCATCATGTTCATCGGGAGGCAACGGAACGCGTGGGAGCCAACCGGCTGGGTCGGAACGGAATGCGTGGTCGTGTTCATTGGGAGGGCTTGGACGGAACAGGCGATGGAAACGAGGCCTGGCGTACCGCACAATGGAGGAAACGGACCTCCTACGTTCGGAACGGGGTCCTGTTGATCGGGAGGGGTGTGGCGTACCGTGAAACGAAGGAAACAGACCTCCTACGGTCGAATCGGGGGTCCTGTTGATCGGGAGGGGTGTGGCGTACCGCAAAATGGACGAAACGGACCTCCTATGGTCGAAACGGGGGTGGAGGGGTGTGGCGTACCGCAAAAGCAGACGAAAACGGACTTGTGTTGGAGCGCCACGGTCAAACGGGGTCCTGTTCATCGAGAGGGGTGTGGAGTACCGCAAATCGGGACTCCACGGGATACTGTTCATCTCCACCGTCGACCTCCTCCAGCCTCCACGGGCTACCGTCGACCTCCTCCAGCCTCCACGGGCTCCTGTTCATCCAGCCTCCACGGGCTTTTGTTCATCCAGCCTCCACCGCGCGCTACTCCACCGACTATTGTTCAACCACCCCTCCACCGTCTACTGTTCATCCAGCCCTCCACACCACGGGGTCCTATTCAACCACCCCTCCACGGGCACCCCTCCACCGTCTACTGTTCAGTTAGAGCCAACGCCTCGCACACACGCGCGTACGTGTACGAGAGAAACACGCATCACTCGGCCCTCGACCTCCCACCGTAACCGGGAACTCCCCGAAATTTTCCTCTCCCTCGCTTCTACCACGGTTTTTTCCGTCATGGGCGGCCCAAAGAATGTCATGCAGCTGCGTCTCCGGCCCGCCCATGACGAAAAGCCCATTTTCTGTCATGATTTTTTGTCATAGAAGTAGGAGCCCACCACATCTATGATGATACTGGGTTTTATCACAATTATCGTCATAGAAGTGTCATATGTATGACAGAAAAAAAATTCGTTCGGCCCAAAATGTCACGGATCTGTCTTTTTTTTGTAGTGAATGAGTTATCTGAAGCGTCGGCTACTACCTCAATTTGACGACGAGGCCCTCGAGCCAATACCGTCAAAGAATGACCGCGCGGATGAACCAGGCCGGCCACTGCATGGACGGGACAGAGCGGCTACTCACGCCGAACAACAGCCCGCACCACTCCACCGTAGAGGCAGAGAGACAGCGGCCCCAGGGTACACCTATGACCTACGACAGGACCTGGACAATAGAGCAGGCCAAGCCAGATCAATCTATGGATCAAGGGGGCGTGCCCCAATGCGAGAAGACGACCATTAGGCCTGCCACGACAGGCACAACCTCACCCGGGCCGATAACCGCATGCAGACTTCATCCGAACTGCGTCGCGACGTCGCCCGATACAAAGGTGCCGCACATCCCTTATGCTTCACTAGCGAAGTAATGGAACACCAGTTCCCAGAAGGGTTAAACCCGTGAACATTGAATCATATGATGGAACGACAGACCCCGCGGTATGGATCGAAGATTTTCTTCTCCACATTCACATGGCTTGCGGTGACGATCTCCACGCCATCAAGTATCTCCCCTTAAAACTAAAGGGACCAGCACGACACTAGTTAAACAGCCTCCCAGAAAACTCTATTGGCAGCTGGGAAGATTTGGAAGATGCCTTTAGAGACAACTTCCAAGGCACCTATATTTGGCCTCCAGATGCCGACGACCATAGTCACATAGTCCAGCAACCCGGAGAGTCAGCCCGAAAACTCTGGACCAGGTTCTTAATTAAAAAGAACCAAATTTTTATTGTCCAGACGCCGAAGCCCTCACGGCCTTTAAACACAGTGTCTGGGACGAGTGGCTCGCCCGACACCTTGGCCAGGAAAAACTAAAGTCCACGGCAGCTCTCACCGCACTTATGACCCGCTTTTGCGCGGGAGAAGATAGCTAGCTAGCTCGTAGAAGCAACAGTACCAGCGACCCTCGCACCTCTGAAATATGATATATGCAACTCACATCCCCAAGAGGGGGCGCAAGCGTGCGCTAAGGGACGTCTACGCTGTAGAGCCGGGCGCCCCAAAATTCAACCCTTGGTCGGCTTGCCCGATCACGGAGGTTTGGCGGTGTTGGTCCTTGATCCAATTATCGACGAATTCCATCTGACCCGAGTCCTCATGGACGGCGGGAGCAGTCTCAACTTGATCTATCAAGACACGATCCGGAAAATGGGTATTGACCCATCAAGAATCAAAAATACTAGCACCACCTTCAAAGGAGTAATACCTGGTGTAGAAGCCCGCTGCACGGGCTCAATAACATTGGAAGTAGTCTTCGGCTCGCCGGACAACTTCCGAAGCGAAGACTTGATCTTTGACATCGTCCCGTTCCACAGTGGTTATCACGCACTGCTCGGACAAACCGCGTTCGCTCGTTTTAACGCGGTCCCGCACTATGCTTACCTAAAGCTCAAGATGCCCGGACCAAGTGGCGTCATAATAGTCAATGGAAACATGGTGCTCCCTCCGCACTGAGGAGCATACCGTGGCTCTCGCAGCCGAAGAACAGGGTGGCCATATCAAACTAAATACAGCATCGGCAGTCAAGCCCCCGGACAGTGTCAAACGAGTCCGGTCTACCCTACAGAATGACAGTCCGGCTCATCTAGAGCTAGATTAGCAGTTCGGCCTCCGTCAACACCCCAACTTGATCGAGGCATATGCACTGCGCGTGCATAAATACGCACTAAAAATACCATGGGCAAGGACGGAGGCACACTGAAGTCCACAATACGGCTTGACCCTACCTGGACCCTCATGTTTTTTCCTTTTTTCACCTCATTTTTATTTCAGGTCCTCTACAATCCGCATCACTTTTCGATGATACCAAGGGCCCTTTCCCAGGCCCCTTATATATTCGACCGTTGATCCTCTCGAAGGATCATACTTCAAGGTAAAAAGCAGCGCAGACGTGCGGCAGGATGTCCAAAGGATCTTTAAAGATCACCTTTTCCTTTTTTAGGACATGTATACTGCTTTCCCTTGCTCTCAAATGTTTGGCATGCAACATAGCCTCCATAATCATGGCATTCTTGTAAGAGCATGTTGGACGTGCCAATCAGAATATAACGGAACCATTTGTGCTACCTTATTCGGTATTGGCCTACTCCATAATATGTATTCCGTTTTCATGACCAATCAAGGTACACACATCGGCATTAACCGTCAGGGGCTTCACTCGGCCACGAATATTCAAAAAAAAGTCCGAACACTCTCAGGGTGCACTTCGGCGTCCCGAATACTACGTTATATGCATCATCTCCGAATCATGTCTTTGGTCAATAGTTGGGTTGCCCGGCTCCTGTGCTTACTACCTTACGTTCCTTTTTCGGATAAGGTAGTAAAGGGAGAACTACTGCGATTGTGTTTCCGGTTCGCCCGTCAAGCACCTCAGTAGAGAAAGCCGAAAACTGACTGTCATGATAATGCGAGAGCTGGTCAGCAATTCGGCGACTTATCAAATCTCTAGCAATTTCTTCCGTATTATATGAAGGACTAGCCTTCTTCCACTCAGAGTGCTACGCACCAGGGGCTAGCTTATAGTCCTATTGTCAAACTCCTATGGCTAAGTGAGAGTGATGAAACTGCATAGTCCGATTGCCTGGTTCGTCGCATAGACACCTCCTTCATGGACCAACACGGTGGGTCAAGTGTGGTCATGTGCTACCCCGAACACCCCTGTAGTATCTACATGGGGGCTGAAGCCGATGACTGGTAAACTTTCAGAAATTAAAACGGCCGCACAGGAGGAAAATACCTTCAGTTAAAGGCACAAATATATTACAAAACCTTACTTAATACAATGTTTGGGCAGTTCGAACACTTCACTCAAACACAATATCCTTCGAACATTGACCCTCTATTAAACGAGCACCCTCTAGGACGTCCTCGAAATAGCGCTCTGGCTTGCGATGGTCCTTGCCTCCGGGCGGGCCTCCGACTGCCACGACGGCTGCCTTCATCTTCGCCCAGTGCATCTTAACATGGGCAAAGGCCATCCACGCACCTTCTATGCATGTCGAGCGCTTGACAATGTCGATCTGGGGCAGCGCATCGACGAGTCGCTGCACCAATCCGAAGTAGCTGCTTGGCATGGGTTCGGTTGGCCATAGCCGGATTATGACGTCCCTCATGGCCAACCCGGACATCTTGTGCAGCTCGGCCCATTGCATCATCTGGTTGTTCAATAGCGCTAGACGTTCCTGCGTCTTGAATTGTGACCATAATTGCTTCTCCGTCGCATGCCCTTCTTGGGCACGGAAGAAGTGCGCGGCGTCGGTAGCACTCTTCGGGAGATCCACGAAAGCATCTGGAGAGCTCCACAGTCGATTAAGTAAGGCATATCTTTGACTGCCAAATTTAGTCTGTAAAAGAAAGGGCTTGCCAGCCGCTATCTGTTCGGTCTGACGAATCTCCTCCCGAGCAGCCCGGGATTCAATCCACGCCTCTTTGGCCTCTTGAAGGGCCTTTGCGAGCTCGACCACCTGAGCTGTATTCTGCCCCTCTAAAGACTCGCACTTGTGGGCGGCACCCTTGAGCTCTTGCTCCACTTCAGTCACCCGTTCCTCGTACTGGCGGCGGGCAGACTATTCGGACTGCAAATTTGTGGCCACTGTCTCAGCGGCCGCCTTGCTCATCCTTGCCTGCTCCTGGGCCTGGGCAAGAATACTCTTTAGGGTCTCGACCTCAGTGATGTCTACTACGCAACCTTCTTCTTGTAGACGTTGTTGGGCCTCTAAGTTAAGAGGTTTGTAGGACAGTAGCAAATTTCCCTCAAGTGGATGACCTAAGGTTTATCAATCCGTGGGAGGCGTAGGTTGAAGATGGTCTCTCTCAAACAACCCTGCAATCAAATAACAAAGAGTCTCTTGTGTCCCCAACACACCCAATACAATGATAAATTGTATAGGTGCACTAGTTCGGCGAAGAGATGGTGATACAAGTGCAATATGGATGGTAGATATAGGTTTTTATAATCTGAAAATATAAAAACAGCAAGGTAACAAGTAATAAAAGTGAGTGTAAATGGTATTGCAATGCTAGGAAACAAGGCCTAGGGTTCATACTTTCAGTAGTGCAAGTTCTCTCAACAATAATAACATAATTGGATCATTTAACTATCCCTCAACATGCAACAAAGAGTCACTCCAAAGTCACTATTAGCAGAGAACAAACGAAGAGACTATTGTAGGGTACGAAACCACCTCAAAGTTATCCTTTCTGATCGATCTATTCAAGAGTCCATAGTAAAATAATACGAAGCTATTCTTTCCGTTCGATCTATCATAGAGTTCGTACTAGAATAACACCTTAAGACACAAATCAACCAAAACCCTAATGTCACCTAGATACTCCAATGTCACCTCAAGTATCCGTGGGTATGATTATACGATATGCATCACACAATCTCAGATTCATCTATTCAACCAACATAAACAACTTCAAAGAGTGCCCCAAAGTTTCTACCGGAGAGTCAACACGGAAACGTGTGCCAACCCCTATGCATAAGTTCACAAGGTCACTGAACCCGCAAGTTGATCACCAAAACATACATCAAGTAGATCACGTGAATATCCCATTGTCACCATAGATAAGCACATGCAAGACATACATCAAGTGTTCTCAAATCCTTAAAGACTCAATCTGATAAGATAACTTCAAAGGGAAAACTCAATCCATTACAAGAGAGTAGAGGGAGAGAAACATCATAAGATCCAACTATAATAGCAAAGCTCGCGATACATCAAGATCATGCAGAATCAAGAACACGAGAGAGAGAGAGAGAGAGAGAGAGAGATAGAGAGAGAGAGAGAGGGGAGATCAAACACATAGCTACTGGTACATACCCTCAGCCCCGAGGGTGAACTACTCCCTCCTCGTCATGGAGAGCACCAGGATGACAAAGATTGCCACCGATGATGGATCCCCCCTCCGGCAGGGTGCCGGAACAGGGTCTCGATTGGTTTTTGGTGGCTACAGAGGCTTGCGGCGGCGGAACTCCCGATCTAGGTTTCTTTCTGGGGGTTTCTGTATTTATAGGAATTTTTGGCGTAGGTTTCACGTCAGGGGGGGGTCTCCGAGTCGTCCACGAGATAGGGGGTGCGCCCAGGGGGTGGGTGCGCCCTGGGGACTCTTCTGGCCCAACTCTTTTACTCTGGGGGCTTCTTTTGGTCCATAAAAAATCATCAAAAATTGGCACGTCAATTGGACTCCGTTTGGTATTCCTTTTCTGTAAAACTCAAAAACAAGGAAAAACAGAAACTGGCACTGGGCTCTAGGTTAATAGGTTAGTCCCAAAAATCATATAAAATAGCATATAAATGCATATAAAACATCTAAGATGGATAATATAATAGCATGAATACTTCATAAATTATAGATACGTTGGAGACGTATCACTCAGTAGCGCTGCCTGCGATCATACACATAGCAGCACATAAGCTTCATCTTAGAATTCGCATGAATAAGATATTTGAAACATACCTTGTGCCTCATCGCGCTGCTTGTTAACAAGGATGATGTCCTCTTTCGCTAGCTCCAGATTCCACTTAAGTTCGGAGACCTCAGCGGCCTGTGCAGTCGCCGCTAACAGCGAATCCTGTTTTTTCCAAACAGATAAGTAGGTTATCTCTTGAGAATATTATTTGATCCTATGTTCACCCTTCTTCAAAAACAGAACAGAGTCTCAGAGGCTACTATCTATGCACAGACATATTTTTCAGGGGTTAAAAATATTACATCATATACCTCGAAGCCCGTTAATTAGTAGGCTGGTAAAAGCTTCGTTCAGCCTGCTTTTTGCAGACTGAACCCTCTTAACCACCGTACCCATCAAGGTACGGTGCTCTTCCAAGATAGACGCACGTCGTAGTGCGTCCATCAGAGTGTCCGGCGCCTCTGAATTAGTCGAGGTCGTCGCCAAAGTAGGCGCTTCCCCCTCTTTCGAAGGGGGCCGCTGATTCGACTCCGGAGCCACTTGGGTCCCTAGAGCAGTATTCGGCTGGGGGCCAGAAGGTCGAGGGCCCCCGTCACCAGACGCCATTGGGGTTGTACCCCCCGTACCCTTAGTAGCCGAGGTATTACCCTCCAGCGCCGCCTCAGTGGTCACCGGCACCTCTCTGAGGCCGGAGAGATCCTTCGGGATAACACCTCGGTGTCGTCTGCATTACGTGGCGGGGAGATTCGAGGAGGCATCTCACTCTCCATCATCTCCGACGCCAGAGAATTCCCTGAAGACGAGGATGGTTGGGGGAGATCGCGTGCTGGACTGAAACGCACGATTCAACATTATCCCCATAATTCGTAAAACATCGGATGAATGTAAGGCGTCCTTAGATACTTACGATTCGGCTAGGGGCTTGGCCCGGGGACGGCGCGGGGGGACGGTGGCGGTGTCCGAATCCGAGTCATCCGAGAAAGACACCTTTCCTCCTCTTGGACGCCTCCGCCTCCGGGTCTACGAAAGCCGCCCTCTTCTTCCTCCTCCTCCTCGTCTTCATCTCCTTCGTGGGAGGATTGGACTTCAGTTTCTCCGGATGATGCGTCTGAAGCACCTTTGCGGTGGGGGTCGTCCTTGGCCTCCTTGCCCTTCCTTTTTATCTTCTTCTCCGGTACCTGATATGGCACCGGAGCCAACATCCTCGTTAACAGAGGATTGGCTGGGTTTTCGGGCAGGGGAGCCAAACACCTTATCTGTTCCGCCTTGGCTGTCCAAACCTGAATAAGGAATTTAAACTCAGTATACCCCTTTGATTCATGATTGAGGCTATGTTCGGGAACAAAATGTTTACCGGAGAGGCCAGATGTGCGATGTCGAGCCTGATGCACCATTACTTCATCGGTGGACTCCCAGTCCAGACCCTTGTTGATCCATGATGCGGGCCACGTAGGGGGACCGGATCTGAATTCAGGAACGGCCACCCACTTGGTGCCATGAGGTTCGGTGATATAAAACCACTCCTGCTGCCATACCTTTACGGTCTCCACGAAGGCCCCTTTAGTCCATGTGGTATTGGGAAGTTTGCTCACCATTGCACCGTCGCAGTCCGCATGCTGCCTGTCGACCACCTTCGGCTTCACATTGAAGACCTTGAGCTAGAGGCCGAAGTGTGGAGGGATGCGGAGAAGTGCTTCACACACGACGATAAATGCCGAGATGTGAAGGAAAGAATTCGGGGCTAGATCATGGAAATCTAGCCCGTAGGCCACAGACAAAGGGGTGAAGGGGAAACCCCAGTCCGCAGAGGAAGTGGGGAGTGAATACCACTCTTTCGCTGGGATCCGGAGTGGGGATGACCTGCTCCTGGGTAGGAAGCCTATGTGTGACCTCTGCAGTCAAGTACCCCGCCTCCCGGAGCTCCTTGACGTTCTTCTCAGTGACAGAGGAAGCCATCCGTTTGCCTTGGGAGCCGGATCCGGCCATGGCCGGAGAGGTTGGGGGTGGTGGGAAAGATCGAAACTTGGGCGCTGGAGCTTGAGAACGGGAGTGCTGAGGAAGAAGAAGGTGTGGGGTAGAAGGATGGGTCCTTATCCTCTTCTAAAGGCAATGAATATCAAGCACACCCTCACAAGCCTTAAAACTAGCCTATTCCCAAGGGGTCGTGCAAACGGTACGGTTGGATTACCCAAGCCCGCATTGATAAGAATCCCGCAATAAGGGTACACGATCTCTACTTTGACAAGACGTGTCAATGGAGGCTGCGCCTCGAAACGCGAGGCAGGAGGCCAAAAAACGGTTCGAATTAATAATGATAAGGCCCGACGTAATGTCTCGGCGGAAAAAGCTATCGGCAGACATGGCTTATTTCTAGTTAATATTATGCCTTCATGGTTGAGGATTGTGGTTGTTATACAGAGCCAGATACAGTTCTTTTGTTCACAAGACTGCTTTTGAAGTATTCGGAGGAGGAACCCGCCTGGCAATGCCGAAGACATGCTGCACGCCGAACACATCGACATTGAAGACTGGTTCAAGGGCTACTGAGGGAGTCCTGGATTATGGGGTCCTCGGGGGTCCGAGTTGTGTGACGTGGGCCGGACGGATGGGCCGTTGTCGGTGTCAAAACCGGCGGATCTCGGGTAGGGGGTCCCGAACTATGCGTCTAGGCGGATGGTAACAGGAGACAAGGGACACGATGTTTTACCCAGGTTCGGGCCCTCTTGATGGAGGTAAAACCCTACGTCCTGCTAGATTAATATTGATGATGTGTGTTACAAGAGTGGATCTACCACGAGATCAAGGAGGCTAAACCCTAGACGCTAGCCTATGGTATGGTTGTTCGTCCTACGGACTAAAACCCTCCGGTTTATATAGACACCGGATAGGGTTAGGGTTACACAGAGTCAGTTACAATGGTAGGAGATCTACATGTCCGTATCGCCAAGCTTGCCTTCCACGCCAAGGGAAGTCCCATCCGGACACGGGACGAAGTCTTCAATCTTGTATCTTCATAGTATTGGAGTCCGGCCGATGATGATAGTTCGGCTATCCGGACACCCCCTAGTCCGAACTCCTCAAAGAGTCTTACGAACCAGGCTTCAATGACGACGAGTCCGACGCGCATATTGTCTTCGGCATTGCAAGGCGGGTTCTTCCTCCGAATAATTTATAGAAGATTGTGAACACCAGGATAGTGTCCGCTCGCAAAACAAGTTCCACATAACACCGTAGAGAGAATAGTTCTTGCACAGATCTGGCCGACGTATTCGCAGCGTGACATCACACCACGGCCAGGCCTTCATATGAATCGCTTTTATTGTTCCACCTCAGCGTGTTTAGCGAGGCGGTTTCCTTGGCACGCCTTATCAAAGCGTAGATCGTGCCCCCTTATTCCGGGATTCTCATCAAACGGACGTGGGTAACCCAACCATGCCCGCCGGCTGCCTTTTCTATCGGCGAGTCCTAATCGACCACGGGTGGGCTCTTGGTATTCAACCTCTTTATAACGAGACCAAGGCCCTCTCCTTTTTACACCCTCTATCGAAGTTCGCCAAGGCCGAGTTCCAACACCCCAAAGCTTCAGATTCAGGCGCCGGACTTTCGACGATGTCCGCTCCGACCAAAGATGGCCGATGGGTGTCTTCCTCCACATGTAAGAAGACGCTTAAAGCTGCGAGACGCCAGTATCTAACCGGCGAGATCTCAGATAGGCTGCCTGCCTGTGGCAGGTCATTCCCACTCGAGCCCGGCGAGAACGTGGTGTTCAGAAATTCACTTCCGTCGGGGCTTAGGCTTCCCGACGGATCCCTTTGTGCGGGGGCTCATGTTTTATTATGGGCTTGATTTCCATGACTTGAATCCGGAGTCCATCCTCCATATCTCGTCATTCATCGTTGTATGCGAGGCCTTCATCCATATTACCCCTCACTTTGGATTGTGGCTCAAGACCTTCAAGGTGGATCCAAAAGTGATCAAGGGGCAGCAACAGAGTGCGGAGGGGCAGTCATAAGCAAATGTGTTGATGCTCCGTGGCCCGAGGGCTCTTTTCAAGAGGAGCTTGGTTTGTGGCAACGGGAGTGGTTTTATATCACCGCTCCTGTGGGCACCAAATGGGCGGCGCCTCCGCCTTCCGCCAGGTCCACCACAATGGTGGCGTCATGGGTCAACAAGGGGCTCGACTGGGGTCGCCCAAGGACGTTCCTCGCTGCAGAACGTATTCGAGACCTCCGTGAAAGAGGGATCAATCTGGTTGCAGTGGGCGCAGGTTATGGTGATCCGCGTCTTCAGCCCTGCAACGCCGCCTCCGCCTGTGGGAATTCAATCCGAGGGACCACAAGCTCTCCAAAATTTTATGGGCACGACGCCCGTGGAGATGTATAAACTATTCTTCGGATCACAAGAGAAGTGTCCGGACTTGACCGAGGACGCAGGACTAAGTTGCAATCGCCCAGATACTCAAGTAAGTAGTCATGTAACCGGACAAGCCGTTCGTTCATTTATTTTATATATATGCCCTTTAAAGGAGCCGTTTCTTGAACAGGAGTGGATTGCCAAGGCAAAGTTGATAAGGTGTCCGCCTCCCTCCCAGAGACCACGCCTGATCCCATGTTGACCAAGATGTTGAAGGTCGCGCTTTTGAAGAAGGCGAAGGGAGGAGTGGGGAGCAAATCGCCTCACGAAGGAGGCTATCAAGGAAGGAGGGATTAAGAGTCCCACCTTCCGAGGAGAGAAGAGGACCGCTTCGGAAGATCCGGAGGTCAAGGCCTCAAAGAAAGGAAAGGAATCTTCGTCGGAGAGTCCGGCGCTGGGAAGTAACCCAGCCATACTATTTCCCCAAGGGGATCAGCCCTCCAGCGAGCCGTAATTAAAACAAAGGGGTCTTGTAAATAAGGAACATCCCTGTATTTATTTATGAAGATAACCGAAATTGTACCTTGTAGTTCGGACCTCAGCCCTTATCAGCAGAGCTCGTCTTCGGGGGATCTTCTTTCGGAGATGATGGAGAGCGAACGCCTCCACCTGTCGCACCCTCATGTGAAGCGGACGACCGGAGGTTTCGTCGCGAGGGTTCCCCAAGTCCGGGCGGGGCGGAAGATCCGCGCCAAGTGGTGTGCGCGGTTGGAGGATCTGAAGGATCTGCCGGGCGAAGCGGTTATCTCGTAAGATCACCGTGCTCTAATGGGTACGGTGATTGAAAGAATTGCATCCGCGAGAGCGGATTGCATGAAGCCGCCGAAGCTTATCGACGGGATTTGAGGTACGCAAAAATGATGTACCTTCGACAGTTATGCATATAAAATGCGCGCTTGTATAGATAGTAGTTCTCGAGACTCGGTATGTTGTCAAAATTGACAACGTGCCGAGGATCAAATTCTTAGTTTTAACACATCACCGCTTCTAAACAGGTGGCGGAGCGTCCGGAGGCCAGTGGGACTGATGAAGATGCCGAACTAAAGCGGCAACTTGACGAGGCACACGCGGACATTGCGCTGGTCAATAAACGGTTTGACGAGTCACAAGGTATGCGACTTCTATGCGGACACCTGGTAAGGGAGCTTGACGCCCATGTCTTACTGTGTGTATGCTTAATGCAGATGGTGCCCCTGCCGTTGAGGAGCTGCGAGTAAAACTTGCCCGAGCGAAAGAGCAAGCCACAAGCAGTAATGCGACCGCTTTAAAGGCGGCCGAAGAGCTAGAAGCTGAACGGGCTGCTCACTGCCGAAGCAAAGAGGAGATGGCCGAGATGGCCAAAAAGTTAAGGAATGCTGTCGATCGCTGCGAGGTTCTTGAAAAAGAGCGTCAAGCAGAACAAGAGGGCCTAAATAAGGCCGCCACTGAATCCAAGAACGCCCAATCGGCTTTGAGAGCTGCCAAGGAGGAGCTGAGTCAGGCTAGGGAAATTGCGGCTGGAAAACCGTTTCTGCTGCGGAGGAAATATACAGATCCAAAGTATGCTCCGTTGGATAAATTATGGAGTTCAGAGGATGCTTATCTGGACTTGGCGAAGCGCCGTGGACGCGGTTGAGCACTTCCGGGCCGTAAGGCACATAAGGGAAGAGCTGTATTGGTCGCAATTCTATAGTCCAGAGCATCCTCTGCCGCTGACCGATCGGTTGGCCGAATGGGCCGAGCTGAATCGATTGTCCGGATTGGCCATGAAGCATGTCTTGACTCACTTGTGGCCAGACGGACCCCACCAAGAGCTATTTTGGTGTAGTACAGCAGCTTTCTTGGTGCGGTGCCGCCAGACGACGCAATGAAGCGATCGGCGTGTATTGAGGGAGCGCTGGATGGCTCTTGCCCGTGTCAAGACATACCGGGCAGAGATGAAGGCCACCGACGTTGCACCCCAAGACTCGTGACAGGTTTAGTACTGCCGAGCACTACTTTGAATAAGTCACTGCCGGGCGCTCGTTTAATAGAGACGCAGTGCTCGAAGGATATTATGATGGAATGACATGTATGATTTGTGAAGACAATGTTTCAATGTAATATGAGTGCTTTTTATACTTGTGTGTTCAAGTAGTAAACTACTCCCTGCGGCCGCTTATGTATATGTATATATAACCCGAAAGATGGCAGTCCTTGGCTTCAGCCCCCACGCATAGTGCGGGGTGGTCGCAAAAAGAAGCGCTGTTTCACTCTTAATCGAACGGCTTGGTCCTGTGAAGGAGGTGATAGCGTAGCAAACCAGGCAACCGGACTATAATGCTTTATCACTTTCACTTAGCCATAGGAGTTCGAGGGTGGGGCTACTATATAGTTTCGGGGCACCGCACTCTCCCGAATTCAAAAGCGTATGTGCCTGTCCGAAAACCGGTCCTTCGTTAATGTGGAGGAATTCTAAACATTCCTGTGAGTCATCGAGTGGTTGACCAGTCTCGCTATATCATGACGATCAGTTTTCGGCTTTCTCTCGAGGTGCTCGCCTACCAACCGGGCACAATTGCAGTAGTTCTCCTGGTGCCGCGTTAGCCATGAAAACGGAATGTAAGGCAGCAAAACACAGGAGCCGGGCAACCCAACATTTGACCAAAGACATGATTCGGAGCTGATGCATATAAGGCCTAACTCGAGACGCCGAATACTCCCTAAGGTATTCGGTCTTTATGAAAATGGGCAGAATAATGCCCTAAGCCCACAGTGTCTAGGGTACGCCAAGAAAAATTCAGTGCGGCTAATGCCAAAGCACCAGCCTCCTCCTCGGTTATATTAAGGAACCGTGGGGATGTGTATCAACAAGAGACAGTGAAAAAAGGTTTACGCAGGTCTTAATTTGAAAAGAATCCTTTGCAACGGGTCCCTCATCGCACGTCTGCTGTAGGTCTCCATTGTGCCGTATCCTGGACGGGTGTAGCACGTTGTTCATCTGTAAAAGAGAGGAACTTAGTTTTAAAAGAAAAAAGGATCGTGCGAAAGATATACTTAATATTTAAATAAACAAAGTACGGTTCGAAGAAGTGAATAAAATTTGAGCTTTATTGTCTCTTGTTATACATGCACGCAGCCCCTTGTATGGGGGTATGCCGCTAGTGGGCGCCGGACTCGTCTAGCCATATCCGGGGTTTGAATGACCTATTGCAGGTTCTTTGCCTAGTGGAGCCGGATAGCTGTGGAGCTGTCGATGCGCTTCCCCCTTCTTCCGCGCCGAGTAACACTTAATACTTCCTTTCAACGAGATGATGCCGCGTGGACCGGGCATTTTAAGTGTTAGAGATGCATAATGCGGTATTGCGTTAAAGCGGGCGAAAGCTTCGCGTCCCAATAGTGCTTGATGGCTACTTTTAAACGGGGCGACATGGAAGAGTAACCTTTCGCGACGGAAGTTGTCGGATGAACCAAACACAACTTCTAGCAGTATGGAGCCCGTGCAAAGGGCGTATGGGTTCGGCAGTACTCCTTTAAAGGAGGTGTTGCTATGGCGAATTTTGGTTGGGTTTATCCCCATCCTGCGGATTGTGTCCTCGATATATCAGGTTTATGTCATCGCCGCCATCCATGAGGACATGTGTAAATTGGAATCCGCCAATTATAGGATCCAATATCAAGGCAGTCCATCCTGCGTTCCGGATATTATCGGAATAGTCACGATGGTCGAAGGTGATTGGTTTTGACAACCAGTGTGCGGCGCGCCTTTTAGGGGGCGCCGCTTTGTTTTTCCCTTTGATCACGTGAAGTGAGTTTACTGTTTTAACCTCCTGTGGGAAAGTTTTTCATTTTCCAGAGTGCTGCTTTTGGGTTTCGTCACTCGCATTTGGTGTGTCGAGCCCCTTGTGTTCGGCGTTAAGTCGGCCGGACTGCTTGAAGACCCAGCAATCTCTGTGGGTATGGTTTGCAGGCTTCCCGGAGGTACCATGTATTTGACACGGTCTATCCAAAATCTTGTTTAGGTTGGATAGCTCGTCACTGTTATCCTTTAGGGGCAGTGTTTTGTTGTTTGGCCGAGAGCTTTTGAATCCGGCGTTGACCGCCGTACTATTTGGGCCATTTTCCTTATTCCGGCGCTGATCTTTTCGGCGTCGTGATTTCCCATTTCCATCCCTGATTTCGGATGTACTCGGGTCGCTGGTGCTGCATCTAGCCAGCCAGCTGTCCTCTCCCGCGCAAAAGCGGGTCATGAGGCTTGTTAACGCGGCCATTGTTCTTGGCTTTTCTTGGCCGAGGTGTCTAGCGAGCCATTCGTCTCGGACGTTGTGTTTGAAAGCTGCTAAGGCTTCGGTGTCCAGACAGTCGACTATTTGGTTCTTTTTAGTGAGGAACCTGTTCCAGAATTTCCGGGCTGACTCTCCGGGCTGTTGAGTTATGTGACTTAGATCGTCTGCATCCGGAGGGTGGACATAAGTCCCCTGAAAATTTGCCCGAAATGCATCCTCGAGCTCTCCCCAGCTTCCAATGGTATTTTCGGGGAGGCTTTTAAGCCAATGCCAAGATGGCCCTTTGAGTTTAAGGGGTAAATATTTTATGGCGTGGAGATCGTCTCCTCTAGCCATGTGTATGTGGAGGATGTAATCCTCGATCCAGACTCCGGGGTCTGTTGTTCCGTCGTATGCCTCTATGTTTACGGGTTTGAATCCCACTGGAAATTCATGATCCAACACCTCATCGGTGAAACATAGGGGGTGTCTTGGCGCCCCTATATTTGGGTGTGCCGTGATCTTCGGAATTTTGGCGTATTGCATTGCTTTGACGAGCTCGCTTTCTTGGCCCATAGATGGACCTAATCGGGCCATCCTCTTGATGTGAATCCTTATGCGGATCGCATATTGGCTTGTGTCTTGGCGCCATTCGCCGCTCTTTTTGCTATGAGGTCGCCCATCCGACCACCTGGCCTTCTTACTTTTTAATTGTGGGGGCTCTAAGGCCTCCTCGTCAATTCGGGCAGTAGCTTTCTTTTGGGTAGCTCTTTGTTCGGCGATCGTCATGCATTTGTTCAAGGGGCGCTGAATACTTTGCTCCATCTGATCCTGAGTGCATCTTCCGCTGTTTTGAGCTTCCGCTTCTGCTTTTTCAGGCTACGCGCGGTGGCGACGAGCCTTTTCTGGAGGTTATTTTGCTCCAATGGTTTGTCTGGCGTGAGGTCGTCCGGACTGTTGTCTTCACCGAGGACAGATTGGTTTATCCAAATTTTCTTATTCGGACGGTTGCTCGATAGCTTGTTCGTTGTCCGCCTGTTCGCCCTGCTCTATGGCTGGGTCTTTGTTGAGGCGGGATTTTGTTCGGCGTTTACGTTGCCGTTTGACTGCCGAGGGATTTATCCTTCAGAAGGCCCCGTTGTTCCTCGTCTTCATTTCCTTTAGGTGTATCCACCATGTATACATCATGAGATGAGGTTGTCCAGCATCCCATAGGTGCTGGTTCATTGTTGTCTCCTACATCGCCGCCCATACCGCCGATGTCTTCGGAGTCGAAATCGAGCACGCCGTGTAAGCTTTCGGCGATTGGCTATGAAGTGGGTGGTGGGTGGGCTTTGAATTTCTTCGTCGTCCGCATCCCAACCGCCCCGACCGCAGTCCGCCAGGGCTCTCCGGATAAAGAGAGAGACTTTAGTGAATTCAGGATGTCGCCAAAGGGCGAAAAGTCCGAAAGACGCCCGCGCCGTGAACTCCATATCAGCGCCCAATCGAATTCGATTGGCAAGGGCGCTGAGGGTTCGGAGTCCGGAGAGGAGTCCGCACCGGAGTCGAGGTCTTCGCAGCGACAGAGATAGAGTTCGCTCGATCACCGTAGAGATTGTAGCCCCGAGGCGGTGTCCAACCACTCGTCCTCGGCCGGGGAATCCGCCCGGATTAAAGGTCGGAGCGGATGGTGGTGCGGCCTGTGGCAATCGCTCGGCTGCAGAGAGCTAGATCATGCCCATCGAGACAAAGGCGGCGCTGTTATTGCGGCTCGAATCCGTCGAAGATCAAGTCTCCGCGGATATCGGCCGTATAGTTTAAATCTTCCAAATCTGACTCGACGGCCAGGGGCGTAGCTTTCGATCTGCTCCAGATGGCCAAGCTTAATTGCCCGCAGCAAAGCCGCCGAACACAAAGATCTGTCCGGGAGAAAAGTCTCACCTGGACCGCGTCGTTGTTGATGATTGAAGGAGCCATCAGGCCTATCGGTGATGACACAGAGGAACTCTCAATGAAAGCACCAATGTCGGTGTCAAAACCGCGGATCTCGGGTAGGGGGTCCCGAATCGTATGCCTAGGCAGATGGTAACAGGAGACAAGGGACACGATGTTTTACCCAGGTTCGGGCCCTCTTGATGGAGGTAAAACCCTACGTCTTTCTAGATTAATATTGATGATGTGTGTCACAAGAGTGGATCTACCACGAGATCAAGGAGGCTAAACCCTAGAAGCTAGCCTATGGTATGGTTGTTCGTCCTACGGACTAAAACCCTCCGGTTTATATAGACACCGGATAGGGTTAGGGTTATACAGAGTCGGTTACAATGGTAGGAGATCTACATATCCGTATCGCCAAGGAAAGTCCCATCCGGACACGGGACGAAGTCTTCAATCTTGTATCTTCATAGTCTTGGAGTCCGGCCGATGATGATAGTTCGGCTATCCGGACACCCCCTAGTACAGAACTCCCTCAGCCGTGAAGATACAAGGAAGAAGGCCCTCCCCCATGTCCGGATGGGACTCTCCTTTGCGTGGATGGCAAGCTTGTCGTTCGGACGTATAGTTTCCTTGTTCTGTAAACCGACTTTGTACAACCCTAGGCCCCTCCGGTGTCTATATAAAATGGAGGGTTTAGTCCATAGAGGCTATCACAAATCATACAGGCTAGACATCTAGGGTTTAGCCATTACGATCTCGAGGTAGATCAACTCTTGTAACCCCTATACTCATCAAAGTCAATCAAGCAGGACGTAGGGTTTTACCTCCATCGAGAGGGCCCGAACCTGGGTAAACATCGTGTCCCTTGTCTCCTGATACCCTCGATCCTCAGACGCACAGTTCGGGACCCCCTACTCAAGATCTGCCGGTTTTGACACCGACACACCTCCCTTTCCTTCTCCTACTCCTCTCCTTTCCCCCTTTCCCCCTACGGAAGAATGAAAAAGGGGGGGCTGAATCCTACGAGGACTGGAGTCCTAGTAGGACTCCCCTCTCCCTGGCGCACCCCTTGTTGGCCGGCCTCCTCCTCCCCTCCTTTATATATGGGGGCAGGGGGCACCCCAAAGCACATCAGTTATTCTCTTAGCCGTGTGTGGTGACCCCCTCCACAGTTTACTTCTCCGGTCAAAGCGTCATAGTGCTTAGGCGAAGCCCTGCGCGGATCACATCACCATCATGGTCACCACGCCGTCATGCTGACGGAACTCTCCCTCGACCCTCTGCTGGATCAAGTGTTTGAGGGACGTCATCGAGCTAAACGTGTGCTAAACTCGGAGGTGCGTACGTTCGGTGCTTGATCGGTTGGATCGCGAAGACGTTCGACTACATGAATTGTGTTAAGCTAACACTTCCGCTTTCAGTCTATGAGGGTACGTGGTAACACTCTCCCATCTCGTTGCTATGCATCTCCTAGATAGATCTTGCGTGAGCGTAGGATATTTTTTGAAATTGCATGCTACATTCCCCAACATCCATCACGACTTCCGTGAACACTGCTGAAGTGAAAAGATTCAAGTAACTCAACTCTCAAGCGAAGAATATCATATGTGGCCATCTGAGCAAAGGACAGTACGGCAGCGTGAGTGCTTTGGAGACTGCAAAGCTTATCTGAGATAGGCTATCCAAGGTCAACGAAGGAGTCTCAACCCAACGTGACTCTCAAGTTGATGTTCTTCGCAATCTCTTCAACCACTTCAAAAGACTCGACAACGAAAATGTTTAGCAAACCTTCGACCGCCTCACTGATATCTCCAATGAGCTTCAAGCACTTGGTGCCACTGACATCACTGACCATGAGGTGGTGAAGAAATTGCTGAAATCTCTTGATTCCTCATTCAATACACTGGCACTGGTGATTCAAGAACATGGAGACTACAAGTCACTAAATCCTGCTAATATCTTTGAGAGACTGAACACTCATGAATTCCAACAAGCCGAGGATACCTCTACGGGCCAAGCTATGGAAGATCACGCGCACTAAAGGCCAATGCAATTTCCTCATCTGAAGGGGAAGATTCTGACAACAGCCTTGGTGATCCTGAAGAACTAAGCCAGGAGCTAGCAATGCTCGTGAGGGAATTCCATAAGTTCTCAAGGCGTGGCCGCTTTGGAAAATCTTCAAGAGGTGATGACATGAGATCAGATTCTTCATCTTGTGACTACAAGAAAAGGACTTGCCACAAATGCAAGAAGCCAGGTCACTACATGGATGATTGCCCTCAAGGGCTAAAGGAATCAAAGAAGAAGAAGTACAAGGATGATAGTTCAGATGACTCGAAGAAAAAGAAGAAATCTTCAAAGTCCTCGTCGTCAAAATCTTCGAAGTCTTCATCTCAAAAGAAGAGCAGTTCCAAAAAGGCTTGGGCATTCATTGGCAAGGATCATTTACCTAATATTGATGAAGATCTTCAATGGGAAAATGATTCTTTGCTTGCTCAACAGATCAGTTCCGCTTAGGAAGAATTCATTCCACCATGTTTGAAATGCATGCCTCAAACGTGAATCTGCTAATTCTTCACCTGAATGTTGATGTCTACTACACAACCTTCTTCTTGTAGACGTTGTTGGGCCTCCAAGTGCAGAGGTTTGTAGGACAGTAGCAAATTTCCCTCAAGTGGATGACCTAAGGTTTATCAATCCGTGGGGAGGCGTGATACGTCCATTTTGCATCATGCTTTTATATCGATATTTATTGCATTATGGGCTGTTATTACACATTATGTCAAATTACTTATGCCTATTCTCTCTTATTTTACAAAGTTTACATAAGGAGGGAGAATGCCGGCAGCTGGAATTCTGGGCTGGAAAAGGAGCAAATATTAGAGACCTATTCTGCACAACTCCAAAAGTACTGAAACTCCACGGCAGTTGTTTTTGGAAATAATAAAAAATATTGAGCGGAAGAAATACCAGAGGGGGCCCACACCCTGGCCACGAGGGTGGGGGCGCGACCTACCCCCTGGGCGCGCCCCCTGCCTCATGGGCCCCCCGTTGGCCCTCCGGTGCCCATCTTCTGCTATATGAAGTCTTTCGTACGAAGAAAAAATAATCATAAGCAAGCTTTCGGGGCGAGACCCCGCCGCCACGAGGCGGAACCTTGGCGGAACCAATCTAGGGCTCCGGCGGAGCTGTTCTGCCGGGGAAACTTCCCTAGGAGGGAAATCATCGCCATCGTCATCACCAACGCTCCTCTCATCGGGAGGGGGCCAATCTCCATCAACATCTTCACCATCACCATCTCCTCTCAAACCCTAGTTCATCTCTTGTATCCAATTCTTGTCTCTAAGTCTAGGATTGGTACTTGTAGGTTGCTAGTAGTGTTGATTACTCCTTGTAGTTGATGCTAGTTGGTTTATTTGGTGGAAGATCGTATGTTCAGATCCTATATGCATATTAATACTCCTCTGATTATGAACATGAATATGCTTTGTGAGTAGTTACGTTTGTTCCTGAGGACATGGGAGAAGTCTTGCTATTAGTAGTCATGTGAATTTGGTATTCGTTCGATATTTTGATGAGATGTATGTTTTCTCTTCTCTAGTGTGTTATGTGAACATCGACTACATGACACTTCACCATTATTTGGGCCTAGAGGAAGGCATTGGGAAGTAATAAGTAGATGATGGGTTGCTAGAGTGACAGAAGCTTAAACCCTAGTTTATGCTGTTTTCGTAAGGGACTGATTTGGATCCATATGTTTCATGCTATGGTTAGGTTTACCTTTATACTTCTTTTGTAGTTGCGGATGCTTGCAATAGGAGTTAATCATAAGAGGGATGCTTGTCCAAGTAAGGACAGCACCCAAGCACCGGTCCACCCACATATCAAATTATCAAAGTATCGAACGCGAATCATATGAACGTGATGATAACTAGCTTGACGATAATTCCCATGTGTCCTCGGGAGTGCTTTTCTTTATATAAGAGTTTGTCCAGGCTTTTCCTTTGCTACAAAAAGGATTGGGCCACCTTGCTGCACTTTATTTACTTTTGTTACTTGTTGCTCATTACAAATTATCTTATCACAAAACTATGTGTTACCTATAATTTCAGTGCCTGCAGAGAATACCTTGCTGAAAACCGCTTATCATTTCCTTCTGCTCCTTGTTGGGTTCGACACTCTTCCTTATCGAAAGGACTACGATAGATCCCCTATACTTGTGGATCATCAAGACTCTTTTCTGGTGCCGTTGCCGGGGAGTGAAGCGCCTTTGGTAGGTGGAATTTGGTAACGAAAAATTTATATAGTGTGCTGAAATTTATTGTCACTTGTTACTATGGAAAGTAATCCTCTGAGGGGCTTGTTCGGGGTATCTTCACCCACCAAGAGAGCAAAAGAGTTGCTCCTCAACCTACTGAACCTACTAAAAATGAAAATGTCTACTTTGAAATTCCTTCGGATATGATAGAAAAACTGGAGCTAATCCTTTTGCAGGAGATGGAACATTACATCCTGATGAGCACCTAATATATGTGGATGAAGTTTGTGGATTATTTAAGCTTGCAGGTATGCCCGATGATGTTATCAAGAAGAATGTCTTCCCTTTATCTTTGAAGGGAGATGAATTGACATGGTATAGGCTATGTGATGATATGGGATCATGGAACTACAAACGATTGAAATTGGAATTTCATCACAAGTTTTATCCTATGCATCTTATTCATCGTGATCGCGATTATATATATAATTTTTGGCCTCGCGAAGGAGAAAGCATCGCTCAAGCTTGGGGGAGGCTTAAGTCAATGTTATATTCATGCCCCAATCATGAGCTCTCAAGAGAGATGATTATTCAAAAAAATTATGCTCGGCTTTCTGATAACAATCGCACCATGCTCGATACTTCTTGTGCTGGCTCTTTTATGATGAATACTATTGAATTCAAATGGGATTTATTGGAAAGAATTAAATGCAACTCTAAAGATTGGGACCTTGACGAAGGTAAGGAGTTAGGTATGACACCTAAGTTTGATTGTGTTAAATCTTTTATGGATACCGATGTTTTCCATAAATTTAGCACTAAATATGGACTTGACTCTGAGATAGTAGCTTCTTTCTGTGAATCTTTTGCTACTCACGTTGATATCCCTAAGGAGAAGTCATTTAAATATCATCCTCCCGTAGAAGTAAAAGTAGCTGCACCTATTAAAGTTGAAGAAAATACTATCACTTATAATGATCCTATTGTTCCTACCGCTTATGTTGAGAAACCACCTTTCCCTGTTAGAATAAAGGATCATGCTAAAGCTTCAATCAGGTTGCAAAAAGCAATATTAGAACTTATACACCTCCTGAGCAAGTTAAAGTTGAACCTAATATTGCTATTGTTAAAGATCTCTTGGTTGATAATATTGATGGGCATGTTATTTATTTCTTTGATGAAACTGCTAGAATTGCTAAACCTTGTGCTAAAGATAGACATAGACCTGTGGTAGGCATGCCTGTTATTTCTGCTAAAATAGGAGATCATTGTTATCATGGCTTGTGTGATATGGGTGCTAGTGCTAGTTTAATACCTATTGACTTATACAAAGAAATTATGCATGATATTGCACCTGCTGAGTTAGAAGAAATCGATGTCACAATTAAACTTGCCAATAGAGATACTATATCACCAATTGGAATTGTTAGAGATGTTGAAGTCTTGTGTGGGAAAACTAAATATCCTGCTGATTTCTAGTTCTTGGTTCCCCACAAGATAGCTTTTGTCCCATTATATTTGGTAGACCCTTCTTGAACACTGTTAATGCTAAGATAGATTGCGAATAGGATGTTGTTACTATTTGTCTGGGTGATATGACTCATGAGTTTAACTTTTCTAAATTTCGTAGACAACACCGTGAAGAGGAATTGCCTAGTAAAGATGAAATTACTGGTCTTGCTTCTATTGTCGTACCTCCTAGTGACCCTTTAGAACAATATTTGCTAGACCATGAAAATGATATGTTTATGAATGAAAGAAGGGAAATAGATGAAGTGTTCTTTAAACAGGTTCTGAAACACAACTTGCCTACTGAAATCCTAGGGGATCCTCCTCCACCCAAGGGTGATCCCGTGCTTGAGCTTAAACCATTACCTGATACTCTTAAATATGCTTATCTTGGTGAAAAGAAGATATATCCTGTTATTATTATTGCTAACCTTTCAGAGAAGGAGGAAGAAAAATTATTAAAAACTCTGAAGAAGCACCGTGCTGCTATTGGATATACTCTTGATGATCTTAAGGGCATTAGTCCCACACTATGCCAACACAAAACAAATTTGGAGAAAGATGCCAAACCATTTATTGATCACCAACGACGCCTGAATCCTAAGATGAAATAAGTGGTAAGAAAGTAAATACTAAAGCTCCTTGAGGCAGGTATAATTTATCTTGTTGCTGATAGTCCGTGGGTAAGTCATGTCCATTGTGTCCCTAAGAAGGGAGGTATTACTGTCGTTCCTAATGATAAAGATGAATTGATTCCACAAAGAATTATTAAAGGTTATCGGATGGTAATTGATTTCAGCAAATTAAATAAGGCTACTAAAAAAGATCATTACCCCTTACCTTTTATTGATCAAATGCTAGAAAGATTATCCAAACATACATATTTTTGCTTTCTAGATGGTTATTCCGGTTTCCTCAAATACCTGTGTCAGCAGATGATCAAGCTAAGACAACATTTACTTGCCCTTTCGGTACTTTTGCTTATAGACATATGCCTTTTGGTTTATGTAATGCACCTGCTACCTTTCAAAGATGCATGATGGCTATATTCTCCGACTTTTGTGAAAATATTTGTGAGTTTTTCATGGACGATTTCTTCGTCTATGGATCCTATTTTGATGATTGCTTGAGCAACCTTGATCGAGTTTTGCAGAGATGTGAAGACACTAACCTTGTCTTGAACTGGGAAAAGTGCCACTTTATGGTTAATGAAGGCATTGTCTTGGGGCATAAAATTTCTGAAAGAGGTATTGAAGTTGATAAAACTAAAGTTGATGCTATTGAAAAGATGCCATGTCCCAAGGACAGCAAAGGTATAAGAAGTTTCCTTGGTCACGCTGGATTTTATAGGAGGTTCATTAAGGACTTCTCAAAAATTTCTCGGCCTCAGACTAATCTATTACAAAAAGATATACCATTTGTATTTGACGATGATTGTGTAGAAGCATTTGAAATACTTAAGAAAGCATTAATTTCTGCACCTATTGTTCAGCCACCTGATTGGAATTTACCCTTTGAAATCATGTGTGATGCTAGTGATTATGTTGTAGATGTTGTTCTAGGGCAAAGAGTTGATAAGAAATTAAATGTTATTCAATATGCCAGTAAAACTCTAGACAGTGCTCAGAGAAATTATGCTACTACTGAAAAAGAATTCTTAGCAGTTGTATTTGCTTGTGATAAGTTCAGACCTTATATTGTTGATTCTAAAGTAACTATTCACACTGATCATGCTGCTATTAAATATCTTATGGAAAAGAAAGATGCTAAACCTAGACTTATTAGGTGGGTTCTCTTGCTACAAGAATTTGATTTGCTTATTATTGATAGAAAAGGAGCTGAGAACCCCGTTGCAGATAACTTGTCTAGGTTAGAAAATGTTCCTGATGACCCACTACCTATTGATGAAAGCTTTCCTGATGAACAATTAAATGTCATAAATGCTTCTCATACTGCTCCATGGTATGCTGATTATGCTAATTACATTGTTGCTAAATTTATACCACCTAGTTTCACATACCAGCAAAAGAAAAAGTTTTTCTATGATTTGAGACATTACTTTTGGGATGACCCGCATCTTTATAAAGAAGGAGTAGATGGTGTTATTAGACGTTGTGTACCTGAGCATGAACATGAACAGATCCTATGCAAGTGTCACTCCGAGGCTTATGGAGGACACCACGCTGGAGAAAGAACTGCACATAAGGTATTGCAATCCGGTTTTTATTGGCCTACTCTCTTCAAGGATGCCCGTAAGTTTGTCTTATCCTGTGATGAATGTCAAAGAATTGGTAATATTAGTAGACGTCAAGAAATGCCTATGAATTATTCACTTGTTATTGAACCATTCGATGTTTGGGGCTTTGATTATATGGGACCGTTTCCTGCCTCTAATGGGTATACACGTATTTTGGTTGTTGTTGATTACGTTACTAAGTGGGTAGAAGCTATTCCAACTAGTAGTGCTGATCATAACACCTCTATTAAGATGCTTACAGAAGTTATTTTTCCGAGGTTTGGAGTCCCTAGATATTTAATGACTGATGGTGGTTCATGATACGTCTCCGTCGTATCTATAATTTTTTATTGTTCCATGCCAATATTATTCAACTTTCATATACTTTTTGGCAACTTTTCATACTATTTTTGGGACTAACATATTGATCCAGTGCCCAGTGCCAGTTTATGTCTGTTGCATGTTTTTGGTTTCGTAGAATATCCATATCAAACGGAATCCAAAGGGGATAAAAATGGACGGAGAATTATTTTGGAATATTTGGAAAATCTGGGAGAAAGATCAACGCGAAATGGTGTCCGAGGTGGGCACGAGGTAGGGGGCGCGCCCCTGACCCTCATGGGCCACCCGTGAGGCGGTTGATACCCTTCTTCGGCCGCAAGAAAGCTAATTTTTGGTAAAAAATCACGGCGAAGATTTCAGTCCAATCGGAGTTACGGATCTCCATATATATACGAAACAGTGAAAGGGCAGCATAAGAGAACACAGAAACAGAGAGAAACAGAGAAATAGATCTAATCTCAGAGGGGCTCTCGCCCCTCCCACGCCATGGAGGCCAAGGACCAGAGGAGAAACCCTTCTCCCATCTAGGGAGGAGGTCAAGGAAGAAGAAGACGAAGGGGCCCCCTCTCCCCTTCTCTTCCGGTGGCGCCGGAACGCTGCCATGGCCATCATCATCATCACCGCGATCTACACCAACACCTCCGCCATCTTCACCAACATCTCCATCACCTTCCCCCCTCTATCTACAGCGGTCCACTCTCCCGCAACTCGATGTACCCTCTACTTGAACATGGTGCTTTATGCTTCATATTATTATCCAATGATGTGTTGCTATCCTATGATGTCTGAGTAGATTTTCGTTGTCCTATCGGTGGTTGATGAATTGCTATGATCGATTTAATTTGCTTGTGGTTATGTTGTTGCCCTTTGGTGCCCATCATATGAGCGCCAAGACGTGGATCACACCATAGGGTTAGTTGTATGTTGATAGGACTATGTATTGGAGGAAAGAGTGATGTAAGCTTCAACCTAGCATAGAAATTGATGCATACGGGATTGAAGGGGGACCAATATATCTTAATGCTATGGTTGGGTTTTACCTTAATGAACATTAGTAGTTGCGGATGCTTGCTAATAGTTCCAATCATAAGTGCGTAGAATTCCAAGTAAGGGATGACATGCTAGCAGTGGCCTCTCCCACATAAAACTTGCTATCGGTCTAGTAAAGTAGTCAATTGCTTAGGGACAATTTCGCAACTCCTACCACCACTTTTCCAAACTCGCTATATTTACTTTAGTTGTGTCTTTACTTTAACAGCCCCTAGCTTTTATTTACGCGCTCTTTACTTTCTTGCAAGCTTACCCAAAAACACCTACAAAGTACTTCTAGTTTCATACTTGTTCTAGGTAAAGCGAACGTCAAGCGTACGTAGAGTTGTATCGGTGGTCGATAGAACTTTAGGGAATATTTGTTCTACCTTTAGCTCCTCTTTGGGTTCGACACTCTTACTTATCGAAAACTGTTGCGATCCCCTATACTTGTGGGTTATCAATACCTTTTTCTAGCGCCGTTGCCGGGGAGTTATAGCGTGGGGTGAATATTCTCGTGTGTGCTTGTTTGCTTTATCACTAAGTAATTTTTATTTGCTGTTCTTAGTTGTTCTTTATCTTTAGTTATGGGTAGGAAACGCAAAATACCAAAAAAATTAGTTGTACCTACTGAACCAATGGTCGAAGAACCACTCAAAATCTATCACACTCCTGAAGCTTTTTACTTGGATCATCTTCGAACCCTATTTGCTCATTTGAAACCCCAACTAGCTTAGTTGAGGGAAAATCTTTAGATGAGCATGCTTGTTATGTGCGATAATCAGATATCTGAAAAATGGGAAATTCTATTGGGTCAAATTCATCGTTTGCAATGCTATGCTTGGAATTTATGTGAAATATATGATGTCACTTGTTGTTTTGAAAACCCTAAGAAACACCTTCCCTATCAATGTGAGTTTAGTGATAATGGAATCGTATATTCGTATGCTAAAGGTGTTTATAGTTACTATGATATTCAACAAATTGAAGAATTTGTTGCTTTTAAGGGTGCTTTTAAATTGCCTCTTTGATTGAAACGTATGATGCTACTTTTCACAAATCTGAAAATTTTGCCATACTTAAATATTGCTATGATAATTATGCTTCTAATGCCTATGTTGAACCATATCTTGAGGATTATCCCGCTGTCCAAGAAGAGACTAATATTTTGCAGGAGTCTATGGAAGAATAAATTGATGAAACTGTGAGCTCATTGGATGAAAAAGATAAGGAGGAGAGCGAAGAACAAAAGGAGGAAGAGCGGATTGATCAACCATGCCCACCTTCTGATGAGAGTAACTCTTCAACTCATACATTGTTTAATTCCCCTTCGTGCTTACCGAAGGATGATTGCTATGACGACTATTATGATCCCATTGATTCTCTTGAAATATCCCTTTTTGATGATGCTTGCTATTCTTGTGGCCAAGATGCCAATATAAATTATGCTTATGGAGATGAACTTGCTATAGTTCCTTATGTTAAACATGAAATTGTTGCTATTGCACCCACACATGATAGTCCTATTATCTTTTTGAATTCTCTCGATTATACTATATCGGAGAAGTTTGCCCTTATTAAGGATTATATTGATGGGTTGCCTTTTACCGTTGCACATGATGATTTTGATAGATATAATATGCATGTGCTTGCTGCTACTACTTGCAATTATTATGAGAGAGGAACTATATCTCCACCTCTCTATGTTTCCAATACAATAAAGTTGCAAGAAATTGTTTATACTATGCATTGGCCTTTACTATGTGTGCATGAATTGTTCTTTTATGACATGCCGATGCATAGGAAGAGAGTTAGACTTCATCATTACATGATATATGTTTCTTTGTGCTCACTACTAAATTACAAGTCATTGCTAATTAAAAATGGCTTTGATATACCCTGGGATCCGGGTGGATCCATTACTTGAGCATTATATGCCTAGCTTAATGGCTTTAAAGAAAGCGCTGCCAGGGAGACAACCCGGAAGTTTTAGAGAGTCATTTATTTCTGTTCAGTGCTTTTATATAGTTTAAAAACAATAAAATAAAGAGGGGAACCCAAAACTTTTCAAAAAGAAAAGTGAAAGTGAGAGAGGCGAGCATGGTGAAAGTGGGGGACGTCCTTGAACTTTGTTCATGCCCATGGGAACTTTGTGAATCTTAATTACAGAAACTTTTCAATAAAAATAATTATCTCCATGTACAATTCCATTGTATTATAAAAATAATGTGCCAAGGTTTGCCTTTAGGATGTTTACAATGCTGGTTGGTTTGTGCGGTGCAGGACAAAAACTTTGTCCGTAGTGTGCGATTTTTAATTTTTTACTGGAACGTCAAATGGTTCTGATTATTTTTGCACTGTCTTTTTATACAAATTGTTTATTTTTCCTAATTGTTGCAGAATTTTTCAAGTATCAGAAGTATGGTGAATGTTCATATTGCTACAGACTGTTCTGTTTTAGACAGATTCTGTTTTTGATGCATAGTTTGCTTGTTTTAATGAAACTATCGATTTATATGAGTGGATTAAGCCATGAAAAAGTTATATTACAGTAGACACAATGCAAAAACAAAATATTAATTGGTTTTCAACAGTACTTAGAGTAGTGATTTGCTTTATTATACTAACGGATCTTACCGAGTTTTCTGTTGGAGTTTTGTGTGGATGAAGTTTTCGATGATCGAGAAGGTCTCGATGTGAGCAGAAGGAAGAGAGGCAAGAGCTCAAGCTTGGGGATGCCCGAGGCACCCCAAGTAAATATTCAAGGAGACTCAAGCGTCTTAGCTTGGGGATGCCCCGGAAGGCACCCCCTCTTTCTTCAACAAATATCGGTATGTTTTCGGATTCGTTTCATTCATGTGATATGTGCAAATCTTGGAGCGTCTTTTGCATTTAGTTTTCACTTTTCTTTTATGCACCATGCTGGTATGAGATGGTCCTTGGTTGATTTATAGAACGCTCATTGCACTTCACTTATATCCTTTTAGTATGGCTTTATAGAATGCTTCATGTGCTTCACTTATATCATTTGAAGCTAGGATTGCCTGTTTCTCTTTACATAGACAACCGCCATTTGTAGAATGCTATTTTGCTTCACTTATATTTTTTAGAGCGTTGGCATATCTTTTGTGGAAAGAATTAAACTTTCTCGCCTCACTTATATCTATTTAGAGAGATGACAGGAACTGGTCATTCACATGGTTAGTCATAAAATCCTACATAAAACTTGTAGATCACTGAATATGATGTGTTTGATTCCTTGCAATATTTTTGCGATATAAAGGTGGTAATATTACAGTCGTGCTAGTTGGGTAATTGTGAAATTGGGAAATACTTGTGTTGAGGTTTGCAAGTCCCGTAGCATGCACGTATGGTGAACCATTTTGTAACGAAGTCGGAGCATGAGGTGTTTATTGATTGTCTTTAAGGGAGTCCTGGATTAGGGGGTGTCCGGATAGCCGGACTATAGTCTTCGGCCGGACTCCTGGACTATGAAGATACAAGATTGAAGACTTCGTCCCGTGTTCGGATGGGACTTTCCTTGGCATGGAAGGCAAGCTTGGCGATACGTATATGTAGATCTCCTACCATTGTAACCGACTCTGTGTAACCCTAACCCTATTCGGTGCCTATATAAACCGGAGGGTTTTAGTCAGAGACGAACAACAATCATACCATAGGCTAGCTTCTAGGGTTTAGCCTCTCCGATCTCGTGGTAGATCTACTCTTGTACTACCCATATCATCAATATTAATCAAGCAGGAGTAGGGTTTTACCTCCATCGAGAGGGCCCGAACCTGGGTAAAAACATCGTGTCCCTTGTCTCCTGTTACCATCCGCTTAGACGCATAGTTCGGGACCCCCTACCCGAGATCCGCCGGTTTTGACACCGACATTGGTGCTTTCATTGAGAGTTCCTCTGTGCCATCGCCTTTAGGCCCGATGGCTTCTTCGATCATCGATCATGATGCGCCTGTGGTGAGACTTTTCTCCCGGACAGATCTTTCAGATTCGGGCGGCTTTTGCTGCGGGCCAATTCGCTGGCTATCCGGAGCAGATTGAAAGCTACGCCCGCCATCAGGTCAGATTTGGAAGTTTGAACTACACGGCCGACATCCGCGGAGACTTGATCTTCGACGGGTTCGAGCCATGCCAAGCGCTACCAAGACCGCCCCGAGGGGCATGATCTATCTCTGCCGCCGGACAGTGTCCTGGAGGCCGCACCAGAGTCCGCTCCGACCTTTAGCTCGGAGCCGACCGCGCCGATCGAGGATGGGTGGCTGGACACCGCCTCGGGGGCTGCAATCTCCACGGCGATTGAGCCATACACCTACCCCGTCCTTTGCGAAGCTCGTGACTCCAAGGCGCCGGACTCCTCTCCGGACTCTGAGCCTTTCGCGCCCCTTCCAATCGAATCTGATTGGGCGCCGATCATGGAATTCACTGCCACGGACATCTTTCAGCACTCGCCCTTTGGCGACATTCTGAATTCACTAAAGTCTCTCACTTTATCAGGAGAGCCCTGGCCGGATTATGGTCAGGAAGGTTGGGATGCGGACGATGAAGAACATCAAAGCCCACCCACCACCCACATCGTAGCCACTGTCGATGATTTAACCGACATGCTCGACTTCAACTCTGAAGACATCGACGGTATGGACGACGATGCAGGAGACGACCAAGAACCAGCGCACATTGTAATCGGAAGGCCACCTTGTCATATGACATATACATGGTGGACATCCCAAAAGATGGAATGGCGATGGAACAATGGAGGATGACCCTCCAAGAAACAGCCTAAGCGCCGATGTCGTGGCGCCGCTTCTAAATCCCGCCACAGAAAAACGATGATTCCTAAGACGGGAGATAATAACACCTGACAATGCCGAAGACAACCCCTCCAAAGCAAGATTCAGCAGGATGATGGAGAAGCCAGGCCTCATGAGAGAGCGGCTTACAATGAGGTAGAGGATGATCATTAAATGCCTCCCTCCGAAGATGAGGCAAGCCTCGATTTACGATTTAATTTGTCATGCCCGAGGATCCTGTCGAACAAGAGCGTTTGAAACGCAGGCTCATGGCCACGGCAAGCAGCCTCGAGAAAAAGCAGCAACAGCTTAGAGCTGACCAAGATTTGCTAGCGGACAGATGGACTAAAGTCCTTGTGGCCGAAGAGTATGACCTCGAGCGCCCCTCCAAGAGCTACCCAAGACGCAGGCTGCTACCCCGATTAGAGGAGGAAGCACCCAAACCTACGTCACCGGTGCATGATACGGCTGACCGGCCACCTCGTGGCCGCGACAGAGGGCCTGTCGGCCCTCAATTCAAGCCGCACCCCGTCGCCGCTCAAAAAATACAAAGGCACGGGGAAATGCGCCAGAGCTGCGAGATATATTGGAGGACAAGGCAAGGCAGACAAGATTGATCTATGGATCGCGTGGGCGCCCCACGACACGTGACAATAACCGTCACGCCGGATATGGCAACTCCGGCCGGGCCGAACATAGTAGGCAAAGCACTTTTGAGCTGCGTCGTGATATAGCCCAATACAGAGGCGCCAAGACACCCACTATGCTTCATGATGAAGTGATGGATCATCAAATCCCTGAGGGTTTCAAACCCATAAACATTGAATCATACGATGGCACAACAGATCCTGCGGTTTGGATCGAGGACTATCTCCTTCACATCCACATGGCTCGCGGTGATGATCTACACGCCATCAAATACCTCCCACTCAAGCTTAAAGGACCAGCCTGGCATTGGCTTAACAGCTTGCCAGCAGAGTCGATCGGTTGTTGGGCACATATGTGCGACCACCAGACGCCGATGACCTAAGCCACATAATTCAGCAGCCAGAGGAATCGGCCAGACAATTCTGGACACGGTTCCTAACCAAGAAAAATCAAATCGTCGATTGTCCGGATGCCGAGGCCCTTGCAGCCTTCAAACACAACATCCGCGACGAGTGGCTTGCCCGGCACCTAGGACAGGAAAAGCCAAAATCCATGGCAGCCCTCACAACACTCATGACCCGCTTTTATGCGGAGAGGACAGCTGGCTAGCTCGTAGTAACAACATGACCAAGAGCCCCGGTAATTCGGATACCAAGGACAAGAAGGGTGTCGCGGCCGCAACAAGCACAAGCGCCGCATTAACGGTGATCATGCCGAGGATACGGCGGTCAATGCCGGATTCGAGGCTCTAAGCCCGGCCAGCGAAAAAGCCATTTAAAAGAAATATTCGGGCCCGTCCCAATTTGGACGGAATACTGATCGCCGTGCGGATATACATGGCACTTCAAAGCCAGCCAATCACACCAACAGGGATTGTTGGGTGTTCAAGCAGGCAGGAAAGTTAAATGCCAAAAACAATGACAAGGGGCTGCATAGCGATGACGAAGAGGAGCCCCGGCCGCCGAACAATAGAAGACAGAAGGGATTCCCCCCGCAAGTGCGGACGGTGAACATGATATACGCAACCCACATACCCAAAAGGGAGCGGAAGCGTGCACTAAGGGACGTATATGCGATGGAGCCAGTCGCCCCAAAGTTCAACCCGTGGTCTTCCTGCCCGATCACTTTTGATCGAAGGGACCACCCCACTAGCATCCGCCATGGCGGGTTTGCCGCATTGGTTCTAGACCCTATCATTGACGGATTTCACCTCACTAGAGTCCTAATGGACGGCGGCGGCAGCCTGAACCTGCTTTATCAGGATACAGTGTGCAAAATGGGCATAGACCCATCAAGGATTAAACCCACAAAGACGACCTTCAAAGGCGTCATACCAGGTGTAGAGGCCAATCAGACAAAGCTCGATTACACTTGAAGTGGTCTTCGGTCCCGGATAACTTCCGGAGCGAGGAGTTAATCTTCGTCATAGTCCCGCTCCGCAGCGGCTATCATGCCTTTGCTTTCGGACGAACCGTGACGGTAAAGTTCAATGCGGTGCCGCACCACGATATCTCAAGCTCAAGATGCCAGGTCCTCGAGGAGTCATTACGGTCAATGGAAACACCAAACGCCTTCTCCGGACGGAGGAGCATACGGCTGCCCTCGCGGCGAAGTGCAAAGTAGCCTCTTAAGGCAATTCTCGAGTCCGGCTATTAAACGTCCGGACACCGCTGCGCCGCCGAGTAACCTACAACAAGACCGCTGGCACGTTCCGAGCATGCATAGCACGCGGACCAAGCCCCAGCCCTCGCTAAATCGCAAGAACCCGTATTACGCTGCATACAAATTACGCTCTGGAAATACCATGGGCATAGGGGAAGGGCACGACCACGGCATGCCAGAATGCGGCTCAACCACACCAGGGGCCCCGATTGTGTCATTCTTTTTTCTTTTACTTTCAGGACTCCATTCTCACGAAGCCCTGTCCGGCATTAGAATCGCCAAACACACGATGCAACAGCCAGGGAAGCAGAAAGCTACGTCGAGTGTCCAGGTGGTCTCTATTACGAGCAATATATCTGTTTTAAACAATATCCTGCGGCTTACCCCTGGAGGGAGACATGTTAAAAGTCATGTCCCTTGCTTATCGTGACTATTTGTATCGCTCGTTCTTACAAGAGCCCTTTTGAATAAACAATATATAGCTTCGCCTATTATTGATTTCCTTTTTCAATATATATGTTCATTTATGACATTGTGCAACCGTACACTTTGGTACGGGCAATACACCAAGGGCTTAAGTACCTATAACATGGTGTGATAAGTCTGAACACTTTCACAAGTGCGGCACCCGAACTTATAGCATTATATGCATCGGCTCCGAATCATGGCTTGGGTCAATAGTTGGGTTTGCCCGGCTCCCATGTTTTGATACCTTACGTTCCGTTATATCGGCTAAGGTAGCGCTGGGAGAACCACTGCGATTGTGCCTCGGTTGAGCTGGGTTAAGCACCTCAGTGGAGAAAGCTAAAACTGACCGTCATGGTAGGGCGAGAGCCGGTCGCTGTTCGGGAGGTTTTCGAGTCCCTAAAGACTTATGCCACTTAGAGCGAGGAGTCGGCATTGTCCGGCCTAGGCGTGGATAGCGCCCCGAACTCGGTCTTCCGAATACCAGGGGCTTCACCGAAATTTAAAATTATAGAATTCTATGGCTAAGTGAGAGTGTTCAAGCATTATAGTCATGTTGCCTTGTTCGTTGCGTTGAGCGCCTCCCTCAAAGGACCCAATAATGGGAAAAAGAGCGCTCAAGTTCATCCCGAACACCCCAGCACTCGTGGCATGGGGGCTGAAGCCAACGACTCACCATCTGTCAAATTTAATACACGGCCGCACAGAAGGTAATATTTTAAATTAAAAAGTGTTGCTTAGCGCATATGAACAAGTTTTCAGCGTACAGGATAACAAATGCGAGTCTACTCACGGCCGCATGCTTTCGGCCCGGGACACCGCCTCCTTCAGGGTCGCCACCTCATTCGTGGCCCCTGCAATATTCATGTTATTCCTGTCATTTTTTGCTAACACATCTTTTAAATACTCCCATAAGGTATTACTTACCTTCCTTGTCCTTGAGCTGCTTTTTGGCAAGTCCGAGCTCGTTCTCGGACTGCTCGAGGCTCTGCTTCAATGCACCAACCTCCGCATGATCGGTCGGCAGAGGTCAAAGCAAGAGCCTGCATTCCCATATTGACATACTAATGTTAGACTCCTCACAGATATCTTTTAGATCCTCACCGGCTTTTTCTTTCCGAACACCAAACTGAGCATCAGGGGCTACCGTCTATGCGGTAATATTTTTTACATACCTCAAAGCCTGTTAGAAGGCTAGCACAGGCTTCAGTCAGCCCGCTCTTGGCGGACTGAACCTTCTGGATCACCACACTCATAATAGTGCGGTGCTCCTCATCGATGGAAGCACCGTTAAGCGCCTCCATCAAATCATCCGGTGCCTCTGGAAGGACGGAGGTCACCGGCGTCGCAGTCTTGCCCTTCTTACGAAGGGGTCGCCAGTCGGACTCCGGAACCACTGAAGGTTCCGGTACGGAGTCCGGCGCAGGGCCGGACTTGAAGCCCTTCAGGGTTTTATCCCCTTTGAGCCCGGATTCCGGGAGGCTGCTATGCGACGCCTCCCTAGCCACCTCCTCCTGGTTGGGCCCCTTTTGGGACTCCACCCCGGCGTCATCCGCGGTGGGAGGAGACGAGGCAGTCAGAAGTGAGGTCCTATTCACCTCCGACGAATCCAGGGAGCCGCTCGACGAATCGTCGAGCCCATCCTTGGGCGGGCTGCATAGTTACATCCGGCATTATAGGATGCTATGCGACAAATGAAACGCCACGAGTTATTCTGGTGTCCGGACACTTACGATCTCGCCAGGGGCTTGGCCCTTGGAGCCCACCCCTCTTCGCTGTCGTCGGCATTGGCGGTCTAGTCCAGAGGAAGGGTCCTTCCCTTTTTGGACCCTCCATCCTCCCAGGTGGGGGCGGCCTTCCTTTTCTTCTCTCCCCCTGCTGGGGGAGAGGCCTCTTTTTCCTCCTCCTCGTCTTCGCGGGAGGAGTCCGCCTCGGCGTCATCGGACAATGAGTCCGATAACACCTGGCGCCGGGAACTCCTTCCTGTGGCCTTCTTCTTGGCCTTCTTTTCCGGCACCACATGAGATGTCGGAACCAGCAGCCCCGTCAATTGGGCGTCCGCTGGGTCTTCTGGCAAGGGAGCCGGACAGTCGATCTGTCCGGATGTCTTCAACTAGCCCTGTCAAAGGTGAGGGAGTTTAGATCCCGCATAGAGTCAAACTATGAAAAAAGAGTCCCATAAAGGGTAAAATAACTTACCTCGCTGGCTTGATGCTGCGAGCTGAATCCGCGATCTTCTGTCACGGATGCGGGAGCTTCGGCGCCCTTGAACAGCACCTTCCAGGCGTCTTTGTACGTAGCGTCGAAGAGCCGGTTCAAGGATCGGTGATGTGCCGGATCAAACTCCCACAAATTGAAGTCCCGTTGCTGGCATGGGAGAATCCGGCGGATGAGCATCACCTGGATTACGTTGACAAGCTTGAGATTCTTGTCCACCAGGTTTCGGATGCAGGCTTGGAGTCCGACCAGCTCTTCCGAATTACCCAACGTCAGGCCCGTCTCTTTCCATGAGGTGAGCCGTGTGGGGAAGCCAGATCGGAATTCGGGGGCCGCCGCCCATTGAGAGTCGCGCAGCTCGGTGATATAGAACCACCCCGATTGCCACCCCTTTATGGTCTCCACAAAGGAGCCCTCGAGCCATAGGACGTTGGTCATCCTGCCCACCATGGCGCCTCCGCACTCGGTTTGGCGGCCGCCCACTAACTTCGGCTTGACATTGAAGGTCTTCAGCCATAAGCCGAAGTGGGGCTGGATGCAGAGGAAGGCCTCGCACACGACGATAAACGCCGAGATGTTGAGGATGAAATTCGGGGCCAGATCCTGGAAATCTAGGCCGTAGTAGAACATGAGCCCCCGGACGAATGGGTGAAGTGGAAACCCTAGTCCACGGAGGAAGTGGGGGAGGAACACCACCCTCTCATGGGGCCTGGGGGTGGGGATGAGTTGCCCCTCGTTGGGGAGCCTATGCGCGATGTCGTTGGACAAGTATTCGGCCTTCCGCAGCTTTTTGATGTGCCCCTCCATGACGGAGGAGGCCATCCACTTGCCTCCCGCTTCGGACATGGTTGGAGAAGGTTGAGGTGGGATGTGCGGACTTGGGCGCTGGAGCTCGGGTGCGCGGAAATGGATAAGCAAAGGAGGAAGAAGGCGTGTGTGAAAAGCGGATCCTTATCCCCTTATATGGACGGGACAGAGCTATGCGTCCCCACCGCCCGATAAAACTCGCTTATCTCCCAAGCTTTGTAATCAATGGCGCGTTAGGTTACCCACGCCGTATTGATGAGAATCCTCGAATAAGGCGACACGATCTCTCGCTTTGACAAGACGTGCCAAGGAAACCGCTCGCTAAACGCCGCTTAAGGTTGGGCAAGAAAACGATTCGAATAAAGGCTTGGCCGTGGTGTGATGTCACGCTGCAGGATACGTCAGCAGATTGAACTTGTGTAAATGTTATTCCCTCTATGGTGTTATGTGGAACTTATTTTGCAGAGCCGGACACTATCCTTAGTGTTCAAAATCTTCTATGAAGTATTCGGAGGAGGAACCAGCCTTGCAATGCCGAAGACAATACGCGTGCCGGACCCGTCGTCATTGAAGCCTGGTTCAGGGGCTACTGAGGGAGTCGTGGATTAGGGGGTGTCCGTATAGCCAGACTATAGCCTTCGGCCGGACTCCTGGACTATGAAGATACAAGATTGAAGACTTCGTCCCGTGTCGGATGGGACTTTCCTTGGCGTGGAAGGCAAGCTTGGTGATACGGATATGTAGATCTCCTACCATTGTAACCGACTATGTGTAACCCTAACCCTATTCGGTGCCTATATAAACCGGAGGGTTTTAGTCCGTAGGACAACAGACAATCATACCATAGGCTAGCTTCTAGAGTTTAGCCTCTCTGATCTCATGGTAGATCTACTCTTGTACTACCCATATCATCAATATTAATCAAGCAGGAATAGGGTTTTACCTCCATCGAGAGGGCCCGAACCTGGGTAAAAACATCGTGTCCCTTGTCTCTTGTTACCATCCGCCTAGACGCACAGTTCGGGACCCCCTACCCGAGATCCGCCGGTTTTGACACCGACAGTCTTCCTTATGAGTGGCGGTCGGGGACGAGCGATGGTCTTTTCCTACCAATCTATCCCCCTAGGAGCATGCGCGTAGTACTTCGTTTCGATGACTAATAGAATTTTGCAATAAGTATGTGAGTTCTTTATGACTAATGTTGAGTCCGTGGATTATACCCACTCTCACCCTTCCATCATTGCTAGCCTCTTCGGTACGGTGCATTGCCCTTTCTCACCTCGAGAGTTGGTGCAAACTTCGATGGTACATCCAAACCCCGTGATACGATACGCTCTATCACACATAAACTTCCTTATATCTTCCTCAAAACAGCCACCATACCTACCTATTATGGCATTTCCATAGCCATTCTGAGATATATTGCCATGCAACTTCCATCATCATCATATACATGACTTGAGCATTTATCGTCATATTGCTTTGCATGATCATAAGATAGCTAGCATGATGCTTTCATGGCTTGTCCATTTTTCGATGTCATTTCTACGCTAGATCATTGCACATCCCGGTACACCGCCGGAGGCATTCATATAGAGTCATATCTTTGTTCTAGATATCGAGTTGAAATATTGAGTTGTAAGTAAATATAAGTGTGATGACATCATTATTAGAGCATTGCCCCAGTGAGGAAAGGATGATGGAGACTATGATTCCCCCACAAGTCGGGATGAGACTCCGGACGAAAAAAATTTCAAAATATTAAAAAATATTTAAAAAAAAGAGAGAAAGGCCAAAAAAAGAGAAGGCCCAAAAAAAGAGAAAAAAAGAAAACAAAAAAATGAGAGAAACGAGAGAAGGGGCAATGTTACTATCCTTTTACCACACTTATGCTTCAAACTAGCACCATGTTCTTCATATAGAGAGTCTCTTGAGTTATCACTTTCATATACTAGTGGGAATTTTCATTATAGAACTTGGCTTATATATTCCAACGATGGGCTTCCTCAAATGCCCTAGGTCTTCATGAGCAAGCAAGTTGGATGCACACCCACTTAGTTTCAGTTTGAGCTTTCATATACTTATAGCTCTAGTGCATCCGTTGCATGGCAATCCCTACTCCTCACATTGACATCAATTGATGGGCATCTCCATAGCCCGTTGATTAGCCACGTCGATGTGAGACTTACTCCTTTTTTGTCTTCTCCACATAACCCCCATCATCATATTCTATTCCACCTATAGTGTTATGTCCATGGCTCACGCTCATGTATTGCGTGAAAGTTGAAAAGGTTTGAGAAACGTCAAAAGTATGAAACAATTGCTTGGCTTGTCATCGGGCTTGTGCATGATGTGAATATTTTGTGTGGTGAAGATGGAGCATAGCCCGACTATATGATTTTGTAGGGATGAGCTTTCTTTGGCTATGTTATTTCAGTAAGACATAATTGCTTGGTTGGTGTGCTTGAAGTATTATTGTTTTTATGTCAAAGGATAGACTATTGCTTTGAATCACTTGTGACTTAATATTCATGCCATGATTAGACATATGATCAAGATTATGCTAGAGGACGAGCAGGAATTAAGCTTCGGGATGCTGATACATCTCCGTCGTATCTATAATTTTTTATTGTTCCATGCCAATATTATTCAACTTTCATATACTTTTTGGCAACTTTTTATACTATTTTTGGGACTAACATATTGATCCAAAGGCTCAAAGGCAGTTCTCGTCTCATTGCATGTTTTTGGTTTCGCAGAATATCCATATCAAACAGAATCCAAACGGGATAAAATGGACAGAGAAATATTTTGGAATATTTGGAAAATCTGGGAGAAAGATCAACACGAAATGGTGTCCGAGGTGGGCACGAGGTAGGGGGCGCACCCTACCCCCCAGGGCGCGCCCCTGACCCTCGTGGGCCACCTGTAAGGTGGTTGATGCCCTTCTTCGGCCGCAAGAAAGCTAATTTTTGGTAAAAAATCACGGCGAAGGTTTCAGTCCAATCGGAGTTACGGATCTCCATAAATATACGAAACGGTGAAAGGGCAGCAGAAGAGAACGCAGAAACAGAGAAATAGATCCAATCTTGGAGGGGCTCTCGCCCCTCCCACGCCATGGAGGCCAAGGACCAGAGGGGAAAACCTTCTCCCATCTAGGGAGGAGGTCAAGGAAGAAGAAGACGAAGGGGCCCCCTCTCCCTTTCTCTTCTGGTGGCGCCGGAACGCTGCCATGGCCATCATCATCATCACCGCGATCTACACCAACACCTCCGCCATCTTCACCAACATCTCCATCACCTTCCCCCCTCTATCTACAGCGGTCCACTCTCCCGCAACTCGATGTACCCTCTACTTGAACATGGTGCTTTATGCTTCATATTATTATCCAATGATGTGTTGCTACCCTATGGTGTCTGAGTAGATTCTCGTTGTCCTATCGGTGGTTGATGAATTGATATGATTGATTTAATTTGCTTGTGGTTATGCTGCTGTCCTTTGGTGCCCATCATATGAGCGCGCGCGTGGATCACACCATAGGGTTCGTTGTATGTTGATAGGATTATGTATTGGAGGGCAAGAGTGACATAAGCTACAACCTAGCATAGAAATTGATGCATACGGAATTGAAGGGGGACCGATATATCTTAATGCTATGGTTGGGTTTTACCTTAATGAACATTAGCAGTTGCGGATGCTTGCTAATAGTTCCAATCATAAGTGCATAGAATTCCAAGTAAGGGATGACATGCTAGCAATGGCCTCTCCCACATAAAACTTGCTATCGGTCTAGTAAAGTAGTCAATTGCTTAGGGACAATTTCGCAACTCCTACCACCACTTTTCCACACTCGCTATATTTACTTTAGTTGTGTCTTTAGTTTAACAGCCCCTAGCTTTTATTTATGCGCTCTTTACTTTCTTGCAAGCTTACCCAAAAACACCTACAAAGTACTTCTAGTTTTATACTTGTTCTAGGTAAAGTTTAACGTCAAGCGACGTGAGAGTTGTATCGGTGGTCGACAGAACTTTAGGGAATATTTGTTCTACCTTTAGCTCCTCGTTGGGTTCGACACTCTTACTTATCAAAAACTGTTGCGATCCCCTATACTTGTGGGTTATCAGTTCACATTTTATTCATGGTGCTTTCCGTAAAATGCTTGCTAAGTATGATGTTAATCATAGAATTGCATCTCCTTATCACCCGCAGTCTAGTGGTCAAGTAGATTTGAGTAATAGAGAGCTCAAATTAATTTTGCAAAAGACTGTTAATAGATCTAGAAAGAATTGGTCCAAGAAACTGGATGATGCATTATGGGCCTATAGAACTGCATATAAAAATTCCTATGGGTATGTCTCCGTATAAAATGGTTTATGGAAAAGCATGTCACTTACAGCTCGAACTAGAACATAAGGCATATTGGGCCATTAAAGAGCTCAACTATGATTTCGAACTTGCCGGTGAGAAGAGTTTATTTGACATTAGCTCACTTGATGAATGGAGAACCCAAGCCTATGAGAATGCCAAGTTGTTTAAAGAAAAAGTTAAAAGATGGCATGACAAAAGAATACAAAAGCGTGAGTTTAATGTAGGTGATTATGTATTGCTATACAACTCTCGTTTAAGATTTTTTGCAGGGAAACTTCTCTCTAAATGGGAAGGTCCTTACGTTATCGAGGAGGTCTATCGTTCTGGTGCCATAAAAATCAACAACTACGAGGGCACAAATCGGAGGGTGGTGAACAGTCAAAGAATTAAACATTATATCTCAGGTAATCCTATAAATGTTGAAACCAATATTATTGAAACTGTAACCCCGGAAGAATACATAAGGGACACTTTTCGGAACATTTCAGACTCCGAAAAGGAATAGGTATGTGATACGGTAAGTAAACCGACTCCAAAACAGTTCTAATGGCAATTTAGCTCTGTTTTGGAGTATTTAGAAAAATAGTAAAATAAGAAGCAGTCCGGGAAGGACACGAGGGCTCCACGAGGGTGGAGGGCGCGCCCTAGCCCCTGCCTCGTGGGCACCTCGTGCGCTCTCTGGACTCCGTTTTCTTGCACGATACTTCTTTCGGTCGGTTAAAATTCATTATATAATATCCCGAAGGTTTTGACTCCTATATCATGCAGTTATCCTCTGTTTTTGTTTCCAGATGTTTCTGTAGCAGATTTGGAGCAAGATGTCATCTCAGGATTCTGATGGAGAGAGCTATGTCTCACACCTCATTCTGACCCAAAGACCTATGGGGATCTATCTCCTTGTGGTCGAACTACGGATGAGGAGGAAGATGATCATTTGATGAGGATCAATGATTCAAGTTCGGAGGAGGAGGATGTCCTTCTACCTCAACCTGGGGACATGCACGTGAAGTTCAAGAAATCTAGTCTCCCTAAGAGGGCTAAACTATTTAACAACCGATCTATTCCTTCTAGTTTTTGGCAGAAAAGCAAAGGAGATTTATGTGATAAGATCTTGAAGCTGGAATCAGAGGTCGATGATTTAAAGGAGGAAATTGCCCTTCTCAATTACAGTACAAAGAAGCTAAAGGCACAACTGTCATCATCAACAACTCCATCATCATCACCTTCGAAGAAGGATACATAATCACATGGGTATGGGCACTCCCCTTGGCAACTGCCAAGCTTGGGGGAGGTGCCCCGGTATCGTATCACCACCACATCTCCTATCTTTACCTTTTTCTTAGTTCGATCCTTTTAGCAATATTTTGATCTAGTAGAATAAAGCTTTAGTATGATTTAGTTTTGAGTTTTGCTTTATGATCCCTTTATGTAATTGAGTCCGTGAGTTATATAATAAAGATTAGTGTTGAGTCAAGGGCTTGATTATTTTGCCATGATCTTGAGTGAATAAAAGAAAAGAGAAAGAATAAAAAGAAATAAAGAGATCATATTGATCTTATGAAGAGTAATGACTTCACATAGAAAGAGTATGATGATTAAAAGTTGTTGAGAGTTGACAAACATAGCTTTGGTCATCGTTGCAATTAATAGGAAGTAATAAAGAAAGAGAGGTTTCACATATAAATATACTATCTTGGACATCTTTTATGATTGTGAGCACTCATTAAAATATGACATGCTAAAGAGTTGATGTTGGACAAGGAAGACAACGTAATGGGTTATGTTTTCTTATATCTGAAATAAAGTATATTGTTATGGATCATCCAACATGTTGAGCTTGCCTTTCCCCCTCATGCTAGCCAAATTCTTTGCACCAAGTAGAGATACTACTTGTGCTTCCAAAAGCCCTTAAACCCAGTTTTGCCATGAGAGTCCACCATATCTACCTATGGATTGAGTAAGATCCTTCAAGTAAGTTGTCATCGGTGCAAGCAATAAAAATTGCTCTCTAAATATGTATGATTGATTAGTGTGGAGGAAATAAGCTTTATGCGATATTGTGATGTGGAAGAAATAAAAGCGACGGACTACATAATAAAGGTCCATATCACAAGTGGCAATATAAAGTGACGTTGTTTCGCATTAATATTTTGTGCATCCAACCCTGAAAGCGCATGGCAACCTCTGCTTCCCTCTGCGAAGGGCCTATCTTTTACTTTTATCTTCTACCTTATGCAAGAGTCATGGTGATCTTCACCTTTCCTTTTTACATTTTATCCTTTGGCAAGCACAGTGTGGTGGAAAGATCCTGACATATATATCTAATTGGATGTAAGTTAGCATGAACTATTATTGTTGACATTACCCTTGAGGTAAAAGGTGGGGGGGGGGGGCGAAACTATAAGCCCCTATCTTTCTCTGTGTCCGATTAAAACTGTGTAACCACAAGTATTGTGTGAGTGTTAGCAATTGTGAAAGGTTAAATGATAGTTGAGTATGTGGGCTTGCTAAAAAGCTCTGACATAGACTCTTTCTTATGTTATGATAAATTGCAATTGCTTCAGTGGCTGAGATTATAGTTTGTTGGTTCTTAATGAAGTTTCTGATTCATACTTTGCATTTTGAATAGATCATTACTTGATCATAAGAAATCACATGACAATATATATATATATATATATATATATATATTGTTGTTGTTATAAGAATGATCATGATGCCCTCTGTTCGTATTTTATTTTATCGACACCTCTACCTCTAAACATGTGGACATATTTATCGTTATCGGCTTTCGCTTGAGGGCAAGTGAGATCTAAGCTTGGGGGAGTTGATACGTCCATTTTGCATCATGCTTTTATATTGATATTTATTGCATTATGGGCTGTTATTACACATTATGTCACAATACTTATGCCTATTCTCTCTAATTTTACAAGGTTTACATAAGGAGGGAGAATGCCGGCAGCTGGAATTCTGGGCTGGAAAAGGAGCAAATATTAGAGACCTATTCTGCACAACTACAAAAGTCCTGAAACTCCACGGAAGTTGTTTTTGGAAATAATTAAAAATATTGAGCGGAAGAAATACCAGAGGGGGCCCACACCCTGGCCACGAGGGTGGGGGCATGCCCTACCCCCCCTAGGCGTGCCCCCTGCCTCGTGGGCCCCTGTTGGCCCTCCGGTGCCCATCTTCTGCTATATGAAGTCTTTCGTCCGAAGAAAAAATAATAAGTAAGCTTTCGGGACGAGATTCCGCCGCCACGAGGGGGAACCTTGGCGAAACCAATATAGGGCTCCGGCGGAGCTGTTCTGCCGGGGACACTTCCCTCCGGGAGTGGGAAATCATCGCCATCGTCATCAACAACACTCCTCTCATCGGGAGGGGGCCAATCTCCATCAACATCTTCACCAGCACCATCTCCTCTCAAACCCTAGTTCATCTCTTGTATCCAATTCTTGTCTCTAAGTTTGGGATTGGTACTTGTAGGTTGCTAGTAGTGTTGATTACTCCTTGCAGTTGATGCTAGTTGGTTTATTTGGTGGAAGATCATATGTTCAGATCCTATATGCATATTAATACTCCTCTGATTATGAACATGAATATGCTTTGTGAGTAGTTACGTTTGTTCACGAGGACATGGGAGAAGTCTTGCTATTAGTAGTCATGTGAATTTGGTATTCGTTTGATATTTTGATGAGATGTATGTTGTCTCTCCTCCAGTGGTGTTATGTGAACGTCGACTACATGACACTTCACCATTATTTGGGCCTAGAGGAAGGCATTGGAAAGTAACAAGTAGATGATGGGTTGCTAGAGTGATGTAAGCTTAAACCCTAGTTTATGCGTTGCTTCGTAAGGGGCTGATTTGGATCCATATGTTTCATGCTATGGTTAGGTTTACCTTAATACTTCTTTTGTATTTGCCGATGCTTGCAATAGGAGTTAATCATAAGAAGGATGCTTGTCCAAGTAAGGACAGCAGCCAAGCACCGGTCCACCCACATATCAAATTATCAAAGTACCGAATGCGAATCATATGAACGTGATGAAAACTAGCTTGACGATAATTCCCATGTGTCCTCGGGAGCGCTTTTCTTTATATAAGAGTTTGTCCAGGCTTGTCCTTTGCTACAAAAAGGATTGGGCCACCTTGCTGCACTTTATTTACTTTTGTTACTTGTTGCTCGTTACAAATTATCTTATCACAAAACTATGTGTTACCTATAATTTCAGTGCCTGCAGAGAATACCTTGCTAAAAACCGCTTATCATTTCCTTCTGCTCCTCGTTGGGTTCGACACTCTTACTTATCGAAAGGACTACGATAGATACCCTATACTTGTGGGTCATCAAGGCGTAGGATGAAGATGGTCTCTCTCAAACAACCCTGCAACCAAATAACAAAGAGTCTCTTGTGTCCGCAACACACCCAATACAATGGTAAATTGTATAGGTGCACTAGTTCGGCGAAGAGATGGTGATACAAGTGCAATATGGATGGTAGATATAGGTTTTTGTAATATGAAAATATAAAAAACAGCAAGGTAGCAAGCGATTAAAGTGAGCATAAACGGTATTGCAATGCTAGGAAACAAGGCCTAGGGTTCATACTTTCACTAGTGCAAGTTCTCTCAACAATAATAACATAACTAGATCATATAACTATCCCTCAACATGCAACAAAGAGTCACTCCAAAGTCACTAATAGCAGAGAACAAACGCAGAGATTATTGTAGGGTATGAAACCACCTCAAAGTTATTCTTTCTGATCAATCTATTCAAGAGTCCGTAGTAAAATAACACGAAGCTATTCTTTCCGTTTGATCTATCCTAGAGTTCGTACTAGAATAACACCTTAAGATCCAAATCAACCAAAACCCTAATGTCACCTAGATACTCCAATGTCACCTCAAGTATCCACGGGTATGATTATACGATATGCATCACACAATCTCAGATTCATCTATTCAACTAACACAAAGAACTTCAAAGAGTGCCCCAAAGTTTCTACCGGAGAGTCAAGACGAAAACGTGTGCCAGCCCCTATGCATAAGTTCACAAGGTCACTGAACCCGCAAGTTGATCACCAAAACATACATCAAGTAGATCACGTGAATATCCCATTGTCATCACAGATATAAGCACATGCAAGACATACATCAAGTGTTCTCAAATCCTTAAAGACTCAATCCGATAAGATAACTTCAAAGGGAAAACTCAATCCATTACAAGAGAGTAGAGGGGGAGAAACATCATAAGATCCAACTATAATAGCAAAGCTCGTGATACATCAAGATCGTGCCGAATCAAGAACACAAGAGAGAGAGAGAGATCAAACACATAGCTACTGGTACATGCCCTCAGCCCCGAGGGTGAACTACTCCCTCCTCATCATGGAGAGCACCGGGATGATGAAGATGGCCACCGGTGATGGTTCCCCCCTCCGGGAGGGTGCCGGAACAGGCTCCCGATTGGTTTTTGGTGGCTACAGAGGCTTGCGGCGGCGGAACTCCCGATCTATGTTTCTTTCTGGGGGTTTCTTTATTTATAGGAATTTTTGGCTTCGGTCTCACGTCAGGGGGGTCTCCGAGTCATTCACGAGATAGGGGGCGAGCCCAGGGGGTAGGGCGCGCCCTCCACCCTCGTGGATGGCTCGGGACTCTTCTGGCCCAACTCTTTTACTCTGGGGGCTTCTCTTGGTCCATAAAAAATCATCAAAAATTGGCACGTCAATTGGACTTCGTTTGGTATTGCTTTTCTGTAAAACTCAAAAACAAGGAAAAAACAGAAACTGGCACTAGGCTCTAGGTTAATAGGTTAGTCCCAAAAATCATATAAAATAGCATATAAATGCATATAAAACATCCAATATGGATAATATAATAGCATGGAACAATCAAAAATTATAGATACGTTGGGGACGTATCAAGCATCCCCAAGCTTAATTCTTGCTCGTCCTCGAGTAGGTAAATGATAAAAACAGAATTTTTGATGTGGAATGCTACCTAACATATTTATCAATGTAATCTTCTTTATTGTGGCAAGAATATTCAGATCCATAAGATTTAAAACAAAAGTTTAATATTGACATGAAAACAATAATACTTCAAGCATACTAACAAAAGCAATCATGTCTTCTCAAAATAACATGGCCAAAGCAAGTTATCCCTACAAAATCATATAGTCTGGCTATGCTCCATCTTCATCACACAAAATACTCAAATCATGCACAACCCCGATGACAAGCCAAGCAATTGTTTCATACTTTTGATGTTCTCAAACCTTTTCAACTTTCACACAGTACATGAGCGTGAGCCATGGACATAGCACTATGGTGGAAGAGAATGTGGTGGTTGTGGAGAAGACAAAAGGAGGGAGATAGTCTCGCATCAACTAGGCGTATCAAAGGGCTATGGAGATGCCCATGAATAGATAAAAATGTGAGTGAGTAGGGATTGCCATGCAACGGATGCACTAGAGCTATAAGTGTATGAAAGCTCAAAAAGAAACTAAGTGGGTGTGCATCCAACTTGCTTGCTCATGAAGACCTAGGGCATTTGAGGAAGCCCATCGTTGGAATATACAAGCCAAGTTCTTTAATGAAAAATTCCCACTAGTATATGAAAGTGACAACATAGGAGACTCTCTATCATGAAGATCATGGTGCTACTTTGAAGCACAAGTGTGGAAAAAGGATAGTAGCATTGTCCCTTCTCTCTTTTTCTCTCTTTTTTGTTTGGCTTCTTTGGCCTCTCTTTTTTCATTGGCTTCTTTGGCCTCTCTCTTTTTTTCCTCACACGGGACAATGCTCTAATAATGATGATCATCACACTTTTATTTACTTACAACTTAGGAATTACAACTCGATACTTAGAAAAAAATATGAATCTATATGAATGCCTCCAGCGGTGTACCAGGATATGCAATAAATCAAGAGTGACATGTATGAAAGAATTATGAACGGTGGCTTTGCCACAAATATGATGTCAACTACATGATCTTGCAAAGCAATATGACAGTGATGAAGCGTGTCATAATAAACGGAACGGTGGAAAGTTGCATGGAAATATATCTGGAAATGGCTATGGAAATGCCATAATAGGTAGGTATGGTGGCTGTTTTGAGGAAGGTATATGGTGGGTGTATGGTACCGGCGAAAGTTGCGCGGCACAAGAGAGGCTAGCAATGGTGGAAGGGTGAGAGTGCGTATAAGCCATGGACTCAACATTACTCATAAAGAACTCACATATTTATTGCAAAAATCTATTAGTCATCGAAACAAAGTACTACGCGCATGCTCCTAGGGGGATAGATTGGTAGGAAAAGACAATCGCTCGTCCCCGACCGCCACTCATAAAGAAGAAAATCAAAAAATATCTCATGCTCCAACTTCGTTACATAATGGTTCACCATACGTGCATGCTACGGGACTCACAAACCTCAACACAAGTATTTCTCAAATTCACAACTACTCAGTAGCATGACTCTAATATCACCATCTTCATATCTCAAAACAATCATAAGGAATCAAACTTCTCATAGTATTCAATGCACTTTATATGTAAGTTTTTATTATACCCATCTTGGAAGCCCATCACATTCGGACTAGTTTTATAGCCAAAGCAAATTACCATGCTGTTCTAAAAGACTCTCAAAATAATATAAGTGAAGCATTAGAGATCAATTATTTCTTCAAAATAAAACCACCTTCGTGCTCTAAAAAGATATAAGTGATGCACTAGAGTAAACGACAAACTACTCCAAAAGATATGAGTGAAGATCAATGAGTAGTCGAATAATTATGTAACTATGTGAAGACTCTCTAAAATTTAATAATTTAAGATCTTGGTATACTATTCCAACAGAAATCAAAACAAAATAAAATAAAATGACGCTCCAAGCAAAACACATATCATGTGGTGAATAAAAATATAGCTCCAAGTATGGTTACGATGAACGAAGACGAAAGAGGGGATGCCATTCGGGGCATCCCCAAGCTTAGGCGCTTGGTTGTCCTTGAATATTACCTTGGGGTGCCTTGGGCATCCCCAATATTAGGCTCTTGCCACTCCTTATTCCATAGTCCATCAAATCTTTACCCAAAACTTGAAAACTTCACAACACAAAAGTTAACAGAAAACTCGTAAGCTCCGTTAGTATAAGAAAACAATCACCACTTAGGTACTGTTGTGAAGTCATTCAAAATTCATATTGGTGTAATATCTAATGTATTCCAACTTCTATATGGTTTATACCCTCTGATACTACTCATAGATTCATCAAAATAAGCAAACAACACATAGAAAACAGAATCTGTAAAAAAACAGAATAGTCTATAGTAATCTGTAACTCTCGAATACTTCTGTAACTCCAAAATTCTGAAATAAATTGGTGGACATGCCGAATTTGTCTATTAATCTTCTGCAAAAAGAATCAACTCAAAATCACTATTCTATAAAAAATTACAACTAATCTTTTGAGCGCAAAGTTTCTGTTTTTTACAGCAAGATCACATTAACTTTCACCCAAGTCTTCCCAAAGGTTATACTTGGCACTTTATTGAAACAAAAACTATAAAACATGATTACTACAGTAGCTTAATCATGTGGACACACAAAAACAGTAGGGGTAAATATTGGGTTGTCTCCCAACAAGCGCTTTTCTTAATTGCCTTTTTAGCTAGGCATGATGATTTCAATGATGCTCGTATAAAAGATAGAATTGAAAAATAAAGAGAGCATCATGAAGCATATTACTAACACATTTAAGTCTAACCCACTTCCTATGCATATTGATTTTGTGAGCAAACAACTTATGGGAACAATAATCAACTAGCATAGGAAGGCAAAACAAGCATAACTTTAAAACTTTAAGCACATAGAGAGGAAACTTGATATTATTGCAATTCCTACAAGCATATATTCCTCCCTCATAATAATTTTTAGTAGCATCATGAATGAATTCAACAATATAACTATCACATAAAGCATTCTTTTCATGATGCACAAGCATAGAATTTTTATTACTCTCCACATAAGCAAATTTCTTCTCATGAATAATAGTGGGAGCAAACTCAACAAAATAACTATCGTGTGAGGCATAATCCAATTGAAAATTAAAATCAAGATGACAAGTTTCATGGTTACCATTATTCTTTATAGCATGCATGTCATCACAATAATCGTCATAAATAGGAGGCATGCTATCATCAGAATAAATATTCTCATCAAAACTTGGGGGACTAAAAATATCATATTCATCAAACATAGCATCCCCAATCTTGTGGCTTTGCATATCATTAGCATCATGGATATTCAAGGAACTCATACTAACAACATTGCAATTATGCTCATCATACAAAGATTTAGTGCCAAACATTCTAATGCATTCTTCTTCTAGCACTTGAGCACAATTTTACTTTCCATCATTTTCACAAAATATATTAAAAAGATGAAGCATATGAGGCACCCTCAATTCCATTTTTTGTAGTTTACTTTTATAGACTAGACTAGTGATAAAACAAGAAACTAAAAGATTCGATTGCAAGATCTAAAGATATATCTTCAAGCACTAACCTCCCTTTCAACGGCGCTAGAAAAGAGCTTAGTTGATGGGGTGTTAGTGCCGCTTACCTAGCCTTCCCGGCAACGGCGCCAGAAAAGAGCTTGATTCTACTACGCAACCTTCTTCTTGTAGACATTGTTGGGCCTCCAAGTGCAAAGTTTGTAGGATAGTAGCAAATTTCCCTCAAGTGGATGACCTAAGGTTTATCAATCCGTGGGAGGCGTAGGATGAAGATGGTCTCTCTCAAACAACCCTGCAAACAAATAACAAAGAGTCTTGTCGGTGTCAAAACCGGCGGATCTCGGGTAGGGGGTCCCGAACTGTTCGTCTAAGGCGGATGGTAATAGGAGGCGGGAGACACGATGTTTACCCAGGTTCGGGCCCTCTCGATGCAGGTAATACCCTACTTCCTGCTTAATTGATCTTGATGATATGAGTATTACAAGAGTTGATCTACCACGAGATCGTAGAGGCTAAACCCTAGAAGCTAGCCTATGGTATGATTGTTGTTGTCCTACGGTCTAAACCCTCCGGTTTATATAGACACCGGCGGGGGCTAGGTTTACACAGAGTCGGTTACTAGGAAGGAGATCCACATATCCATATTGCCAAGCTTGCCTTCCACGCCAAGGAGAGTCCCGTCCGGACACGAGACGAAGTCTTCAATCTTGTATCTTCATAGTCCAACAGTCCGGCCAAAGGATATAGTCCGGCTGTCCGGATACCCCCTAATCTAGGATTCCTCGGTAGCCTCGAACCAGGCTTCAATGACGATGAGTCCGGCGCGCAGTTTGTCTTCGGCATTGCAAGGCGGGTTCCTCCTCCGAATACTCCACTGAAGATTTTGAACACAAGGATAGTGTCCGACTCTGCAAAACAAGTTCCACATACCACCGCGGAGAGAATAATATTTACAAAAATCTAATCTGCTGACGACCCTTCATAACGTGACATCATGCCATGGCATGTTCTTTACATGAACCGTTTTTCCCAATCAGCCTGCCACCTCACGCTTCGCCAAGCGATTTTATTGGCACGTCTGGTCGGAGCAGAGATCGTGTCCCCCTTATTGCGGGATTCTCATCAACACGGACGTGGGTAACCCAACCGTGCCCGTTGGTATGACTCCCCGATTGTAGGCATGTCCCAAACGGCCACGAGGAGGACGCTTGGTATTCACCCTCTTTATAAAGAGACCAAGGCCTATCTTTTTTTCTTATCAAACTTAATCGAATCCTCCCCCCCCCCCCACCTCGAGTTCCAACACTCGAGGCTTAGGTCAGGCGCTTCGGGCCTTCAACCATGTCCGGATCCAACCTTCAAGGTCGGTGGACGCCTTCCTGTGTCACAGAGGAAGACATCAAGAAGCTAAGAGAGGCCAGGTTTCTGACCGGCGAGATCTCGCACAGGCTGCCTGCTCAAGGGAAGGTCATTTCCACTCCCGAACCCGGCGAGAGCGTTGTATTCATCTCTCACTTCCTCCGAGGACTAGGCCTCACTTTAGATCCTTTTGTCCGGGGGCTCATGTACTATTACGGGCTGGATTTCCATGACCTGGCCCCGGATTCAGTCCTTCACATCTCGTCGTTTATCGTTGTATGCGAGGCCTTCCTCCGCATTACCCCTCACTTCGGCCTGTGACTTAAGACTTTCAATGTGGAGCCGAAGATGATCGGGGGACGACATGCAGAGTGCGGAGGTGCCGTAATAAGCAAAAGCGCCAATGCCCCATGGCCGGAGGGTTCCTTCCAGGAGGTGTCTAGCTTATAACAACGGGAGTGGTTTTATATCACAGCTCCCCGGGGCACCAAGTGGGTGGCCGCCCCTGCCTTTCGCTCGGGCCCCCCGCCACGACTTACGTCATGGATCAGCAAGGGGTTGGACTAGGGCCAGTAAAGGACGTGCCGACATTGCAGAGCTGCATCCGAGATCTCCTCGAGAGAGACGTCGGTCTGGCCACGGTAATGCAAGTCATGTTAGTTCGTCGAGTCCTGCCCTGCAAACGTCGACCTCTCCGCCTGTGGAAGTTCAACCCGGAAGGACCGCGAGCTATTCAGCACTTCCTCGGCATGATGCTCGAAGAGATGTACAAATTGTTCTTCGGACCACAAATAATGTGTCCGGACACCACCGAGGATGCGGGTCTGAGCTGCAATCATCTAGATACCCAAGTAAGTAATCCGTGGCGAACATGTTGTCTTTTTATTTATCACAACATCATTCTGAAAAGTCGCTCTTTGACCAGGACTGGGTAACAAAGGCGAAGATGATCAGGTATCCGGCCCCCTTCCTGAGGTCTCACCGGATATTGTGCTAACTAGGATACTGGAGCTTGTACCTTATCAAGCGCCCTCAGGGGAAGATAAAGGGGGGAATAAAGAGGCTGAAAGCGGACCTCGCTCACTGTTCATCCAAACCGGGGGAGTTAGCGCCTCCACGAAGGAGGATAACCGGGGAGAAGAATCTGAAATTCCCTCTCCCCAGGGAAGGAAGAGGACCACCTCTGAAGACCCGGAAACAATGGTTTCCAAACGGGGGAAGAAATCTTCACCAGAGGGTCCTGCCTCGGGGGGCATCCTTGCCGCACAGTGTCCGCAAGGGGATCAGCCTCCCACCGAGCTGTAAGTAAACAAAAGGTGCTTAATAGTAAAAATATCCTGCTTTACCTCTGAGGACAATAACCGAAACATATATCTTGTAGTTCGGATCGTAGCCCTTCTCGACAGAGTTCGTCTTCGGGGGATCTTCTTCCGGAGATGATGGAGAGCGAAACACCTCCCCATGCCACCCCGCCTCATGAGGCGGGCGACCCTGAAGTGTCGTCGCGGAGGGTTTCTCCTGATCCGGCAAGGCCAGAGGGTAATCCTTCGGCCACCCGAAGTCCTCAGTATTCGGCTCCTAAAGAGAGCAACCGAAAGAGTCCAGCACCATCCGGTGTGCGATCGGACGCACTGAAGGATCTGCTAGAGCAAGCGGCTATCTCAGAAGCGCATCGTACACTAATGGGTACGGTGATTGAGAGGATTTCATCCGCCGAAAGCGGGTTGCATGAAGCTTTTATGAGTCTGCTAAAAGGCTTTGAGGTACGTAAAATAGTTTATGTTTTTCATAGTACCGCACACGTTAGGTGTGCCCTGTGCAGATAGTAGCCCCTGAGACTCTGGTTGCTGTCGAGAACGGCGGCAAACAGAGGATCATAGTCCCAGGTAATAATCAGGCCGCCTTCATATGCAGGTGGCGGGAGGTCCGGTGGCTAGCCGGACTGGTGAGTTTGCCGAGCTAAAGCGGCAACTTGATGCGGAGGATGTCGACATCATGCTTGTGAACGAACGGCTCGACGAGGCACAGGGTATGTGATTTCTCCTGTGATCAACACATGGTAAGAGGAGCATGATGCTAGTATCTTTAATATGTTTGTGACTGCAGATGGAGCTGCCGCCGTGGAGACCCTTCGGGCGGAACTTGCCCGAGCCAAGGAACAAGCCAGAAAAAGTGATGCGGCCGCTCGAAAGGCGGCCGAAGAGCTGAGAGCCGAACAGGCTGCGCATTGCCGAAGCAAGGATGAAATAGCCAAGATGGCTGTGGAATTGAAGGAAGCCGCTGACCGTTATGAGCTTTTGAAGGTGAAAGTCGAGCGAAGGTAACGGACCTGGAGAAGGCCATGGTGGCCAAGGGACGCCCGCTCTACAATCAGAGTGATGAAGGAGGAGCTACGCCAAGCCGGGGATATCACGGCTGGGAAGCCCTTTATGCTGCGGATGAAGTTCAGAGAGCCTACGTACGCTCCTCTTGATTGGCTATGGAGTTCTACAGACGCGTATCTGGATTTGGCAGCAAGTGCTGCTAACGCAGCCGAATACTTCAAAGATCAAAAAGATCGTGAAGTGGAAAAGCTGTTTTGGTCACAATTCAATGCTCCAGCGCGTCCGCTTCGGTTGAACGAGAGAATGGCCGAGTGGGCCGAGCTCCATAGGTTTTCCGGGCTTGCCATGAGGTCTGTTGTGGATCATCTGTGGCCGAAAGGGCCAAGGCCGAACAGTTATTTTAGTTTGTTGCAGCAATTCCTTGGTGCTGTGCCACGCATCGATGCTATGAAGAGGTCGGCGTGCATAGAGGGTGCGCAGATGGCACTTGCCCGTGTCAAGAGATACTGGGCAGAGATGGAGGCCACCGCTATTGCAACCCAGGGTTCGGCCGTGGGCCGAATAGCTGCCGAGCACTACTTTGAAGAAGTCCTTGAAGGCGCTCGTTTAATAGAGGCTCAGTGCTCGAAGAATATTATGTTCTAATAACATGTATTCCCATTGTGAAAATAATGTTGTATTGAGTTATGAAGGCTGTGTTTATACTTTTGCCTGAAAGGATTATGATGCCTCCTGTGCGGCCGTTTATGTATATATGTATATAACCTGAAAGTTTGCAGTCGTCGGCTTCAGCCCCCATGCATATAATGCGGGGGTGTTCGCAGAAGACGCGTGTTCACACTTGATCCAACGTCTTGGTCCATTAAGGAGGTGATAGCGCAGCGAACTAGGCAATTGGACTATAGTGCTTTAACACTTTCACTTAGCCATAGGAGTTTGACGGTGGGGCTACTATATAGCCCCTGGTGGCTCCGCGCCGTCCGAACACGGGCGCGTACATGCCTGGCCGGGAAACGGCCCTTCGTTAGTGCGGAGGAATCCTGAAGATTCCGCTAAGTCATTGAGTGGTTGACCAGTCTCGCGCTTTATCATGACAGTCAGTTTTCGGCTTTCTCTACTGAGGTGCTCGTCCGGATGAACCAGGGCACAGTCGCAGTAGTTCTCCTGGTACCACCTTAGCCGATAGAGCGGAACGTAAGGTAGAAAAACACAGGAGCCAGGCAAACCCAACATTTGACCAAAGACATAATTCAGAGCTGATGCATATAAGGCCAAACTCGCGACGCCGAACACTCCCTAAGGTATTCGGTCTTTATAACATATGTCGGGCTGAACAATGCCCTTGATAATGAACCCCGAGTGTCCAGGTACGTGCAATATTCTGACGTGGCCAAATGCCAATAACGTCAGCATCCTTCCCCGTTGTACTGAGAATCCGGAGGATGTGAACAACAAGAGACAGTAAAAAAGGTTTACGTGGTCTTAATCTAAAAAGAAACCTTTGAGTGGGTCCTGCCGCACGCGCTACCGTGTCTCCGTTGTGCCGTATCCTGGACGGGTGTAGCACGATTGTCATCTGTAAAAGAGAGGAACTTGGTTGAAGGTTGTCGTGCAAAAAATTGGTTATTCTAAATAAACCATTTAAAATTTAAGATGAGTAAGGTTGAGCCGAACTAGCCCTGTTTACACGCGGGAAGCCCCTGGTACCATCTATAAGGGTATAATCATCAAACCAATCTTAAGTATATCTAATGATGCGCCGGACTCATCTAGTGGTCTTAACGACCCGTCATTTGTTCTGGTTGGTGAGGTCGTCTAGTGTTCGGCTGCTAAAGCAGCCGCACGTTCTTCCGCGCGTAAGGAACGCTCAACATTTCCATTAACTGTGATGGTGCCGCGTGGGCCCGACATCTTAAGCTTAAGAGAAGCGTAATTGGTATAGCGTTGAAAGCTGTTCGTCCGAGTAGTGCTTGATAGCCGCTTCGGAATGGAGCGATGTCAAAGTGTAACTTTTCACTTCGGTAGTTGTTGGGTGAACCGAATACGACTTCTAGTATTAGAGAGCATGTGGAGCGGGCCTCTGGGCCTGGTATTACTCCCTTGAAGGTAGTATTAGTGTGGCTGATCTTTGTCAGGTCTATCCCCATTTTGTGGACTATGTCCTGATATATTAGGTTTAGACTACTGCCGCCGTCCATGAGGACTCTTGTGAGATGGTATCCATTTATTATTGGGTCTAACACCAAGGCAGCCAATCCTTCGTGCCGGATACTTGTCGGGTGATCACTGCGATCAAAAGTGATCAGGTAGGACAACCAGGGGTTGAACTTAGTGGTGACGGGCTCTAGGGCGTGTGTGTCTCGGAGTGCAGGTTTGCTTCTCCTCTTCGTCACATGTACCACGCCATCGCTTTTAACCTCTGGTGGGAATTTTTTCATCCCCAGTGCTTAGGCGAGGCTAAATCCTCGTCTTCACTTGGTGTCCCCCTCCCCTTGTTTTCGGCGTTTAGCTTACCGGCCTGCTTGAAGACCCAGCATTCTCTGTGGGTGTGATTTGCAGGTTTTTCGAGGGTGGCATGAATCTGACATAGTTTTTCTAGAATCTTGTTTAGGCCGGACAGTCCATCTCTGCTGCCTTTAGAAGTGATACGTCCCAAACGTATCTATAATTTTTGATTGCTCCATGCTATATTATCTATTGTTTTGGACTATATTGGGCTTTATTTTCCACTTTTATATTAATTTTGGGACTAACCTATTAACCGGAGGCCCAGCCCAGAATTGTTGTTTTTTTTTGCCTATTTCAGTGTTTCGAAGAAACGGAATATCAAACGGAGTCCAAACGGAATGAAATCTTCGGGAACGTGATTTTCTCATCGGATAAGACCCAGGAGACTTGGACCCTCCGTCAAGAAAGCTCTGAGGCGGCCACGAGGTGGAGGGCGCCCCTAGGGCGCGCCTCACCTCGTGGGCCCCTCGAGGCTCCACCGACGCATTTCTTCCTCCTATATATACCTCACGCACTTCGCCGATCAGACACGGAGCCAAAACCTAATTCCACAGCCGCAACTTCCTATATCCACGAGATCCCATCTTGGGGCCTGTTCGAGCTCACGAAGGGGAATCCACCATGGAGGGCTTCTACAACATCATCATAGCCTCCGATGAAGTGTGAGTAGTTTACCTCGGACCTTCGGGTCCATAGTTAGTAGCTAGATGGCTTCTTCGCCTTTTTTGGATCTCAATACAATGTTCTCCCCCTCTCTCGTGGAGATCTATTCGATGTAACCTTCTTTTTGCGGTGTGTTTGTTGAGACCGATGAATTGTGGGTTTATGATCAAGATTATCTATGAGCAATATTTGAATCTTTTCTGAATTCTTTTATGTATGATTGAGTTATCTTTACAAGTCTCTTGAATTATCCGTTGGTTTGGCCAACTAGATTGGTAGTTCTTGCAATGGGAGAAGTGTTTAGCTTTGGGTTCAATCTTGCGGTGTCCTTTCCCAAAGGATGAGGGGCAGCAAGGAACGTATTGTATTGTTGCCATCGAGGATAACAATATGGGGTATTTATCATATTGCATGAATTTATTCCTCTACATCATGTCATCTTGCTTAAGGCGTTACTCTGTTTTCATTAACTTAATACTCGAGATGCATGCTGGATAGCGGATGATGAGTGGAGTAATAGTAGTAGATGCAGGCAGGAGTCGGCCTACTTGTCTCGGACGTGATGCCTATATACATGATCACACCTAGATACTCTCATAACTATGCTCAGTTCTGTCAATTGCTCAACAGTAATTCGTTCACCCGCCGTAAAATACCTATGCTCTTGAGAGAATCCACTAGTGAAATATATGGCCCCCGGGTCTATTTCCATCATATTAATCTTCCTATGCTTTATTATTGCTTTTCTCTTTACTTTGCCTTTTATTTTACTTTGCATCTTATACCAAAAATATTATCTATCATCTCTATCAGATCTCACTCTCGTAAGTGAACGTGAAGGGATTGACAACCCCTATTCGCGTTGGTTGCGAGGAGCTATTTGCTTTGTGTAGGTACGAGGGACTCGCTGCGTGGCCTCCTACTTTGGATTGATACCTTGGTTCTCAAAAACTGAGGGAAATACTTACGCTACTCTGCTGCATCATCCTCTCCTCTTCGGGAAAACCAACGCAAGCTCAAGACGTAGCAAGAAGGATTTACGGCGCCGCTGTAGGGAGTCTCATAAAAGTCAACATACCAAGTACCCATCACAATCCCTTATCTCTCGCATTACATTATTTGCCATTTGCCTCTCGTTTTCCTCTCCCCCACTTCTCCCTTGCCGTTTTATTCGCCCTCTCATTCCCTCTCGCCTTGATGTCTTTCTTGGCTCGTTTTCTCGCTTGGTTGAAATAGTTGAGTATTTATTCCTAAACCGAGAAGCTAATATCTATGGATCCTCATCCGCTTGCCAATCTTTTTAAGAGATCCAATTATGATGAACCAATTCCTAGTGATTTGGATGCACTAGATTATCTTTATAAGCTTTTGCCTGAAATCCGTAAATCTGAAAATTGTGATGAAGTGCTTCATGATAGATCTTTGAATGAAAAGCATGATTGCAGTGATTTTATTATAAATTCTATTGATGTAAATTATGCTAATAATATGCAAAACCCTAAGCTTGGGGATGCTAGCTTCGCTATGTCCAATAACCATGATTGGGGAGATTCTTCTTATGATCTTGAAAATTTATTTAAACCCCATGATGAATATAAGATTGATAATAGTTTTTGCAATAATATTGAAAGTGGGTTTGGAACAGTGTCAACTTTAGATCCCACATATTTGGATAACATTCAATCTTATGAAATTTTTGATAAAAGTGGGCTTGGAGAAATCATGACTTTAGTTAATGATAATCCCACAATTTTGGAAGAGTGTCAACTTCGCATGCATGTGGATCATGTTGAGAATATGTTATGTGATAGCTATATTGTTGAATTTTCTTATGATCCTACATGTAATTATTATGAGATAGGAAAATATGGTTATAGAAATTTTCATGTTACTAAATTTCCTCTCGTTATGTTGAGATTGCTATTGTTCTTTTCCGCTTCCTTGCATATGCTAGTTTTTGCTTGCTATGATAATCTATTTTTATATAAGATGCCTATGCATAGGAAATATGTTGGACTTAGATGTGTTTGTCATGTGTTTTATGATGCTCTCTTTGTGCTTCAGTTCTTGTCTTTCATGTGAGCATCATTAAAATTATCAATGCCTAGCTAAAAAGGCTTTAAAGAAAAGCGCTTGTTGGGAGACAACCCAATATTTTTTCTTGCTGTTATTCAATAAATAATCCATCTAACTTCTGTTTAGATGTGGTTTTATGTTTTAATTAGTGTTTGTGCCAAGTTAAACCTATAGGATCTTCTTGGATAATAGTTATTTGATCTTGCTGTAATTTCAAGAAACTTTCGGTTCACGAAAACAATTTTTAAAAATCACCAGAACGTGATAAAAAGTGATTCCAATTTCTTATGAACAATAAACAAATTGCCTAGGTCGTCCTATTTTGGATGAATTTTTGGAGTTCCATAAGTTTGCGTTAGTTACAAATTACAACAGACTGTTATGTTTTTGACAGATTCTGTTTTTCGTGTGTTGTTTGCCTATTTTGATGAGTCTATGGCTAGTAAAATAGTTTATGATCCATAGAGAAGTTGGAATACAGTAGGTTTAACACCAACATAAATAAAGAATGAGTTAATTACAGTACCTTGAAGTGATCTTTTGTTTTCTTTCGCTAACGGAGCTCACGAGAATTCTGTTGAGTTTTGTGTTGTGAAGTTTTCAAGTTTTGGGTGAATTTTTTTTTGATGGATTATGGAACAAGGAGTGGCAAGAGCCTAAGCTTGGGGATTCCCATGGCACCCCCAAGATAATCCAAGGACACCAAAAAGTCAAATCTTGGGGATGCCCCGGAAGGCATCCCCTCTTTCGTCCACTTCCATCGGTAACTTTACTTGGAGCTATATTTTTATTCACCACATGATATGTGTTTTTCTTGGAGCGTCTTGTATTATTTGCGTCTTTGTTTGTTAGTTTACCACAATCATCCTTGCTGTACACACCTTTTGAGAGAGCCATACATGAATTGGAATTTGTTAGAATACTCTATGTCCTTCACTTATATCTTTTGAGCTTGATAGTTTTGCTCTATGTGCTTCACTTATATCTTTTGAGATTTATAGTTTTGCTCTAGTACTTCACTTATATCTTTTATAGCACGGTGGTGGTTTTTTTTAAGAAACTATTGATCTCTCATGCTTCACTTAGATTATTTTGAGAGTCTTAAATAGCATGGTAATTTGCTTAATAATAATATGCTTGGTATTCAAGATTTGTAAAACTTTCTTTTGAGTGTGTTGAATACTAAAAAAAGTTTGATGCTTGATAATTTTTTTGAGATATGCAGGTGATAATATTAGAGTCATGCTAGGTGAGTAGTTGTGAATTTGAGGAATACTTGTGTTAAAGTTTGTGATTCCTGTAGCATGCACGTATGGTGAACCGTTATGTGATGAACTCGGAGCATGATTTATTTATTGATTGTCTTCCTTATGAGTGGCGGTCGGGGACGAGCGATGGTCTTTTCCTACCAATATATCCCCCTAGGAGCATGCGCGTAATACTTTGCTTTCATAACTTGTATATTTTTGCAATAAGTATATGAGTTCTTTATGACTAATGTTGAGTCCATGGATTATACGCACTTTTCTCACCCTTCCACCATTTCTAGCCTCTCTAATACCGCGCACTTTTCACCGGTAACATACAGCCACCATATATCTTCCTCAAAACAGTCACCATACCTACCTATCATGACATTTCCACAGCCATTCCGAGATATATTGCCATGCAACTTTCCACCGTTCCGTCTATTATGACACGCTCCATCATTGTCATATTGCTTAGCATGATCATTTAGTTGACATCGTATTTGTGGCAAAGCCACCGTTCATAATTCTTTCATACATGTCACTTATGAATCATTGCATATCCCGGTACATCACGGAGGCACACATATAGAGTCATATTTTGTTCTAAGTATCGAGTTGTAATTGTTGAGTTGTAAGAAAAATAAAAGTGTGATGATCATCATTTTTAGAGCATTGTCCCAAGTGAGGAAAGGATGATGGAGACTATGATTCCCCATAAGTCAGGATGAGACTCCGGACGAAAAAAAAGAAAAGAGGCCATAAAAAAAGAAAAGGCCCAATAAAAATGAGAGAAAAAGAGAGAAGGGACAATGTTACTATCCTTTTACCACACTTGTGCTTCAAAGTAGCACCATGATCTTCATAATAGAGAGTCTCTCGTTTTGTCACTTTCATATACTAGTGGGAATTTTTCATTATAGAACTTGGCTTGTATATTCCAATAATGGGCTTCCTCAAATTGCCCTAGGTCTTCGTGAGCAAGCGAGTTGGATGCACTCCCACTTAGTTTCATTTGTTGAGCTTTCATATACTTATAGCTCTAGTGCATCCGTTGCATGGCAATCCCTACTCACTCACATTGATATCTATTGATGGGCATCTCCATAGCCCGTTGATAAGCCTAGTTGATGTGAGACTATCTTCCCTCTTTTTGTCTTCTCCACAACCACCATTCTATTCCACATATAGTGCTATATCCATGGCTCACGCTCATGTATTGCGTGAAGATTGAAAAAGTTTTGAAAATGTCAAAAGTATGAAACAATTGCTTGGCTTGTCATCGGGGTTGTGCATGATTTAAATATTTTGTGTGGTGAAGATAGAGCATAGCCAGACTATATGATTTTGTAGGGAGAACTTTCTTTGGCCATGTTATTTTTAGAAGACATGATTGCTTTGTTAGTATGCTTGAAGTATTATTACTTTTATGTCAATATAAACTTTTGTCTTGAATCTTTCGGATCTGAATATTCATACCACAATTAAGAAGAATTACGTTGAAATTATGCCAAGTAGCACTCTGCATCAAAAAATTCTCTTTTTATCATTTACCTACTCGAGGACGAGCAGGAATTTAGCTTGGGGATGCCTGATACGTCTCCAACGTATCTATAATTTTTGATTGCTCCATGCTATATTATCTATTGTTTTGGACTATATTGGGCTTTATTTTACACTTTTATATTACTTTTGGGACTAACCTATTAACCGGAGGCCCAGCCCGTAATTGCTGTTTTTTGCCTATTTTAGTGTTTCAAGAAAGCGGAATATCAAACGAGTCCAAACGGAATGAAATCTTCGGGAACGTGATTTTCTCATCGGATAAGACCCAGGAGACTTGGACCTCCATCAAGAAATCTCTGAGGCGGCCACGAGGGTGGAGGGCGCGCCCCCCTAGGGCGCGCCCCCTACATCGTGGGCCCCTCGAGGCTCCACCGACGTACTTCTTCCTCCTATATATACCTACGTACCCCCGTCAGATCAGATACGGAGCCAAAACCTAATTCCACCGCCGCAACTTCCTGTATCCACGAGATCCCATCTTGGGGCCTGTTCCGGAGCTCCGCCGGAAGGGGAATCCACCACTGAGGGCTTCTACATCATTGTCGGTGTCAAAACCGGCGGATCTCCGGTAGGGGGTCCCGAACAGTGTGTCTAGGCGGATGGTAACAGGAGACAAGGGACACGATGTTTTTACCCAGGTTCGGGACCTCTCGATGGAGGTAAAACCCTACTCCTGCTTGATTAATATTGATGATATGGGTAGTACAAGAGTAGATCTACCACGAGATCAGAGAGGCTAAACCCTAGAAGCTAGCCTATGGTATGATTGTTGTTCATCCTACGGACTAAAACCCTCCGGTTTATATAGACACGGAGAGGGCTAGGGTTACACAGACTCGGTTACAATGGGAGGAGATCTACATATCCGTATCGCCAAGCTTGCCCTCCACGCCAAGGAAAGTCCCATCCGGACACGGGACGAAGTCTTCGATCTTGTATCTTCATAGTCCAGGAGCCGCGCCAAAGGTTATAGTCTGGCTATCCGGACACCCCCTTATCCAGGACTCCCTCAGTAGCCCCTGAACCAGGCTTTAATGACGGCGAGTCCGGCGCGCAGATTGTCTTCGGCATTGCAAGGCGGGTTCCTCCTCTGAATACTTCATAGAAGATTTTGAACACAAGGATAGTGTCCGGCTCTGCAAAATAAGTTCCACATACCATCGTATAGAGAATAATATTTACACAAATCCAATCTGCTGACGTATTCCGCGGCGTGACATCACACCACCGCCAAGCCTTTATTCGAATCGTTTTTACTGTCCAACCTCAGCGCACTTAGCGAGGCGGTTTCCTTGGCACGTCTTGTCGAAGCAGAGATCGTGTCCCCTTATTCCGGATTCTCATCAATACGGGCATGGGTAACCCAACCGTGCCATTAATTATGGCGCTTGTGAGATAAGCGAGTTTTACCAGGCGGGTGGGGACGTGCAGTCTCGTCCGCCCATATAAGGGGGTAAGGATCCACCTTTTTCATCTACGCCTTCTTCCTCCTTTGCGTATCCATTTTCGTGCACTCGAGCTCCAGCGCCCAAGTCCGCACATCCCACCTCAACCTTCTCCAGCCATGTCCGGAGCGGGAGGCAAGTGGATGGTCTCCTCCGTGAAGGAGGGACACATCAAGAAGCTGAGGGAAGCTGGATACTTGTCCAATGACGTCGCGCACCGGCTCCCAGATAAGGGGCAGCTCATCCCCACCCCCAGGCCCCATGAGAGGGTGGTGTTCCTCACCCATTTCCTCAGCGGACTAAGTTTCGCACTTCACCCATTTGTCCGAGGGCTCATGTTCTACTACGGCCTGGATTTCCACGATCTGGCCCCGAACTTCATCCTCAACATCTCGGCATTCATCGTTGTGTGCGAGGCCTTCCTCTGCATCCAGCCCCACTTCGGCTTATGGCTGAAGACCTTCAATGTCAAGCCAAAGGTAGTGGGCGGCCGCCAAGCGGAGTGCGGAGGTGCCACGGTGGGCAAGATGCCCAACGTCCTATGGCTCGAGGGCTCCTTCGTAGAGACCATAAAGGGGTGGCAATCGGGGTGGTTCTACATCACCGAGCCGCGTGACCCTGAATGGGCAGCGGCCCCGAATTCCGATCTGGCATCCCCACACGGCTCACCTCCTGGAAATAGAAGGGCCTACCATGGGGCAATAAAGGAGAGCTGACCGGACTCCAAACATGCATCCAACGCCTGGCGAGCAAGAAGCTCAAACTTATTAACGTAGTCCAGGTCATGCTCATCCGCCGGATCCTCCCGTGTCAACAACGGGCTTTCAGCTTGTGGGAGTTTAATTCGGCACAGCACCGAACCCTGAGTAGGCTCTTCGACACTATGTACGAAGATGCCTGGAAGGTGCTGTTCAAGGGCGCCGAGGCTCGCGCATCCGCTGCCGAGGATCGCGGATTCAGCGCGCAGCATCAAGCCAACGCGGTAAGCTGTTTTTACCTCTTACAGGATATTTGTCTTTCATAGTTTGACTCCATGCGGGATCTAAACTCCCTTGCCTTTGACAGGACTGGCAGGAGAAGTCCGGGCAGATCAGCTGTCCGGCTCCCTTGCCCGAAGACCCAGCGGACGCCCGCTTGACGGGGCTGCTGGCTCCGGCACCTTACGTGGTGTCGAAGAAGAAGGCCAAGAAGAAGGCCACGGGAACTCGAAAGAGTTCCCGGCGCCCGGTGGTGTTGGATTCATCATTCGATGACTCCAAAGCGCACTCCTCACATGAAGATGAGGAGGAGGAAGAAGAGGCCTCTCCCCCTCCAGCGGGGGGAGGAAAGAAAAGGAAGGTCGCCCCAACTAGGGGGGCCGGAGGGTCCAAGAAGGGAAGGACCCTTCCTCCGGACTGCTCCACCAACGCCGGCGATGGCGAAGAGGAGTGGCCATCCAAGGCCAAGCCCCTGTCCAAATCGTAAGTATCCGGATACCAGAATAACTCATGGCGTTCCTTTATTGCACAGTATCTTCTGACGCCGAATATAATCATGCAGTCCGCCCCGAGCCTAGGTCGGCGTGTCGTCGAGCGGCTCCTTAAGCTCGTCGGATATGAATAGCACTTCACTTCCGGCCACCTCCTCCCCTCGCCCTGCGGATGATGCCGAGGTGGAGTCCCAAAAGGGTCCAAGCCGGGAGGAGGTGGTCCTGGAGGCGCCGCAATGTGACCTCCTGGACTCCGGGCGCAAAGGGGACAAAACCCCCAAGGGCTCCAAGTCCGGCCCTGGGCCGGACACCGCACCGGAACCTTCAGCGGTTCCGGAATCCGGCAGGCGGTCCCCTAGTAATAAGAGCAAGCCTACGACGCCGGTGACCTTCGTCCAACTGGAGGCACCGGATAATTTGTTGGAGGTGTTTAACGGCGCCTCCATCAATGAGGAGCACCGCACTATTATGAGTGCGGTGATCCAGAAGGTTCAGTCCGCCAAGAGCGGGCTGACTGAAGCATGTGCCAGCCTTCTAACAGGCTTTGAGGTATGTATTTAAGATATGTAAAAATATTACCACATAGACAGTAGCCCCTGATGCTCAGTTTGGTGTTCGGAAAGAAAAGCCGAACTGAGGATCTAAAAGATATACGCAGGAGTCTAACATAAGTATGTCAATATGGGAATGTAGGCTGCACTGCTGACATCTGCCGCATTGACTGCGGAGGTCGATGCATTGAAGCAGAGCCTCGAGCGGTCCGAGAACGAGCTCGGCCTTGCCAAGAAGCAGCTCGAGGACAAGGAAGGTAAGTAATACCTTATGTAAAAATATGTAAAAAAGATGTGGTTGCAAAAAATGACAGGACCAACGTGAGTATTACAGGGGCCACGACCGAGGTGGCGACCCTGAAGGAAGCGATGTCCAAGGACGAAGACAATGCGGCCGTGGAGCGCACCAAGCGAGAAAAGTAGGAGGCGCGGGTGGCGGAGGTGCAGCAAGAGCTCCAGGCTCTCGTGGAAAAACACGAGAGTTTGGAGCTTGACTCAAAGACTCGAGAGTCCGAGCTCGCCTCGGCCCTTGAGAGCGCCAAGTCTGCCAAGGCCGAAGCCGAAAAAGCCCTCCAGGAAATTGAGGCGATGAAGAAGATAGCGGCGGGTAAGACATTCTTTATGCAAAGCAAGCACGGTAAAGTGAATTACTTGTTACTTACCCGAGTCCGGAGCTCTCCAGGAGCATTCGCAGATCTGCCCTGCAGTGTGTCCGACGCTGCCGCATACTACCGGGCCGAGGAGGGGGGCTCGACGGAGAAGGTGTTCTGGTCTCAGTATGCTGAGGTCGGACACCCGGTGCCCTTGAGCGACCGGCTGAAGCAACTGGTCGAGCTCCACAAGGTGGCCGAACAGGCCATGAAGGTCCTTATGGTCCGGCTATGGCCTGGGGAGGTCATGCCTGGGAGCTACTTTGGGCTGGTGAGGCGGCTGGCGGATGCCTGTCCACGACTTGAAGTCATCAAGCGCTCTGTATGCATCGAAAGCGCCCGTAGGGCCCTTGCCCGTGTTAAAGTGCAAGTGGGGCAAGATGGATGCCGAGAAGTCGGGTGATGATGGGCCACCGCAGGGCAAGGAGCATCGCAAGCCCGAGATGTATTATGAGGGCTGAAGGGTGCCCGCCGTATGGCGGATGAATGTTCCAAAGATGTAATTTTTGAGTAAACTCGCTCGTGTTATCCTGTGCGCTGAAAACTTGTTCATATGCGCTAAGCAACGCTTTTTAAATTTAAAATATTACCTTCTGTGCGGCCGTTTATTAAATCTGAGAGATGGCGAGTCGTCAAACGCCCCCATGCCACAGTCTTTGGGGTGTTCGGATAAACCCGAGCGCTCTTGTTCCCATTCTTGGGTCCTTCGAGGAGGCGCTCAAAGACAACGAACAAGGCAATCGGACTATAATGCTTTATCACTCTCACTTAGCCATATAATTCTATAATTTTAAATTTAGTGAAGCCCCTAGTATTCGGAAGACCGAGTTCGAGGCGCTATCCACGCCTAGGCCGGACAAAGCCGGCTCCTCGCTCTAAGCGGCATAAGTCTTTAGGGACTCGAAACCTCTTGAACAGCGACCAGCTCTCGCCCAATCATGACGGCTAGTCTTAGCTTTCTCTACTGAGGTGCTTAACCCAGCTCAACCAGGGCACAATCGCAGTAGTTCTCCCAGCGCTACCTTAGCCGATATAACAGAACATAAGGTACCAAAACATGGGAGCCGGGCAAACCCAACTATTGACCCAAGACATGATTCGGAGCTGATGCATATAATGCTATAAGTTCGGGGTGCCACACTCGTGAGAGTGTTCGGACTTCTCACACCATATTCTGATGTACTTAAGCCCCTGGTGTATTGGCCGTACCAAAGTGTACGGTTGGATAATGTCATAACTGAACATATTTTCATAAAAAAGGAATGCAATAATAGACAAAAGCTATGTATTGTTTATTCGAAAAGGCTGCGGTAAAAGCAGAACGATACAAATAGTGCGATAAGCAAGAGATGGGACTATTTGACATGTCCCCTCCAGGCGGGCTGCGGGATGGTATGTAAGATGGTATTTAGCTCGTTATAGAGACCACTGGACACTCAACGTAACTACGCCTCCCTGGCTATTGCATCGTGTGTTCGGCGGTTGTACTGCCGGACAGGGCTTCCGGAGAGTGGAGTCCTAAAAGTAAGAAAAAAAAGGAATGACCAAATCGGGAGCCCTTGTGCGGTTGAGCCGCATTTTGGGCATGCCGTGGTTGTGCCCCCCCCCCCCTTATGCCCATGGTATTTCCAGAGCGTAATTATGTACGCGTAGTAATCGGCCAGCGATTTTGCGAGGGCTGGGGTTAGCCGCATTGCTACGCTTGCTCGGAACGTGCCAGCGGTCTTGTTGTAGGTTACTCCGGCGGCTTTGACGGTGTCCGGACGTTTAATAGCCGAACTGGAGAATTGCCTTGAGAGGCTACTTTGTACTTCCGCCGCGAGGGCCGCCGTATGCTCCTCCGTTCGGAGAGAGCGTCCGGTGTTTCCATTGACCGTAATGACTCCTCGAGGGCCTGGCATCTTGAGCTTGAGGTATGCGTAGTGCGGCACCACATTGAACTTTGCAAATGCGGTTCGCCCGAGCAGTGCGTGATAGCCACTGCGGAACAGGACTATGTCAAAGATTAACTCCTCGCTTTGGAAATTATCCGGGGATCCGAAGACCACCTCAAGTGTAACTGAGCCTGCATGATTGGCCTCTACACCTAGTATGGCGCCTTTAAAGGTAGTCTTTGTGGGTTTAATCCTTGAGGGATCTATGCCCATTTTACCGTATCCCGATAAAGCGGGTTCAGGTTGCTGCCGCCGTCCATAAGGACTCTAGTGAGGTGAAATCCGTCAATGATTGGGTCTAGAACCAATGCGGCGAATCCGCCATGGCGGATGCTGGTGGGGTGGTCCCTTCGATCAAAAGTGATCGGGCAGGAGGACCATGGGTTGAACTTTGGGGCGACTGGCTCCAATGCATATACGTCCCTGAGTGCACGCTTCCGCTCCCTTTTGGGGATGTGGGTTGCGTATATCATGTTCACCGTCCGCACTTGTGGGGGGAAGCCCTTCTGTCCCCTATTGTTCGGCGGCCGGGGCTCCTCCTCGTCGCGTCATCGCTATGTAGCCCCTTGTCTCTGTTTTTCTGCACTTAACTTGCCTGCTGCTTGAACACCCAACAATCCCTGTTGGTGTGATTGGCTAGTTTTTGGGGTGCCGTGTATCCGCACGAGCGATCGAGTATTCGGTCCAAAGCGACGGGCCCGGAGTATTTTTCTTAAATGGCTTTTTCCATCGACCGGGTTTAGAGCCTCGAATCCGGCATTAATCGTCAGATCCTCGGCATTGTCGCCCGTTAATCGCGGCGCTTGTGCTTGTTGCGACGCGACACGGCATTACTATCCTTGGTATCCGAATTACGGGGCTCTTGGTCATGTTATTACTATGAGCTAGCCAGCTGTCTTCTCCCGCGCAAAAGCGGGTCATGAGTGTTGTGAGGGCTTCCATGGATTTCGGCTTTTCCTGTCCTAGGTGCCGGGCAAGCCACTCGTCGCGGATGTTATGTTTGAGAGCTGCGAGGGCCTCTGCGTCCGGACAGTCGACTATTTGATTTTTCTTGGTTAGGAACCATGTCCAGAATTGTCTGGCCGATTCCTCTGGCTGTTGGATTATGTGGCTTAGGTCATCGGCGTCTGGTGGTCGCACATAGGTGCCCTGGAAATTGTCGAGGAATGCGGCTTCCGTGTCCTCCCGCAACCAATTGACTCTGGCGGCAAGCTGTTAAGCCAATGCCGAGCTGGTCCTTTAAGCTTGAGTGGGAGGTATTTGATGGCGTGTAGATGATCACCGCGGGCCATGTGGATATGAAGGAGATAATCCTCGATCCATACCGCAGGATCTGTTGTGCCATCGTATGATTCAATGTTTACGGGTTTGAAACCCTCGGGGATTTGATGATCCATTACTTCATCATGAAGCATAGTGGGTGTCTTGGCGCCTACATGTCTTTGGGCTATATCACGACCTAGCTCAAATGAGCTTTGTCTACTGTGTTCAGCCCGGACGGAATTGCCATATCCGGCATGACGGTTATCGTCACGCGTCGTGGGGCGCCCATGCGATCCGTAGATCGATCTTGTTTGCCTTCGCTTGTCCTCCAATATATCTCGCAGGTCTGGCGCATTTCCCCGTGCCTTGGTATTATTTGAGCGACGGCCGGGTGCGGCTTGAGTGGAGGGCCGAGAGGCCTCTCTGTCGCGGCCACGAGGTGGCCGGTCGGCCGCGTCGTGCGCTGGTGATGTAGGTTTAGGTGCTTCCTCCTCTAATCGGGGTAGCAGCCTGCGCTTTGGGTAGCTCTTGGAGGGGCCTTCGAGTTCGTACTCTTCGTCCGCAAGGACTTCAGTCCATCTGTCGGCTAGCAAGTCTTGGTCAGCTCTAAGATGTTGCTATTTTTTCTTGAGGCTGCTTGTCGTGGCCATAAGCCTGCGTTTGAAATGCTCTTGTTCGACGGGATCCTCAGGCACGACAAATTCTTCATCGTCGAGGCTTGCCTCGTCTACAGAGGGAGGCATGTAATTATCGTCCTCTACCTCTCTGTCTGCCGCTTTCTCATGAGGGCTGGCTTCTCCATCCTCTGTCTTTGAATCCTCTTTGGAGGGGTTGTCTTGACACTGTCGGGGTGTTATTATCTCCCGTGCCGGAATCGCCGTTTTTGCTTTGGCGGGATTTAGAGCGGCGCCGCTGACGCCGGCGCTTAGGCTGCTTCTTGGAGGGGTCATCCTACGTTGTTCCATCGCCATTCCCTTCTTTTGGGGTGTCCACCATGTATATGTTGTATGACGAGGTGGCCTTCCAGTGCCCTATAGGCGCTAGTTCTTGGTCGTCTCCTGCATCGGCGTCCATACCGTCGATGTCTTCGGAGTCGAAGTCGAGCATGTCGGTTAAATCATCGACAGTGGCTACAAAGTGGGTGGTGGGTGGGCTTTGAATTTCTTCGTCGTCCGCATCCCAACCTTGCTGACCATAGTCCGGCCAGGGCTCTCCTGATAAAGAGAGAGACTTTAGTGAATTCAGGATGTCACCGAAGGGTGAGTGCTGAAAGATGTCCGCGGCGGAGAACTCCATGATCGGCGCCCAATCGGATTCGATTGGTAGGGGCGCGGAAGGTTCGGAGTCCGGAGAGGAGTCCGGCACCTTGGAGTCACGAGCTTCGCAAAGGACAAGGCTGGTGTTTGGCTCGATCGCAGAGATTGCAGCCCCGAGGCGGTGTGTCCAGCCACCCGTCCTCGATTGGCGCGATCGGCTCTGAGCTAAGGGTCGGAGCGCATAATCGGTGCGGCCTTCAGGCAGCTCAGCGGGCAGAGCTAGATCATGCCCATCGTGAGTCTGGGCGCTTCGGTACGTGGCTCGAACCCGTCGAAGATCAAGTCTTCGCGGACGTCAGCCGTGTAGTTCAAACTTCCAAATCTGACCTGATGGCCAGGGGCGTATCTTTCGATCTGCTCCAGATGGCCAAGCGAATTGGCACGCAGTGCAAAGCCGCCAAATACGAAGATCTGTTTGGGGAGAAAAGTCTCACCCTGGACCGCATCATTGTTGATGATCGGAGGAGCCATCGGGCCTAAAGGTGATGACACAGAGGAACTCTCAATGAAAGCACCAATGTCGGTGTCAAAACCGGCGGATCTCGGTAGGGGGTCCCGAACTGTGCGTCTAGGCGGATGGTAACAGGAGACAAGGGACACGATGTTTTTACCCAGGTTCGGGCCCTCTCGATGGAGGTAAACCCTACTCCTGCTTGATTAATATTGATGATATGGGTAGTAAAAGAGTAGATCTACCACGAGATCAGAGAGGCTAAACCCTAGAAGCTAGCCTATGGTATGATTGTTGTTCGTCCTATGGACTAAAACCCTCCGGTTTATATAGACATCGGAGAGGGCTAGGGTTACTGAGTCGGTTACAATGGGAGGAGATCTACATATCCGTATCGCCAAGCTTGCCTTCCACGCCAAGGAAAGTCCCATTCGGACACGGGACGAAGTCTTCGATCTTGTATCTTCATAGTCCAGGAGTCCGGCCGAAGGTTATAGTCCGGCTATCCGGACACCCCCTAATCCAGGACTCCCTCAATCATCATCATAGCCTCTCCGATGAAGTGTGAGTAGTTTAACTCAGACCTTCGGGTCCATAGTTAGTAGCTAGATGGCTTCTTCTCTCTTTTTGGATGTCAATACAATGTTCTCCCCCTCTCTCGTGGAGATCTATTCGATGTAAACTTCTTTTTGCGGTGTGTTTGTTGAGACCGATGAATTGTGGGTTCATGGTCAAGATTATCTATGAGCAATATTTGAATCTTTTCTGAATTCTTTTATGTATGATTGAGTTATCTTTACAAGTCTCTTCAAATTATCCGTTTGGTTTGGCCAACTAGATTGGTAGTTCTTGCAATGGGAGAAGTGTTTAGCTTTGGGTTCAATCTTGTGGTGTCCTTTCCCAGTGACAGTAGGGGCAGCAAGGCACGTATTGTATTGTTGCCATCGAGGATAACAAGATGGGTTATATATCATATTGCATGAATTTATTCCTCTACATCATGTCATCTTGCTTAAGGCGTTACTCTGTTTTCATTAACTTAATACTCTAGATGCATGATGGATAGCGGTCGATGAGTGGAGTAATAGTAGTAGATGCACGGTGAGTCGGTCTACTTGTCTCGGACGTGATGCCTATATACATGATCATACCTAGATACTCTCATAACTATGCTCAATTCTGTCAATTGCTCAATAGTAATTCGTTCACCCGCCGTAAAATACCTATGCTCTTGAGAGAAGCCACTAGTGAAATCTATGGCCCCCGGGTCTATTTTCATCATATTAATCTTCCTACGTTTTATTATTGCTTTGGTCTTTACTTTGCCTTTTATTTTACTTTGCATCTTTATACCAAAAATAACAAAAATATTATCTATCATCTCTATCAGATCTCACTCTCGTAAGTGATCATGAAGGGATTGACAACCCCTATTCGCATTGGTTGCGAGGAGCTATTTCCTATGTGTAGGTACGAGGGACTCGCGCGTGGCCTCCTACTGGATTGATACCTTGGTTCTCAAAAACTAAGGGAAATACTTATGCTACTCTGCTGCATCATCCTCTCCTCTTCGGGGAAAACCAACGCAAGCTCAAGACGTAGCAAGAAGGCTTCTTCCTTTGACCTGGTCGAGAGCCCCTAAATCCGGCGTTTACCGCCGTATTGTGTGGGCTGTCTTCTATATTTCAACGCTTGCTTTTACTGCGTCGTGGTTTTCCATTGCCATCCCTGACTTCGTATGTGCTTGGGTCGCTGGTGCTACTGCGAGCTAACCAGCTATCCTCACCCGCGCAAAAGCAGGTCATGAGGCTTGTTAGGGCTGCCATTGTTCTCGGTTTTTTCTTGGCCGAGGTGTCTGGCGAGCCATTCGTCTCGGACGCGTTGTTTGAAAGCTGCTAAGGCTTCGACATCCGGGCAGTCGATGATTTGGTTCTTCTTAGTGAGGAGCCCGTTCCAAAGTTTTTGGGCTGACTCTCCGGGCTGTTGAACTATATGACTTAAATCGTCTGCGTCTGGAGGTCGGACATAAGTCCCTTGAAAATTAGCCCGGAAAGCATCCTCAAGCTCCTCCCAACTTCCAATTGAGTTTTCGGGGAGGCTTTTCAGCCAGTGCCGAGCTGGTCCTTTGAGCTTGAGGGGCAAGTACTTGATGGCGTGGAGATCGTCTCTGCGAGACATATGAATATGGAGGATAAAGTCCTCAATCCAGACCCCAGGGTCTGTGGTCCTGCCGTACGCCTCTATGTTCACTGGTTTGAATCCTTATGGAAATTCGTGGTCCAGCACCTCATCGGTGAAACATAGGGGGTGCGCGGCACCCCTGTATTTAGATGTACCATGGCGTTCGAACGGTTGTGCTATTCGATGTTTATTTTTTTGTAGCGCGCTTCCTAGATCCATAGATGGATCTTGTCATACTGGATTTTTGGCGCGAGTCCTCACGTAGATCGTGTGTTGACTTATGTGCGGCCTTGTTAGCCGCTCTATCTCGGCCACGAGGTGGTTGATCCGACCGTTGGTTGCTTTTGTTTTCGAATGTGGGCTCACGAGGCCTCGTCGTCGAATTCGGGAAATAGCTTGCGCTTTGGATAGCTCTTCGTGTGGTAACTACCACCATATTTTTCTTCGTTGCCAAGCACTTTGTTACATCTACTGTTGAGCGTATTCTGGGCGGCCTTAAGCCTTTGCATCTGCTCCTTTAGACTCCTCGTTGTGGCAATAAGCCTTATGCGGAGGTTCTCTTGTTCCAAGTGCCTTCCCGGGATGATGTGTGCATCTTCGTCCGGACTGTTTTCCTCCTCGGAGGGAGGTTGGTGGGTTTTATCCTCGACGTCGCCGTGTTCGGACATCCGATCCATGCTATGTTCGCCGTTTGCGCCTTCGTCGTGCTCTGCCGCTGGGTCAGTGTGGACGTCGTTTCCTCTGGAGTCGACCGGGGTGTTGTTTTCTCTTTCTTTGTTATCGTTGTTTTTGCCGAGGCGGGGTTTAGCACGGCGCCTACGTCGACGCTTTGTTTGCTTCTCGATGGAGCTGTTCTTCGTTGCTTATTTCCTTTCCTCGCCATTGTTTTCTTTAGGTGTGTCCACCATGTATATGTCATGTGATGAAGTGGAGGTCCAATGCCCTGTGGGCGGTGGTTCCTGTTTGTCTCCTGCATCGTCGTCCATACCGTCGATGTCTTCGGAGTCGAAGTCGAGCATGTCGGTTAAATTGTCGACAGTGGCTACTATGTGGGTGGTGGGTGGACCGCGAATTTCTTTGCCGTCCGCATCCCATTATAGCCGGACATAGTTCTGCCAAGATTCTCCTGGCAAGGAGAGAGACTTTAACGAATTTATCACATCGCCGAAGGGTGAGTGCTGAAAGATATCCGCGGAGGTAAACTCCATGATCGGTGCCCAATCGGATTTGACAGGCACGGACGCAGGCGGTTCGGAGCCCGTGGCCGGGGACGAATCCAATGGTTCGGCAGCACAACTCTAGCGAGGGGTAAAGTCAGTATTCGGTTCTATCGCCGCTGAGAGTGCGGCCTCCAATGCGGGGTCTATCCACCCGTCCTCAGATGGCGCAATTTGCTCCGGATCGAGGGTCGGGGTAGTTGCAGGTGCGATCTCCCGAACACTGTCCGGCAGCAGAGCTAAATCATGCTCATCGTGATCACGCGGGGCACCTGACATGGGCTCGAATCCGTCGAAGATCAAGTCTCCGTGGATGTCGGCAGTGTAATTCAAGTTTCTGAACCTGAACTGGTGGCCAAGGGCGTAGCTCTCGATCTGCTCCAGATGGCCAAGTGAGTTGGCCCGCAGTGCGAAGCCGCCGAATACAAAGATCTGTTCGGGAAGGAAGACCTCACCCTGGACTGCATCGTTACCGATGATCAAAGGAGCCATCAAGCCTTACGGTGACGGGACAGTGGAACTCTCAATGAAAGCACCAATGTCAGTGTCAAAACCGGCGGATCTCGGGTAGGGGGTCCCGAACTGTGTGTCTAAGGCGGATGGTAACAGGAGGCGGGAGACATGATGTTTACCCAGGTTCGGGCCCTCTCGATGGAGGTAATACCCTACTTCCTGCTTAATTGATCTTGATGACCTGAGTATTACAAGAGTTGATCTACCACGAGATCATAGAGGCTAAACCCTAGAAGCTAGCCTATGGTATGATTGTTGTTGTCCTACGGACTAAACCCTCCGGTTTATACAGACACCGGAGGGGCTAGGGTTACACAGAGTCGGTTACTAGGAAGGAGATCCACATATCCGTATTGCCAAGCTTGCCTTCCACGCCAAGGAAAGTCCCATCCGGACACGAGACGAAGTCTTCAATCTTGTATCTTCATAGTCCAACAGTCCGGCCAAAGGATATAGTCCGGCTGTCCGGATACCCCCTAATCCAGGACTCCCTCAAGTCTCTTGTGTCCCCAACACACCCAATACAATGGTAAATTGTATAGGTGCACTAGTTCGGCGAAGAGATGGTGATACAAGTGCAATATGGATGGTAGATATAGGTTTTTGTAATCTGAAAATATAAAAACCGCAAGGTAGCAAGCGATAAAAGTGAGTGTACACCGTATTGCAATGCTAGGAAACAAGGCCTAGGGTTCATACTTTCACTAGTGCAAGTTCTCTCAACAATAATAACATAACTGGATCATATAACTATCCCTCAACATGCAACAAAGAGTCACTCCAAAGTCACTAATAGCGAAGAACAAACGAAGAGATTATTGTATGGTACGAAACCACCTCAAAGTTATTCTTTCTGATCGATCTATTCAAGAGTCCATAGTAAAATAACACGAAGCTATTCTTTCTGTTTGATCTATCCTAGAGTTCTTACTAGAATAACACATTAAGATACAAATCAACCAAAACCCTAATGTCACCTAGATACTCCAATGTCACCTCAAGTATCCACGGGTATGATTATACGATATGCATCACACAATCTCAGATTCATCTATTCAACCAACACAAAGAACTTCAAACAGTGCCCCAAAGTTTCTACTGGAGAGTCAAGACAAAAACGTGTGCCAACCCCTGTGCATAAGTTCACAAGGTCACTCAACCCGCAAGTTGATCACCAAAACATACATCAAGTAGATCACGTTAATATCCCATTGTCACCACAGATAAGCACATGCAAGGCATACATCAAGTGTTCTCAAATCCTTAAAGACTCAATCCGATAAGATAACTTCAAAGGGAAAACTCAATCCATTACAAGAGAGTAGAGGGAGAGAAACATCGTAAGATCCAACTATAATAGCAAAGTTTGCGATACATCAAGATCGTGCCGAATCAAGAACACGAGAGAGAGAGAGAGAGAGAGAGAGAGGGGAGCGAGCCCAGGGAGGTAGGGCACGCCCTCCACCCTCGTGGATGTCTCGGGAATCTTCTGGCCCAACTCTTTTACTCCGGGGGCTTCTCTTGGTCCATAAAAAGTCATCAAAAATTGGCACGTTAATTGGACTCCGTTTGGCATTCCTTTTCTGTAAAACTCAAAAACAAGGAAAAAAAGCGAAAGCTGGCCTTTGGGCTCTAGGTTAATAGGTTAGTCCCAAAAATCATATAAAACAGCATATAAATGCATATAAAACATCCAGGATGGATAATATAATAGCATGGAACAATGAAAATTATAGATACGTTGGAGACATATCAAATGTTCAAATGCTTCTATTGCTACAACTTCTTCACCTATCTTTGTGGTCACAAATTCCTCATATGAGGATACCACAAGTATCACTGACGATAATGCAGGGTTGAAGGAATTGTATGTGACAGGCATGTACAAAAGCCTCAAAGGGCATTAGACTCTTTGTGATGTGCTCAAAAAGCATATCTTGAACAGGAACCCTAGGAAAGAGGGTATTGCCTTTTAGAGGAAACTCAATGCCAATGGAACCTAATGGAACCTGAGCAGTATCCGAAAACCATATGGGTTGCTGCAAAAGGACCTCTCGTAGATCCATCCACTTTATCTGGGTTTACATGTGAATCTTCATATTCATCTCATGAGTCATTTGACTCCAACTATAAGCTGTTCAAAAATCAGAATGGTGAGGTATTTGCTAGATATGTTGGAACTAACTACAGGAACGGCCCCCCTATGAAGAAAATCTGGGTTCCCAAAAGGTGCCTTGAAAGTCTTCAGGCGAATGTCCTCATGACACCACATGTGAAGAACAGGAACCCCATATCAAATTCCTCATATAGACTAAAGTCTTCACATGGATCAAATTCCTCATATGGATCCAAGTCCTCATATGATCATCATCCTGCTAATGCATCTGTTTCGCAGGGAAAATCTAAGAGTTATGAATATGTGCATTATTCTTCAAATCATTATGTACATAAGTCCTCGAAGAATTTCTCTGCTTACTCATATGCATACTCTAACCCCTCTTCTGTGAAATGAAGCGCATTGGCTTCAATGCCACCTTTCTCTTATGGAGCTCGCAGAATGATGAACTCTTTGCCACCCCATCAGATGTGGGTGGTGAAGAAAAAGAACCAATATCTTATGCAGGGTCAGGTCTCCAGATGAACTTGAACGTTTGAAGAATTTGCTGGAGACCTGAGAGTGCTTGAAAGGACGCAAGCTAATCATGAAGAAATGAATTACTCATTTCTCACATCCTCATACTGCTATATTTATTGCACTAATTTATGAAATTCTATCTGATGAATTTAATGCCATATTCTTCACTATGAAGTTTATGAGTTTGTAAGATGCACTAATTCATCTGCAGGATGAATCTCCCAAAGCTACTGAGTGGGTCCTCGACAGTGGATGTACAAATCACATGACTGGTGACAAGAACTTACTGATGGACTCTGCTCTATCTCCATCACATATGAAGCATAGCCTATGCTGACAAAGGAAAAAGCAAGGTATTGGGTCTAGGTAGGGTTGCAATCTCAAACGATCGACACATGGACAAAGTCATGCTTGTCGAGTCCCTAGGATTCAACCTCATGTCCATCTCAATGCTTTGTGATCTTGATATGGTTGTCGTCTTTGGCAAATATTGTTGCATAGTACTCATGGAATTTGACAATTCCAAAGTCTTTGAAGGCTTTAGGAGAGGAGACTTGTATATTGTTGATTTTCTGCAGGACCACAGTCTGCCACATGTCTACTTGCAAAAGCTTCAGAAGGCTGGCTATAGCATCGTCGACTCGGTCATGTTGGCACAAGGAACTTGCACATGCGTCTGAAGAAAAAGCACGTAATTGGCATCGAAGGTGTCAAATTCCTCAAAATTCATCTTTGCGGGGCTTGTGAGGCTGGAAAGATGACCAGATCCAAGCATCCCTCAAAGACTATCATGACTACCACTCGTCCTTTTGAATTACTTCACATGGACCTCTTTGGCCCTACTCATTGTGCCACACTAACAAATGCAGCATCTCTATATGGCTTTGTTATTATTGATGATTATTCTCATTACACGTGGGTGCATATCATTATGTACAAAACTGAAGTGCAGGAAGTCTTCAAACGATTTTCCTCAAGGGCCTCGACGAATTTCGGTGTGAAGATCAAGCACATCAGGAGTGACAATGGGACTGAATTCAAGAACACTAGACTTGATGACTATCTTGATGAACTTGGTATTACTCATGAGCTATCAGCCCCATACAATCCTCAGCAGAATGGCGTCATGGAGCACAAGAACATGACTCTTGTTGAGATGGCTTGCCCTATGCTTGATGAATACAAGACGCCTCGTCGCTTCTGGCCTAAGGCTATTGATACTGCATGCCACATCATCAACAGGGTATATCTTCACAAATTCTTCAAGAAGACCTCATATGAACTCCAAACTGACAAGAAACCCAATGTGAGTTATTTCAAAGTCTTCGGTGCTAAATGTTGGATTAGGGATCCTCATCACAACACTAAATTTGCAACGAAAGCACATGAAGGTTTTATGCTTGGTTACGAAAAGGACTCGCACACCTACAGAGTCTTCAACACCTATCACAACAAGGTTGTTGAAACTGTAGATGTGCGGTTTGATGAAACCAACAGCTCGCAAAGAGAGCACCTACCTCATGTGTTAGATGAAATGCCCCCTCAGGAATCCATCAAGTTCAAGGCTACTGAGGATGTCATACCCACTGAAGAATCTGCTGAAGAAGTGATTCCAGATCCTGAAGAAAGCCATGTTGGTGCATCTGAAGAAAATGCTCAGTCCAATCAAAGTCGTCAACCTGCTCATCCTCGTGTGGCAGATGAAGTGCAGATTGACAAAATCCTCGACGATATCAATGCACCAGGTCCTCTCACACGCTCAAAAGCTTAACATTTGTCTAACTTTTCTAGGCACTTCGCTTTTGTCTCTATCACAGAGCCCACCAAAGTTGATGAGGCATTTCTGGAGCTTGAGTGGATTCAAGCTATGCAAGAGGAATTGCATCAATTAATGTGTGGAAACTTGTCAAGTGATCAGATCCTCGCAATCACAATATCATAAGTACCAAGTGGAAAACAAGCAAGACAAAAATGGCCAAGTTGTGAGGAATAAGGCTCGTCTTGTAGCTCAAGGCTACACACAGGTTGAAGGAATTGACTTCGATGAAACTTTTGCACCTGTTGCTAGACTTGAAGCTATTCGCATATTACTTGCTTATGCTAACCATCATAATATCATCTTATATCAAATGGATGTGAAAAGTGCATTCTTCAATTGTAAGCTTGAGGAAGAAGTATATGTTGCTCAACCCCTAGGTTTTGAAGATCCTAAGCATCCTGACAAAGTCTTCAGACTCAACAAGGCCCTCTATGGCCTTAAGTAGGCCCCTCGGGCGTGGTATGATACACTGAAGGAATTCCTCATTAATAAAGGCTTCAAACCCAGTTCACTTGACCCAACTCTTTTCATTAAAACCTATGATGATGAATTATTTGTGTGCCAAATTTATGTTGATGATATTATCTTTGGTTGTACTGACACACGTTATAGTGACGAATTTGCCTATATGATGAGTGAAGAATATCAAATGTTTATGATGGGAGAACTGAAATTCTTCTTAGGTCTTCGAATTCGTCAACAATGCAATGGCATCTTCATATCTCAAGAGAAATACCTCAAAGATGTATTGAGGAAATTTGGCATGCAATATTGCAAAGGCGTCAAAATCCTTATGCCCACTAATGGCCATCTATGCACTGATGAAAATGGTAAAGACTTCGATCAAAAGGTATACCGCTCCATGATTGGCTCTTTATTGTATCTATGTGCATCTAGGCCAGATATTATGCTTAGTGTTTGTATGTGTGCCCGTTTTCAAGCTACACCAAAGGAATCACACCATAAGGTTGTGAGATGTATTCTTCGATATCTAGCTCACACTCCAACACTTGGATTATGGTATCCCAAGGGCTCGGATTTTATCTCACTGGATATTCTGATTCTGACTATTATATGCTGGAGATTGACTGGATCGCAAGTCAACATCAGGCACATATCATTTCCTCGGACGATCCTTAGTATGTTGGTCCTCGAAGAAGCAAAACTGCGTATCACTCTACTACTGAAGCTGAGTATATTGCTACTGATTGTTGTTGTTCTCAATTGTTGTGGATGAAACAAACCCTCAAGGACTATGTCATCAATGTGAAGAACGTGCCTCTCTAATGTGACAATGAGAGTGCCATCAAGATTGCTCACAACCCAGTTCAGCACTCGGAGAAAAAGCACATCCAGATTCGTCATCATTTTCTTTGTGATCATGTGTTGAAGGGTGACATCTCCATCGACCATGTGAAGACTGAAGAACAGCTGGCAGATATCTTCACAAAGCCCTTGGATGAAAAGAGATTTAGCAAGTTGCGGTGTGAACTAAATATCTTAGAATCTTTGAATGTCCTTTGAATAGGACACTCATCCTAACACTTATGCAAAATTGATGACTTAGATGTGCAACACATGAAGAAACATTTTTCTTCAATCAATGAAGAACAACACTCTAAGTGTGAAGAAATTAATGAAGAATTTGATTCTCAGAACCCTATGACAATTCTGCTAATATTAGCAGAATAACTATTCTGATAACACTTCCTCACTGCATGCTCAATGCAAGTGCACGTCATTGTTTGAACCAAGTGTGCTGCAGTACTCAGGCGAGTGAACTTCGCGTCGGAAAAAACTGCACGCTTGTATTTTTTGGTACCTTTTTTGCTCTAGTTTTTTAACCGTTTGTCGAAATGAGTCGTGTAATATATCGTTGAAAATCTATGGATTAGGTGCAACTTCGTCATGTTGAACACTTTTCGAGATTCCTCACGGTTTAAGAGCAGTTTCGAAAATGGTGCGGCCCACGACGAGTGGCAGCGAGCGTTTTTCGCATTTTTTTTCAAACCGCTTGTCGGAATAAAGAAAATGATACATCGTTGGAAAGATATTGTCGAGGCACATCTTTTTCATATCTATTATTTTCTCTAATTCGTTGCGGTTTAAGAGCAGTTTCAAATTGAGTAAATCGCGGAATTCTGTCTTTCAAATTTTTTTCAAAATTTCGGTACTGTTTTCGCTCTAGTTTTCTAACCGTTTGTCGAAATGATGCATGCGATAAATCGTTGAAAATCTATGCACGAGGTGCAACTTTCATATGTGGTAATGTTTTTGAGATTTTTTACGATTTTAAGTTAATTTTAGAAATCGTGCGGCGGACGACGAGTGGCAGCGGCGGTTTTTCGCTAAATTTTTCCGAACCGCTGATCGAAATGATTTAAATCTTACGCCGTTGGAAAGATATCGATGATACGCAACTTTTCATGTAGAACACTCTCTCTAATTCCTTACGGTTTAAGAGCGGTTTTGATTTTACCAAAAAGCGGACACTCTGTTTTTCGCGAGACCAAAATCGTCGTGTGTACTTCATCGGACAGAAGAACGCACTGCTTCAAACAGAAAACCGCACTGCAGCAGACAGTCAAGCGAACTTCATGATTTCTTTTTGTCGGACATAAACTTTCTCGCACAAGTTTTTTTTGTCATTTTTCCAAAAAAAAAACGAACAAGAGTGGACCACAACACTTCCGAAAGTGAATCGTAACACTACCCGAAGTGAACGTCATGAGTTCTTGTTGTCTTTTTTTCATACTTATTAATTTTTTATGCGCGTTGACCAAGCGAGTGGACCTTTCATCAGACAGAAGAATGCACTTCTTCAAACGGAAAACTGCTCTGCAGCAAGCAGTCAAGTGAACTTCATGATTTCTTTTCGTCGGACATAAATTTTCTCGCACAAGTTATTGTTGTCTTTTTTCAACTTTTTTTTGAACAAGAGTGGAAGTGAACCGTAACACTACTCAAAGTGAACCTCAAGAGTTCTTGTTGTCTTTTTTCATACTTATTAATTTTTTACACGCGTTGACCAAGCGAGTGGACCTTCATGGAACAGAAGAATGCACTACTTCAAACAGAAAACCGCACTGCAGCAAAGACAAGTTCAAGTGAACCGCAACACGATCAAAAAACGAACCACATTATTCACCAAGTGAATCATGGAGAAGTTAAGTGAGCTTCAGAGCCACATCTATCTCATACTCCCTCCGTTCCTTGATATAAGGTGTATAGTTTTTTGAGAAAAAAACCCAAAATATAAGGTGTATTGCGTTGCACCACTCGTTTGGATAATTTTTTTAGGGATTTTATTACATTTCCTTATATAAAGCAACCTCCTCTATTTTCTCATGTTAATTAGTCAGGTGAAATCTCGCCCAAAACTTGTGAATTTTTTTCTCCATGTGCGTTCTTTAATTTCCGTGCCAAAAACTATACACCCTATATTTAGGAACAGAGGGAGTATAAGATATAGTGAGCTGCATCGCTTCCTTTTTGCAATGAAAAAGTAAACTACACTTCATTTCTTCCTTATTAAATGTAGTGAACCACAAGACTCCTCGAAGTGGGCTGCATCCATCATTTTTTTCTCTTGAAAAGTAACCCCTTTTTTAATGCTTTTTGAAATGAACTTCTCAACAAATATTTTTTACACAAAATACATCATATCCCAATCAGATACATTCGATAGACACACAAAAAAACCACAAATAACAGACTACACTGCATGCCCGTTTTGCTCTAAGCTGCACGCCGCACATGAGGGATCAACTGCACTGCAATCACGCGGCCTGTGAACCACATGATGTGGATCGGCGAACTGCACGACACGTTGGGGGAGAGCTCACCAACACACGAGCCGCAAAATATGAAAAAGCAACAAGTGAAACCACTGAGTATGGCACAACAAACAGCATTACTTTTTCAATAATTACAAAAAAACCTTGGTAATTTTACATAGCAAGCATCAAACAAAATAAAGAAAAGTCGGACTCGGTGAACAACAGAGACCACACGGACATGCATGCACCTCCTCAAACTGCATCGTGGTATGGCTGGTTGCCGAACTGCAACAGGCTCCCACCCAACCTGCACACATCGCCTGACTGCACTGCACATCCACACACACACGACTGCTTCAAGCACACACCAGCTGGCCACAAGCAAGCTATTTTCACTAGCTGATAGAAAGCCCAACGCCAAAGATGTGTTGATATGGCATACTGAAACGGGGTGCACTTCACCATGACTAGAGTGCACCACTGCTCCCACCGGAGTGCACTGCTGCCCCCAAACTCCCCCCATGGGAGCTGCTCACCCCCCTGATGTGGGCTGCAAGTTGCAACGAAGTGGTCTGCAGCAGAGAGCAATCGGTTCAGAGGAAAAAACTAACACTTGGTCATGGGCAGGAGGCAAACCTGCAGTTAGTAGCAGAAGCAATGATACCACACCGCCACCTACAGCTGTGCTCCCATAGCTACTACGACCACTGCCGATGGAGGCCCTCGCCGGGAGACCCAAGCACCTGGGAGGTGGGCTGCAACGTGATGTCTACTACACAACCTTCTTCTTGTAGACGTTGTTGGGCCTCCAAGTGCAGAGGTTTGTAGGACAGTAGAAAATTTCCCTCAAGTGGATGACCTAAGGTTTATCAATCCGTGGGAGGCGTAGGTTGAATATGGTCTCTCTCAAACAACCCTGCAACCAAATAACAAAGAGTCTCTTGTGTCACCAACACACCCAATACAATGGTAAATTGTATAGGTGCACTAGTTCTGAAGAGATGGTGATACAAGTGCAATATGGATGATAGATATGGGTATTTGTAATCTCAAAATATAAAAACAGCAAGGTAACAAGTGGTAAAAGTGAGCACAAACGGTATTGCAATGCGTTGAAACAAGGCCTAGAGTTCATACTTTCACTAGTGCAAGTTCTCTCAACAATAATAACACAATTGGATCATATAACTATCCCTCAACATGCAACAAAGAGTCACTCCAAAGTCACTAATAGCGGAGAACAAACGAAGAGATTATGGTAGGGTACGAAACCACCTCAAAGTTATTATTTCCGATCGATCTATTCAAGAGTCCATAGTAAAATAACATGAAGCTTTTCTTTCCGTTCGTTCTATCATAGAGTTCATACTAGAATAACACCATAAGACACAAATCAATCAAAACCCTAATGTCACCTAGATACTCCAACGTCACCTCATGTATCCATGGGTATGATTATACGATATGCATCACACAATCTCAGATTCATCTATTCAACCAACACATAGAACCTCAAAGAGTGCCCCCAAGTTTCTACCGGAGAGTCAAGACGAAAACGTGTGCCAACCCCTATGCATAGGTTCATGGGCGGAACCCGCAAGTTGATCACCAAAACATACATCCAGTGTATCACGTGATATCCCATTGTCACCACAGATAAGCACGGCAAGACATACATCAAGTGTTCTCAAATCCTTAAAGACGCAATTCGATAAGATAACTTGAAAGGGAAAACTCAATCCATTACAAGAGAGTAGAGGGGGAGAAACATTATAAGATCCAACTATAATAGCAAAGCTCGCGATACGTCAAGATCGTATCACCTCAAGAACACGAGAGAGAGAGAGAGAGATCAAACACATAGCTACTAGTACATACCCTCAGCCCCGAGGGTGAACTACTCCCTCCTCGTCATGGAGAGAGTCGGGATGATGAAGATGGCCACCGGTGAGGGATCCCCCCTCCGGCAGGGTGACGGAACAGGGTCCGATTGGTTTTTGGTGGCTACAGAGGCTTGCGGCGGCGGAACTCCCGATCTATTCTGGATTGCTTCCGTTCCAAAAATAACTCTCCTGAAGGTTTCATTCCGTTTGGACTCCGTTTGATATTCCTTTTCTTCGAAACACTAAAACAAGGGAAAAAACAGGAACTGGCACTGGGCTCTTGGTTAATAAGTTAGTCCCAAAAATAATATAAAAGTGCATAGTAAAGCCCATTAAACATCCAAGATGGATAATATAATAGCATGAATACTTCAGAAATTATAGATACGTTGGAGACGTATCAGCATCCCCAAGCTTAATTCCTACACGTCCTCGAGTAGGTAAATGATAAAAGAAAGAATTTATGAAGTGTGAATGCTAGCAGGTGCACAAGTTTTATCAATGATAATTTCAGTCACCTTTTCTAGCATCATTATATGTCATAACAGTAGCTCATATCATAAAACTTTGCATGATCAAGTAACAAACTATCCACATGTTAAAGTACAGATCATAAACTTTCTTGAAAACTAACAAACCGTGTTATTAGTCATCAAACAATTACAATTCATCTTATTTTCGTGAAGAGTCTATGTTAGAGCTTTGATTTAGCAAATCCCACATACTCAACTATCATATAGTCTTCCATGATTGCTACCACTCAAAGCATATTTTTAGAACAAATAGCATCCATCGAACACAGAGAAAGATAGGGGCTTAATGTTTCGCCTCCCAACTTATTTATCATATAGATAATTGTCAACAATAATAATTCATGATCAAATATATTTGAATGGCCATATATGCTTAGATCTTTCCATCACATGATGCTTGCCAACTAAAGAGTAGGTTGGAATGAGAAGGAATACTACTGACTCTTGCATAAAAGTAAAAGATAGGCCCTTCGCAGAGGGATGCAGGGATTTGCGGAGGTGCCAGAGCTCGAAGCAAAAACAGAGATGAAAATAATTTTGAGAGGTATGCTTTCATTGTCAACATAACGACCAAGAGTTCACAATATCTTCCATACTAGATACATTCTAGGCGGTTCCACGCAGAAAGGTAAAGTTTTTACTCCCCCTCCACCAACATTCACACTCTACGGCTTGTCCGAAACAACGGGTGCCGTCCAACTATCAACATTCCTGGGGGAGTTTTGTTTAAATTATTTGCGAATTTGTTTTTGATATTTTGATCATAGGACTCGGCATCCCAGTTACCAGCCATTTTCTCGTGAATGATGAGCGGAGTCCACTCATCGTGAGAATAACCCACCTAGCATGGAAGATACTGACAGCCCCTAGTTGCTACATGAGCGATTCGGGAATACAAAACAGATTATTATTTGAAGGTTTATAGTTTGGCACATGCAAATTTACTTGGAATGGCAGGTAAATACCGCATATAGGTAGATATGGTGGACACTCATGGAAGAAACTTGGTTCAAGGAATTTGGATGCACAAGCAGTATTCCCGCTTAGTACAGATATTTTGGCTAGCAAAGGATTCTAAATAGCAAGCACCACAATGTTAGAGGATCCATAACAATATAACTTCTATACAAATATAACCAAGCATAACTCATTATGTTGCCTTCCTTGTCCAACTTCAACTAATTTCTTCAGGTTTGAAAATAATTAATGGGGCTCACAATCATAGAATATGTCCAAGATAGTATATTTATATGTGAAATCTCTCTTCCTTCAATATTCTTTCATGAATTGTTCAAGTGAGCAATACAATGTTTGCTAACCTTCAAAAAATTTACCACCTCTACTTCTTATATGTGAAGTCATTACTCCTCATGGGATAAGCTTGTAAAACATATATAATTTCAGATTTATGACATTGAAATCATTCAACCATTTACTCATAGGATATAAGTGAAGCACACGAGTAAATGACAAACTACTCCAAAAAGATATAAGTGAAGATCAATGAGTAGTTAAATAATTATGTAGCTATGTGAAGACTCTCTCTCATTTAAGAATTTCAGATCTTGATACTTTATTCAAACAGCAATCAAAACAAAAGAAAATAAAATGACTCTCCAAGCAAAACACATATCATGTGGTGAATAAAAATATAGCTCCAAGTAAAGTTACCGATGAATGAAGACGAAAGAGGGGATGCCTTCCGGGGCATCCCCAAGCTTAGGCTCTTGGTTATCATTGAATATTACCTTGGGGTGCCTTGGGCATCCCCAAGCTTAGGCTCTTGCCACTCCTTATTCCATAGTCCATCGAATCTTTACCCAAAATTTGAAAACTTCACAACACAAAACTTAATAGAAAACTTGTAAGCTCCATTAGCGGAAGAAAACAAAACACCACTTCAAGTACTGTATTGAACTCATTATTTATTTATATTGGTGTTAAACTTACTGTATTCCAACTTCTCTATGGTTTATAAACTATTTTACTAGCCATAGATTCATCAAAATAAGCAAACAACACATAGAAAACAGAATCTGTCAAAAACAGAACAGTCTGTAGTAATCTGAAACTAACGCAAACTTCTGGAACTAAGAAAAATCTACCAAAATAGGAATACCTAGATAATTTGATTATTGATCTGCTGCAATTGGAATCAGTATTTTATCACGTTCTGGTGATTTTAAACAATTGTTTTCGTTAACAGAAAGTTTCTGGAATTTTCAGCAAGATCAAATAACTATCATCCAAGAAGATCCTATAGGTCTTACTTGGCACAAACACTAATTAAAACATAAAAACACATCTAACCAGAAGCTAGATGATTTATTTATTACTAAAAATAAACAAAAAGCAAAAAACAAAAATAAAATTGGGTTGCCTCCCAACAAGCGCTATCGTTTAACGCCCCTAGCTAGGCATGATGATTTCAATGATGCTCACATAAGACATAAGAATTGAAACATAAAAAGAGCATCATGAAGAATATGACTAGAAAATTTAAGTCTAACCCATTTCCTATGCATAGGGATTTTGTGAGCAAACAACTTATGGGAACAATAATCAACAAGCATAGGAAGGCAAAACAAGCATAACTTTAAAACTTTAAGCACATAGAGAGGAAACTTGATATTATTGCAATTCCTACAAGCATATATTCCTCCCCCATAATAATTTTCAGTAGCATCATGAATGAATTCAACAACATAACCATGACATAAATCATTCCTTTCATGACCCACAAGCATAGAAAATTTGTTACTCTCCACATAAGCAAAATTCTACTCATTCGTAATAGTGGGAGCAAATTCAAGAAAATAACTATCATGGGATTGAAAATTGAAATCAAGATGACAATTTTCATGGTTATCATTCTTTATAGCATACGTGTCATCACAATAATCATCATAGATAGGAGGCATGCTTTTATCATAATAAATTTGCTCATCAAAACTTGGGGGATAAAAAATATCATCTTCATCAAACATAGCTTCCCCAAGCTTGTGGCTTTGCATATCAATAGCATCATGGGTATTCAAGGAATTCATACTAACAACATTGCAATCATGCTCGTCATTCAAAGATTTAGTGCCAAACATTTTAATGCATTCTTCCACTAACACTTTGGCACAATTTTCCTTTCCATCATACTCACGAAAGATATTAAAAAGATGAAGCGTATGAGACAAACTCAATTCCATTTTTTTGTAGTTTTATTTTATAAAATTAAGTAGTGCTAAAACAAGAAACAAAAAGATTCGATTACAAGATCTAAATATATACCTTCAAGCACTCACCTCCCCGGCAACGGCGCCAGAAAAGAGCTTGATGTCTACTACACAACCTTCTTCTTGTAGACGTTGTTGGGCCTCCAAGTGCAGAGGTTTGTAGGACAGTAGCAAATTTCCCTCAAGTGGATGACCTAAGGTTTATCAAACCGTGGGAGGCGTAGGTTGAATATGGTCTCTCTCAAACCAACCCTGCAACCAAATAACAAAGAGTCTCTTGTGTCCCCAACACACCCAATACAATGGTAAATTGTATAGGTGCACTAGTTCGGCGAAGAGATGGTGATACAAGTGCAATACGGATGATAGATATGGGTATTTGTAATCTCAAAATATAAAAGCAGCAAGGTAACAAGTGGTAAAAGTGAGCACAAACGGTATTGCAATGCGTTGAAACAAGGCCTAGAGTTCATACTTTCACTAGTGCAAGTTCTCTCAACAATAATAACATAATTGGATCATATAACTATCCCTCAACATGCAACAAAGAGTCACTCCAAAGTCACTAATAGCGGAGAACAAACGAAGAGATTATGGTAGGGTACGAAACCACCTCAAAGTTATTCTTTCTGATCAATCTATTCAAGAGTCCGTAGTAAAATAACATGAAGCTATTCTTTCCGTTCGATCTATCATAGAGTTTGTACTAGAATAACACCTTAAGACACAAATCAACCAAAACCCTAATGTCACCTAGATACTCCAATGTCACTTCAAGTATCCATGGGTATGATTATACGATATGCATCACACAATCGCAGATTCATCTATTCAACCAACATATAGAACCTCAAAGAGTGCCCCAAAGTTTCTACCGGAGAGTCAAGACAAAAACGTGTGCCAACCCCTATGCATAGGTTCATGGGCGGAACCATAAGTTGATCACCAAAACATACATCAAGTGTATCACGTGATATCCCATTGTCACCACAGATAAGCACGGCAAGACATACATCAAGTGTTCTCAAATCCTTAAAAGACGCAATCCGATAAGATAACTTGAAAGGGAAAACTCAATCCATTACAAGAGAGTGGAGGGGGAGAAACATCATAAGATCCAACTATAATAGCATAGCTCGCGATACATCAAGATCGTATCACCTCAAGAACACGAGGGAGAGAGAGAGATCAAACACATAGCTACTGGTACATACCCTCGGCCCCGAGGGTGAACTACTCCCTCCTCGTCATGGAGAGCGTCGGGATGATGAAGATGGCCACCGGTGAGGGATCCCCCCTCCGTAGTCTTGAACGATTGTATCGATTGGTTTTGGTGGCTCTGAGAGGCTTGCGGCGGCGGAACTCCCGATCTATTCTGCTCCCCGATGGTTTTAGGGTATATGGGTATATATAGGCGAAAGAAGTCGGTCAGGGGGGCCACGAGGGGCCCACGAGGGTGGAGGGTGCGCCCAGGGGGTGGGCGCGCCCCCCTGCCTCGTGCCTTCCTTGTTGCTTACCTTATGTACACCCCAAGTCTTCTGGATTGCTTCCGTTCCAAAAATAACTCTCCTGAAGGTTTCATTCCGTTTGGACTCCGTTTGATATTCCTTTTCTTCGAAACACTGAAACAAGGGAAAAACAGGAACTGGCACTTTGGGCTGCCGGTTAATAAGTTAGTCCCAAAAATAATATAAAAGTGCATAGTAAAGTCCATTAAACATCCAAGATGGATAATATAATAGCATGAATACTTCATAAATTATATATACATTGGAGACGTATCACAACACATCGGTTGTGCACTGCACGCGCATGTGGGTGGAAGTTGGATGGTGTGGCACTCATCGCCGGCCGCCAAGGAAGTGCAGTCCGTCGAGTAGCCATAGGGAGCAGTCAGCCGCCGCACACGTTGCCATGGTTGGTGGAGGACGCTGGAAGACATGGGATGTCTTCTCCCCTCGATCTAGCTCTCTGCCGCGAGGATGATGGACCGAGGCTGGATCCGCCCGCCAACTCCAGGTTGCGCGTGATGGTGGGCACCGGCAGGAGGTTGACTGGATCCGGGTGCGGCGGCGCAGCAGGGGAAGGGGCGCGGCGGCGCGGCAGGTTCCTCCTTGGATCCAGCAAGGAAGATGGCCGGAGACACAAGGCTCGGCTGGATCCGTGGGTGCCAGGCTCGGCCCGATTTGAGGGCGCAAGGATCCGTCGGGACGGTGGGGTTGGGGCGGCTCCATCACGCCGGTGGTCTCCGGGGTCGACGGGATCCGTCGGGGGCGGTGGTGTAATGCTTGGCGGCTTTCCTTGGCGGGAGGGAGGCGGCGAGGAGGAAGTGGCGCCAGCGGCGGCCCGGCAATCTTGAGGAGGGGGCAGCGGCGCAAGGAGGGAAGCGGTGCGGGATGGGGCGGCGTAGTGGAGAAGGGAGGCGGCGCCGCCTGAGAAGGTGGGCAGGGTACGCGCTGCGCCGGAGAAGGTGGGTAGGGAGGTGGGGCGTGGCACGGGGAGGGAGGTGGTGGTGGGTGGCGTCACCGGAGAAGGTGGGGAGGGTAGGGCGCGCCGCATCGGAGAAGGTGGGGAGGGAGGTGCGGCACGGCGCTGGGAGGGAGGTGGCTGGCTGGGGTCATGGGGAGAGTGGGAGGATAAGGTGGGGTATGGGTTTTTTTTGTCCGGTGCAGTTCGGTTCGTTTGTTTGGTTAGTTTCTAGCTACAGGTCAGCTCGATGATGTTAGCAGAATAAGTGTATGTTAGCATAATAAGGTCTAAGGGGGTGTTATCATAATAGACCCATCATATATATAGTGTTACTATTCATCATCCAGAGTGCAGAATAAGTTATTCTTCACCCGAGGTAATCTTACGGTCATTTCATAAATAAATTACATTTGAAATACAAATAGTTACATTCATATTAATTTACTGCATAAAAATGGCATAACAAAAAACAATATAGATCAAAAATTGTATTTTATGTACATTTTACACTATGTTTTTACATTTGTAATTTTACTTAACATAAAATATTTTTTACGACGATTATAGGTTATCTTACGTTCTCTTTTTATGTCTAAAATAAAACAAAATTTACGAAACGTAAAATTACGATGCATAGATGTTAAAATAGATGTGGGTGAAGAATAACTATTCCTCATCCAGGATGACGAATAGGACACCTATTTTATACTCCCAGGAGTACATACTCCCACCATTTAACAGATCCTTTGAGTGGATATGCCCAATATCTAACAAACCAACTAATCAATAGAAAAAAATTGGGGCTACTTTTGTGTTGTGGTGCACACGGGTAGGTCTCTGATCCTAGAATAAAGGGACCGTACTTGTGGATCTCAACTTCTGAACATCGAAACCTTTTGACCACACGCCTGGCATATATGAGTATATAGGTTTAAAAAATGAGTATACAGGTGAAGTGAAGTAGTGCATGCACGTTCCCATAAAAAAACAGTGCATGCACGTGAGGTCTATGCCAGCTAATCTTTTTAGTACACATATATTAATATTTGTCGGACATATATACTTTTAGGACAATGCTAATGCCCACACGTGTGGTGGGAGTGAAACCCGCCCATACACCATATAACACACACACTGCGCCATGTCACCGCATGCATGCATGTGTGAATTTTTTTGGATTTTGAATTTTTTAAATGTTTTATTTTTTAAATGAAAAATCCGATTGAAGATCCGTTTTCACCATTAAATCCCTCGCGACGAGATCTTCGAAACTAGATTTCATACCAATATGTTTTGATGAACTTTTTTAGGTTAAAAGTTACCATGTCTATTGCACATGAATTGCCATGGTGTTTACACTGAAGTTGCCATGATATGTTTCAGCTATTTTTCTTCTACATTTGAAAATAAAATTTGACATTTATAAAACGGGGAATTAAGAAACTAGACTTGCCATGAACCATAAACTAAAGTTGCCATGATACATGCACTTAAAATTGTCATGTTTCATACAAAAACTAATTTTCATGGTCAAAGTACTGGAGTTGCCATCATCAAAATACTAAAATTGCCATGCTCTACAAACTAAAATTGCCACATGGCAACTTTAGTTTAAGCACTATGGCAACTACAGTGTAAACATCATGGCAACTTTAGTTTAAGCACTATGAAAACTACAGTGTAAACATCATGGCAACTTTTGGGTAAAAAAAATTCGTCGGAACATAGCAACATGGGGTCTAGTTTCGAAGATCTCGTCGAGACAGATTTAATGATGAAAACGGATTTTTAATTTGATTTTTTAGTTAGGAGATAAAACATTTTTAAGCCGAAACCCAAAAAGATTCCTGCTGATGTCATATGTTCACATGTGGCAAAATGAGTGGTAAAGGAGGCGTGTGGGCGATGTGCAAGATGCCACACGTGTGGGCGTTAGTTTTTTCCTACTTTTAGTGGAGTATACAAAACATTTTCCTGATGGAGTATGCATCAAAAAATTTATGGAGCACAAACCATAATTTTGTTTGAAATGAAGCATACATCACATTTTTTTCATGGATTATAAACCATTTTCTCGTGTGTCAATATGTACCACCTTTTCCAAATGCACTATACTAAATTTTGGTAGAATATGTACCACATTTTATAGATGGGGTATATACCACATTTTTCTAAGTTAAGTGTATGTCAGATTATTTTTCACAATATAGTATATACCACTTTCTAGTGACGGAGTATATGCCATTTTTTTAGGATTGAGTATATACCACATTTTTTTGCCATGTAGTATACACCATATTTTCTTGTGATGGAAGAAGTATATACTACAATGTTCATACCAGATCAACAGTATATACCACTTGCCACTTGGTTTACAAAGGAGTATGTACTACAAATATCGATCAGACTGGTGTACTATAATTAATTGGAAGAGTATACTACAAGAATTAGTAGCATAATTATTTAAATACAAAAGAAGTATAGCTGTTTCGAATATTTATATTAGTCCATACCAGAATATACAAACGTATATGTACATCACATCGGAGAGCACGCTTGCCCTTGCATGCTTGTAGCGTATGCATGTTGCATAGACATGCTGGATCAGCCGATGCCATCTGATCATCAGATCATGTATGCACACGAATATAAATTTGTAGTAGGATGCAAGTATAATTTAATCATACATCAGTCCATGAACGGACAACATATACAGTAGCTATCATGCATGGATCTACTGATTTGCCTTACAATTAACTAGAGTAGCAGGATGCTAATATTGCATCTGCCAACCAAAAGCCCGATGTATCGTCGGCCAATCAGTGGAGAAAAGGCTGCTGGTTGCATGCGATCCTAGGTCATCATGTCGCCGCCACACGTATCTTCTCTCCATCATCGAGCCGAGCCGTCGAGCGCCGCCGCCGACCTCATCTATGTTCACCATGGAGCCCCTTGACTGCCCTGATTTCACTACTGTGACATGCAACAACGAGCCGAGATGAATACATGGAGTTAACATGAATGCTTATAGAAAATAACACAAGAATGTCTCTTACGTCTCGCCGCCGGAGTCCCGGATGGAGGACATACTTGGATGGCAAACTCTAACTTTTAGCACCGGGCCAGAGTTCCGGATGTTGGATGGCAGCCGCTCTTGCCGGAATCCTGGATGGATCAGCTCGCCGCAGGTTGGGATGGGCCGTGCATCGAAGACATTGGAGATCGGGTTGGGAGAGTATCACCTGACGGTCGCGTCGCCGTTAGGCCAGGTATTAATATGTGGGCAACTACGCACATCCCTGATCCCTAATTTTGTGGAACTAATTTTCAAACTATGTGTGATCCATGTAGAGAGTTTTATCAGGTAGTTAATTAATATTTTGATTTGATTAAATAATTGCTAGTGGGCATGCATTTTTGACTCGTTACCACATCGGCGTGAGTTATTTGGTGCTAGGAGTATGTACTCCTAGGAGTACTAACCCATTTTCATTTATATATATATATATATATATATATATATATATATATATATATATATATATATATATATATAGGCGGTCTATTTTGCTAGATATATAGACGGCGGTCTATTCTGCTAATATTAGCAGAATAACTATTCTGCACACCATTTCGGCACTGCACGCTTAACAGAAGCGCACTGCATCATTTTGACGACGAGCACTGCAATAGAGACTAGTGAACTTCTCGTCGGAAAAAACTGCACGCGTTATTTTTTCGGTACTGTTTTCGCTCTAATTTTTTAACCGTTTATCAGAATGAGGCGTGTAATATATCATTGAAAAGCTATGAATTAGGCGCAACTTCGACATGTGGAACACTTTCCGAGATTCCACACGGTTTAAGAGCAGCTTTGAAAATAGTGCGGCGGATGATGAGTGGCAGCGAGCGTTTTTCGCGTTTTTCTCTAAACCGCTTGTCGCAACGAAGCAAATGATACGCCGGTGGATAGATATCGTCGAGGCGCATCTTTTTCATATATAAATCTTTCTCTAATTCATTACAGTTTAAGAGCAGTTTCAAATTTACTAAATCGCGGAACTCTGTTTTTCAATTTTTTTGAAATTTTCGGTACTGTTTTTGCTCTAGTTTTCTAACCGTTTGCGAAACGAGACGTATGATACGCCGTTGGAAAGCTACGGACAAGGCGCAACTTTCATATGTTGAAATGGTTTTGAGATTCCTTACGGTTTTTAGTTAGTTTTAAAAATTGTGTGGCGGACGACGAGTGGCAGCGGCCATTTTTTCGTAATTTTTTTCGAACCGCTCGTCGGAACGGTCCAAATGATATGCCGTTGGAAAGATATCGATGAGACGCAACTTTTACATATAGAACACTCTCTCTACTTCCTTATGGTTTAAGAGCAGTTTTGATTTTACCAAAATGCGGATACTCTGTTTTTTCGCGACGCCAAATCGACGTATGTACCGAATCGGACAAAAACTGCACTTCTTTTAGACTGAAAACCGCACTGCATCAGACGGTCAAGTGAACTTCATGGTTTTTTTCTCAGACGATTTTTTTCCAAACAAGCATTAAAATCGACGTGTGCACTTCATCAGACAAAAGAACACACTGCTTCAGACTAAAAACCGCATTGCATCAGACGGTCAAGTGGACTTCATGGTTTCTTTTCTCAGACGATTTTTTTCCCAAACAAGCACTAAAAATCGACGTGTGCACTTCATCAGACAGAAGAACACATCGCTTTAGACTAAAAATCGCACTGCATCAGACGGTCAAGCCAACTTCATGGTTTATTTTTGTTACACGTAAATTTTTGAAGACAAGCATTCTTTTATTTTATCGTCTCAGTAACATTTTTTCAGCACTTCACATTGCGAGTAAGTGAACCGCGACACTACCAAGGGTGAGCCGCATGAGTATTTTGTTGTCTTTTTTCATACATTGCACTTGGAGGGGACTGCATTAATATTAACTCTTGCTTTTTTAAGACAACATGTGGCAACATAATGAACCTCTCACAGAGTGTGTTTTACATGGGCAAAGAAGTGAACCCCATGGCCGAGAGAAATGTACTGTGACACTAGTAGTTAACTGCATTGTTTTTTTTCTGTTCCCTAATTTTGTTTTTTCCACTTTTTTGTTGACGAGTCTGAACTCCGATGATAAGGCGAGTGAACTTCTCCGAGTATAATTTTATAAGAGGCAAAACAAACCCCTGCAATTTGACACATAATTTTTTTATACTAAAGCAGTATGCACAGTACACACCAAAATCAGCACGAGCAACCTAGCCGAACTGCATCCCCGATTCGAGCGGAAGTGAGCTGAAGCATCCAGTAGCAAAAAGAGACTAAAAAATGTAATTTCTACAAAAACAACACCAAACTACATCCGAGCCACACACCAATGCCCAGCGAACTGCACAGATAATTTATCAAACTGCATTTTGAGATTTTACTGCACTGAATTCATCAAAATCAACAACAAAAATCTGGAAAACACATCCGGAGCGAACTTCTCTCTCTGCTATGCGGCAAGGTGTGCATTGCATGTGCAAGAGGAGGCATGATGGAGTGGACCCGGGGGGCCTCGTTGCCGTGATGACCGCCCTGGCCTTGACGCTACAGCGGTGGGACGCGATGAGAGTGCACCGCTGCCTCCACCGGAGTGCACTGCAGCTCCGAACTCCACCATGCGAGCTGCTCCCCCATGTTTTGGGATGCATCCTGCAACAAAGTGGTCGCCAGGGCACGGGGTGTGTGCTGCGGCCAGACCAACGGAACAGATCTGCCATGGCCGCGACCACCTCGAAGGACAAAAAACGAAAAACGAACCGCACGCCCATGCTGCTCCAACCGCTAGCAGCTCTCCGCGTCTTGCATCTCCACACGAAGCTTGCGCTGGGCGGAATGGGGGCGGCCTCTTGCTAGAGCCGGCGCGGAGTGAGATGAGGAGGGCAGCGACCAGGATGACCGGATTCGAGGCCGGTGCTACCAGATCCGACCTCGGTGTGGAGCAGGTCGCCGGCGTGGTGGTCGACCCGGACCGCCGGCTGGATGTGGAAGTGGGGCGTAGCGGGAGGCCGCCGCAGCCTGGCCCCGGTAGCGGGGCATTGCGGAGGGCCGCCGCGGCCTGGCTCCGGCGGTGAGGTGTCGCCGGGTGCTTCGCAGCTTGGATCCGGCGCCAGGACGTCGTGGGGGGCCGGTGATTTCTCGTCGGACGCATCGTATCGGTGGCGGGGGAAGCCGCGAGGCCCGTCTGGCTGATCCGGAGAGGAATGAAGAACCAGGGGGGAAGCTGGTGGGGCGGCGGCGCGGGGGAATGAGGCGGCTCGGCGCGACGACATAGGCAGGTGGGGCGGCGGCGGGAGTGGGCGGCGCGAGGTAGGAAGGTAGGGGGCGGCGCGGGCTAGGCAGATGGCGGCGGCGCGAGGTAGGCAGATGGGGCGACGGCGCGGACGGGTGGGGAGTGGGCGCTGGAAGTGGGAGGTCATGGGGGAGAGAGAGAGAGGATTCAACGGTGGAAGTGCGAGAAGATAAGGTGAGCAGTTCATTGGGGTCTTTTTATGTTAGTTTGTAGCTACGGGTCACTGGATCTTGTTAGCGAGAATAAGAAAGTGGTGTGAGAATAAGACTCTAGAGGATGTTATCATAATAGACCCACCCTATATATATATATATATATATATATATATATATATATATATATATATATATATATATATATATGAGAGTTTTCAATGTCCTCAACAACATTCATTTATTGCTAATTTTTCAAGTTGATTTTCATCTAAGTGAATGTGATTGGACTCTTCCCCCTCTATGCTAAACTTAATCCAGTCTGTTCATAAATTCTTCATGTGCGTTCTATTTGAAACACATTCAAAGTCTTCACTATGTCCTTGACAGCTGAAGAATTTACAAACAAAACATTAAAATTTTCATTTATGATTTTTTGGCTGTTGCCGCTCAAACAGTTCCACTTCCCACGATGGATTAAAATACTCACCCACGATCCCCCACGATCTCCACCTCTTAGTATGTGGGTGACACATGTCGATAGGATAGTAAGGGTCAGGGGCATGTTCGTCCAAAATCTTCGGACGAACAGTTTTTCACTGCGGCTATAAATACCCCTCACCCTCCTCATACTTCGTTTACTCCGCTCGACCTCAACTCGCCTCGCTCGAGCTCTCAGACCTAGCCCCGCCGCCAAGTTAGGGCATGGGAGATCTGAACTGACGAATTTCTCTATCTTCACTCCCAGTTTGTCGTGTTCTTCGTCAAGGGTTAAAATCTAATTTTACTACCCTACTTTGATTCTTATGATTTTCACAAAATCCTCAAAAGGTGTTTATTCTTCAACTTCTCACTCCATAAACACCGGAATGCTTCTTTTCCTTGATTAGTTTCGATAAGCTATGATTGTCCTCAAGATTCCTCAATTGTGTGGATTTTCAAATCTGTACAACTCTGGAACCTGAGTCAAGAACGCTTATTGAAATTCCTCAAGACATCTATGGTCAAATTCCTCAAACTTGATACTTTTTTTGAAATTTTTTAGAAGACGCATATGACCTCTCCAAATTCTACGCACCTATACTCTGTTCACAGGTACAAAATGTCTGCTGCTGAATCACTAGGTTCTCATCAACTTAACTCATTTGCAGCGTTCCTCGAAGAAAATTTGCATACTTCTTCAGAAACATCCAAAGTTCAAAGTCCTTAAGTAAGGAAAATGGCAGATGGGAAGAGACCTCAGAAGGAAGGCAAGAGGCCAAAAACAAACACTGCGTTTGAGATCCCTGAGGACATATGATGAATATTGCACACCAGATGAAGAAACTCACGGGAAAGAAAACAAGAATCAGCGCAAAGTGCGCATACAGAGGATTGAGAGGAGATGGGCAAAGGAATGGAGGGAATATCGTTATGTAACTCCCAAGTACATGAAGAAATTTGTTGTAAACCCTTCATGTCCAAGACCACCCTTGGCTGCTGGCCAAATAGCTGATCCCACCAGTGTCAGGCGCGGTGAGGAATTTCCAAAGGAATGGGCCAAGCGCCAAGCTAAGCTTCAAAAAGTTGTTGCAGAAGCAATGAGGAAATTCAATGTGGATTCTCAACCTGCTACTGTTGAGGCCTCTGCCAGTAACTCTGGACCAAATAAGACTATGTTGAAGAAATCTATTGTGAAGCCAAGTTCCTCAACAACAATGCCCTCACAGCCAACTTCATCAACAGCAAAGCCCTCAAGGCAAATTCCTCAGGCAACTTCCTCAAGGGCAGCACCGATTCCCTCAGTTGCTGCAAAATCCTTAGTTGCTGCCACCAAGTCCTCAACACTTGTACAACTTGCAACGTGTCAGCGGACTGCTGGATTTTCTATTGCATCAGGGGCATCTGCACCTTTCTCAGCACTACCACAATCCTCAAGTGGTCCAACTTTGCTGAAGATCAAGTCCACTACTGGACGTAGAAAGAGGCCAAGTCCGCACAAGAAGCAAGTAGCATTCCATGTTCCATTTGATGATGATGATGAAGCTGATAATGAAGAACTGACTGAAATCATCAAAGATAGACTGGAAAGGGCTGCAAGAGTCAAAGGAAGCTTTGTGCCTCTTATGCTGGATCCGAAGAAGATCCTCGATTTCATTGACATATGGCACAAAGATCCCAACACTCCACTCCCTGACTTTAACTTAACTCCTGGTCAAAGTCATACGTTGACTTCCTTCATAGGCAAAGAAAAATGGAAATTTCAGAAGGCCAAATAAGTCAAGAAGGCCCAGTACAAGAAGGAGTGATTTCTGAGGAACAACGTCCTTACACTTGCTCCTAAAGAACTTCTCTCTGTTCAGAAGGAGATCAGAGACATTAGTGATGAATTTGACAGATATCATGCAGATTGGCTCAGTGCCAAAGTCAAATTTGTCAAGATTGCCAAGAACCTCAAGGCAGACGTTGCAGCACCATCGCAACAGCATATTCCTCAGGCTGAAGCATCTCCTCGACATACTGAAGAAACTGCAAGTACAACTGATGAAAATCAGGCTGCTGAAGAAGCTACCAGGGCAGCTGAAGAAATTCCTGCTCCTGAAGACAATGCCAGGGCAACCGTCAATGTTGCGCCTGAAGAACAACCCAGGCCAGCTGAAGAATCTCCTGTTTCTGAAGAAACTGAGAATGCCAGGGCGACTGTATCAGTTGTGCCTGAAGAAACTGCTCCAACTTCATCTGCTCCTCCCGCAACATCTTCAAAGATGAAGAAAACCACACTTTCTTCTGCATTAGAAGTGAAGAAAACAAAGATTGCGGAGAAGGAAGCCGCAAAGAAGAGGAAAGCATCAATCTCTGCAGAGTCCTCAGCTCCCAAGAAAATGACGACTTTGACGACCTCTTTTAATGAACTAATTGATGTTGTTCCGATCTCAATAGTGCCACCAAAGGAGCTCACTCCGTTTGGTGAAGAATATGTCATTCCAGATGACATTGACGAAGAAAATCCTTCTGCTGTTTCTTCAGAGCAGTTGGACGAAGAAATTGATGTGGAAGATGTTGTTTCCACACCATTGCTATTATCGCATGTGCCTTAGTACACTGTTGAAGAGGCGGGCATTGAAGAAATTGAAGAAGATGTGGACATTGGCTCTACAACCCCTGTGCTGAATGATGACTATTGGGAAAATCTTCAACCCAACTCTCCAATTGCCACACCTTTGCATCCAATTCCTCAGTCCCCTGTGCAGATTGAAGAAATATTAACAAGGTCTGAAGGACGTCCAACTTCTCTCCAGTACAGACTTGAAGAAATTCAAGCTGCAACAGCTGAAGAAATAGATCAGTCTGCTGCTGAAGAACCTGAAGCTTCAATTCCTTAGTGAGCAGCACCAGAAGTTGTGACTCAAGAGGTTGTGAGGCCTGCCACTAGAAATCTTCAGCCCAAGCCTCAAAATCCTCATACAAAAAGGCCAAAATTCAAAAATGTTGATTTCTTCGCTGAGCATCATTTCTTCACTAATGCAAATCCATATGACTTAGCAAGGCTAAGATGCAAGAGGTTTTGGACTACAAGCCAGATGAACTTCTATGCATCCGTCCTGTTTGACAAGGACAAAGTCTTCCAGCACCGCCAAATTCCTCATGTAGACATGGAGTTCATACCATGCTTCCAACCAAGATCTTGAATGCTCTTCACGGTTGGACTCCTCGGTTCTGTGACTGATATATGTGACTAGAATAAAGAGCTAATTCTTCAGTTCTATGCAACTCTGCATCTCACTGGCAATGTTGCTGATGTCAGTTCATGGGTGCTTGACTGGATGACTGAAAACACTCACTATAAAGCTCCGGCCTCTGAATTGATTCATGCCATCCTAGTCAGTCCTCCTGCTGAAGGCGCAATGCTAATCTATGAAGAACCTGAACTTCGAAATCATCTCATGCAATTGTTGATAAAACCTGTGCGGCCTGGCCAAGATCCAAGAACCACCTTCCTAGTGAAGGATTTGTTATATGTGCCAAGGAAAATATACCGCATCCTGACCATAACCCTCAGTCCGATCAAAGGCCACAACTTTGAAGAAGTTGTTGGCATCATGAAGAATTTGTTGTTCAACATCATACATGGGATTCCCAATAACTATCATGATTGCTTTATTGGCAAATGTTGCACTGTCGCCGTTTGAATTGAAGCCCTATGCTCCTTGGGTAATGAAATTCATCAGAACCAGGTCTTCAATTCACTACAAGGCAGATTTTCAGAATCACCTCAGCTTTCTGCCTCCCATTGAAGTCCTCAAAAGGACTATTTCTTCAGTTGATGAAAAGGGCAAAGCTGCTGTTGTTGATGAAGGCACTCGTCCATTGGATGGTCAATTCTGTAAGGCTGCATCTTACTCCACCAATGATGACTCTGCTACTCAAGATTCTGCCAGAGCCCATGAGCAAAATCCTCAAGCCACTGCCCCACGAGTGATGAATGATCGTGAGCTTCTTCTAAGTATTCACCAGAAAGTCGATCGCAATCACAAGTGGGTCAAGCGTCAATTTGGCTCAATTCTTCAGAACATGACGCCATTTTCAGCAGAACTTTGACTGGTCTCATCCTCCTTCGAAGAAATTCAAGAAGGTCAAAGTTCTCAGTTGGTCACAAGTTCATATTCCTCATCGCGTGAGACGGATGAAGCTGAGGATATCGATGACACTACGGCAGGCCCTACTTCAACAGACGATCCCGACAACACTGGCGCTCCTCCATCGACCTCGTGATGATTTCTTCAGGGGTGTTAGTCCTCATTTTTGTCCCTTTTGGTCATTCGATGACAAAGGGGGAGAAATTTGAGTTAGTCTTCAAGCGGGTCTTATATTTGGGCTGTTTTTTACTTAAGTTACAACTCTTGCTCTTCTGAAGTGTTTGTCCGTTGAGTTGTAAACTTATGTCTAATGGTGATCTGATACTTTTGAACTGCTTTCTGCATGCTTATTTCCTCAAGTACCTTAATGCACACATGCTGAATTTCGTCAGACACCATTTTCCATCATGCATTTCAAATTCCTCATACTATATGATAAATGCATGAATGGATTACAAGATATAGGGGGAGATCTCCATGATTTTATTCTACAATGTGCATTTGCAATCCAAAGCAAATTCCTCAAATATGCACATCTTTAGGGGGAGTTCTTCTATATCTTGCATTCAAATTCCTCAATATTAGTATTTACACTTCATATGTATATCCCCGTTGAAAACTTAACCTATTTGTCACCAATCACAAAAAACGAGGAAATTGTAAGTGCATCTAGTGCCCCTTAGTGATTTTGGTGTATTGAAGCCTTATAGGTTAAGGGAGTAATGTGTTTGTGAGTGTACACAGGTCTAATAAGTCTATGAGGAGTTTGATAAATCCGATGTATGTCGACCCCTATCGGTGTCAAAACCAGCGGATCTCGGGTAGGGGTCCCGAACTGTGCGTCTAAGGTCGATGGTAACAGGAGAAGGGGACACGATGTTTACCCAGGTTCGGGCCCTCTCTATGGAGGTAATACCCTACTTCCTGCTTGATTGATCTTGATGGATATGAGTATTACAAGAGTTGATCTACCACGAGATCATAATGACTAAACCCTAGAAGTCTAGCCTATATGACTATGGTAATGAATATCTGCCCTTTCCGGACTAAGTTCCCCGGTTTATATAAGCACCGGGAGGATCTAGGGTTACACAAGGTCGGTTTCAAAGGAAAGGAATCTACATATTCGGTCACCAAGCTTGCCTTCCACGCCAAGGAGAGTCCCATCCGGACACGGGTGCAGTCTTCTTCACAGCCCATCAGTCCGTCCCATGGCTAATAGGCCAGACGCTCGAGGACCCCTTAGTCCAAGACTCCCTCAGTAGCCCCTAAACCTGGCTTCAATGATGAGGAGTCCGGCGCGCAGATTTGTCTTCGGCATTGAAAGGCGGGTTCCCCTTTCCAAACTCCAAGATAGTCTCTGGACGTGACAATTGTATCCAGACCTGTAACACACACCATACACAACCGCAGAGAGAATATAATATTCCACGATTCCCATCCGCTGACAACTTTTTACGACATGACATCACGTCCGCCCGGTCATAATTTTGAACCGTTTTGTGTCTGCCGTTCCACGTTTCAAGACGCGGTTGCCATTAGCACGTCTTGTTGAAGCAGAGATCATGTCCCCTTATTGCAGGATTCTCATCAATACGGGTATGGGTAACCCAACCGTACCATTTACACAGTCCTTGGGAATAGGCGAGTTTTGAGGCGAGTGGGGAAGCGTTCAATATTCACTGCCTTTATAAGGGGATAAGGATTGTCCCTTCTTATCCCACGCCTTCTCTTTCCTCTGCCCATCTATTCTTGAGCTCTAGCACCCAAGCTCTAATCCTCTTCCTACTCAAGCTAGCACTCAACCATGTCTGGATCCGGAGGTCAAGGCAAGTGGATGGTCTCCTCCGTCAAGGAGAAGGACATTACTGAGCTTCGGGCGGCCGGGTACTTGGCGAAGGAAATCGCCCACCGTCTTATAGCCGAGGAGCAAGTCGTCCCCACGCCGAAGCCCAATGAGAGGGTGGTGTTCATCCCTCATTTCCTCCGTGGGCTAGGGTTTCCACTCCACCCTTTCGTCCGCGGGCTGATGTACTATTACGGGATAGACTTCCATGATCTATCCCCAAAATCCTTCCTCAACATCTCGGTGTTCATTGTCGTGTGTGAGGCCTTCCTCCGCATCCAACCACACTTCAGGCTATGGCTCAAAGTCTTCAACGTTAAGCCGAAGGTAGTGGATGGCCAGCACGCAGAGTGCGGAGGAGCCATGGTGAGTAAGCTAGCTAATGTCTCCTGGCCAAAAGGCACTTTCGTGGAGACTGTCAAGGAATAGCAGAAACAATGGTTCTACATTACAGAACCCGCGGTACCAATTGGGCCGCAGCTGCCGAATTTAACTCCGGTGCACCCATGTGAATCACCTCCTGGGTCGAGAAGAGCCCAAACTGGTGTTTGCCAGACGAGCTGATAGCGCTACAGACGCGCGTTCTAAGCATGGTGGACAAGAACGTCAAACTTGTCGATGTAGTCCAAGTGATGATGGTTCGCCGGATCCTCCCTTGCCAAAGCCGAAAGCGCCCCCTTTGGGAGTTTAATCCGAGGAGACACCAAACCCTGGAGAGGCTCTTCGGAACAACTCACGAAGATGCCTGGAAGTTGCTCTTCAAGGGCGACGAGATACCACCAGCCACGGATTTGGATCGTGGGCATGATGTTAACCATCCCGGCAGCGAGGTAAGTTTCTAACGCGTCCTCTACTTGTTTGCTTCAAGGAGGATATCTGAACATTTACTGTCATTGCCTCTTCAGGAATGGATGGAGAGGGCGAAGAAGTTCCAGTGCCCGGCTCCGCTACCTGAAGAACCAGTCATTTCATGTTTAGCGAAGATGCTGGTGTGGCGCCCTATACAACACCGGCGAAGAAGGCCAAGGGGGTCCGGAGTGTCCCCCTCGCCAGAGCGCTTCGGACGCGACGTCCGAAGACAAGTCCCGCTCCTCCGCCACCGAAGATGACGGCGATGAGGAGGAGGAGGAGGAGAACAACCCTCCCCTGATGAGGGAAGGAAGAAGAGGGCAGCCTCCGTGAACCTAGAGGCGGGGACGTCCAAGAAGGGGAAGGGTTCCCTTGCGGACAAATCCGCGTGGGACATTGACAACAGTCCGGAGCGACACCCCCGCACCAAGCCTCAAGTTGCATCGTAAGTGCTACGACCCCCGCATACCCGTATGTCTAGCCTCTTTGCTTCAATGTGTTGACATGGTTAATTATTCTTTTGCAGTCTGGCCCACAACAGCTCCCAGCAATCCTCATCAAGAGGTTCGTTGGACTCAAAGGAGATGGCCAGCGAGTCTTCGCCAGCTGCTGACTCTCCCAAGGCCAAGGACGACACCGAGGTGCTGTCCCGAGGGACCGCTCTTGTCCGGGGAGAGGCTCAGGCCGCTGTTAGGGAGGCGCTAGAGGGCGAGACCTCTACCGCCGGACACATGGGGGAACAGATCTCCATGGAGATGGGCGAGGAGGGCCGTATTCAGTTCGGCCCTCAGCCGAATATAATTCCAGATACCAACATCGCTCCGGAATCCGGCGAGCAACCTCCTTCGAAAGAGGGGGGTGTGCCAATTCCACCGGTGACCCTTGTCCAACCAGGGGCACCGGATAATCTGCTGGAAGCGCTGCGAGGCGCTTCCATTGTGGATGAGCACTGTGTTCTTATGAGCACGGTGATTGAAAGGGTTCAGTCCGTCAAGAGCGGACTGACCGAAGCCTGCGGTAGCCTGCTGACAGGTTTCGAGGTAAGCGACACAAATAGCGAAAATCCCCATATAGACAGTAGCCCCTGAGACATTGTCCGGTGTTCGGAAAGAAAAGCCGGACAGAGGATCGATGTTTTATTGCAGGAAACTAACCAAATTTGTATGGAATGAATGTGTAGGCGTCGCTGCTGGCCGCGGCCTCACATGCTACCGAAATCTCCGAACTTAAGCGGAGGCTGGAGCGGGCCGAGGAGGAGCTCGGCAGGTGAAGCGAAAGCTCTGGGAGAATCAAGGTATGTAATAACCCGGGAAATATATATTGACCAAAGTGTCATGATATGTATAGGAGCAACGACCGAGGTCGAGGCCCTGAAAAAGGCCCTAGGTGAAGCCGAGGGGAAGGCTGTCAAGGAGCAGGCTGCCCATAAGAAGCTCAAGGCTCGGGTCAGTGAGGTCCAGCAGGAGCTCCAGGACGCGGTGAGGAAGTGTGAGACCTTGGAGCGCGATTCGTCGGCTCGAGAGACCGAACTCGCCAAGGCTCGCCAGAGCATGGAGACGGCCCGGAATGAGGCCCAGGGCACCCTCCAAGAGATCTAGGAGGCCAGGAAGATCGTCGGGGGTAAGGCATTTAGTATGCAAAGCAAATGTGTGAAAAGGAATTACCTTTTGCTAACCCGAATTTGGAGTTCTCCAGGGGCTTTTGCTGATCTGCCGCGAAGTGTACCCGACGCCGCGGAGTTCTTTCGAGCCGAGGAAGGGAGCTCCATGGAGAAATTGTTCTGGTCGCAGTATCTTGTGTCAGAGCAACCCGTGCCCTTCACCGATCAGCTGAAACAGCTGGTGGAGCTGCATAGGGTTGCCGAACTAGTCATGAAGGGTTCGATAATCCGGCTATGGCCAGCCGAAGCTATATCCGACAGCTACTTCGGACCCGTGAAGAGACCCTTACCATCCAAATCAGGACATATTTGCTCCGCCAAAACAGCTAAACTACAAGGTAATAGATGCAAAGAACAACGCATTTTACAAAGCAGCCTCCTTCTAGTGTTAGCAGGGACTCTCCGTTAGACAGCTATTTCATAAATATTACCTTCACGAATATTTATACCGCGCTCCACATCCAAATCTTCACGATGATACTGGATTATATGATTCGCTAGAATAATTCCGTCAAACCTCAAGTTATGCAAATAGATTATAAGTGGATGCCTACCTCTTCGACCAACTTCTATAATGC